>OZ038481.1:102364593-102422093 GCA_964036315.1 Acanthosepion esculentum
ATATATATATATATATATATATATATATATATATATATATATATATATACAAACAAATGAGAGAGACCACAGATAGAGTAAAATTCTGCGCTTCGTAGCATTTAATTTTTTAAAAGTTCTCAATTTAAAGTAGAGCAATAATATTATTATCATTTTATTATAAGATATTATAACAAAAACATGTTGAAATCGCTGCACAGTAGCTTTCATGTTTCGATACTACGTTGTACCTCTTCAGATGATGGTAAGTGACTGGTGATTAAATAATTTTTAGTAAAATTTCAAAAGCAAAATGTTACCTCTTTTCCGAAAGATAAAGGGGGTGAGAAAACACATGGCCAGAATTAAAAATAGACTTTTGAGTTTGTCTTGATCAACCATTTTCTCATATATATATATATATATATATATATATATATATGTAGCTAGTCAATTGTATTCAGATACCCCCCTATTAGGACAGCTAGCCAATCCTTATTGCAGACGCTTGCTGAGTTATTCAACACTTACAGAGCCTACCTGTGGTTTATACTGCAACTATGTTGAGCAGACCATAGTTACAGTTTCCGGGGAACGTTCGAACCAATCAGTCACGTGCTCATGATATATATATATATATATATATGACAAAATGTAAAACATTTTTCTGCGTTCTTTAGGATTTTATCAGACTAAATATCTACGTTGATGTAATTACACATGTACATGAATAAGAGAAGACGCTAAAATTTACTTTTTATTTTTTTCCACTTTGTTATAGATTTACCTAAAATTTTTCTTGATCGTTTTCATATATATATATATATATATATATATATATATATATATATATATATATATATATATATATGTGTGTGTGTGTGTGTGTGTGTATGTATGTATTAGGAGGCACGGTGGAGTAGTGAGTACATGCTCGGACTGAGGGCTTGTACTGAGGGCTCGGAGAGTTAAATCCATTAAATTCACTTACGTGCTAATACCATTGGGAAAGTTATGAATCCTCTTCCCCCCCCCCAGCTATGAGTAATTAGTAGGGCAGACTGGGTTCTATACGCTTGGGTGGCGACTGGTCTAGACTGGACATCTTTTAATTCAAAACCTGAGGAAGGTTGTTTCGTGACCTTGTAGCACGTAGTGCACCGGATCTCTGTATTCGGCCCTTCAAAAAGTGTGGAGGGTTCTGCACAAATCCTTAACTACTATAATCAAATCATATGTACGGGTGTATGGCTGGTGGTTCCTAGGAACTGAAATGCTAGCACTCATACGTCGAATACCGCGGGAGAGCCCACTATACATATATACATATATACATATATATATATATATATATATATATATATATATATATATATATGTATGTATGTATATATGGAGAGAGAGAGAGAGAGGGAGAGAGAGAGAGAATGAAGAAAATATATAGTTTTATGGTATACTATATTTATAGGTTAAATATAAAGGACATACCTTATGTCATGTGGATATTGATATCAACACCCATCCGTACGCTCACATATTTGTGTTTGGCGATTTTAACGCCCATCACAACCAATGGCTTTAAGAACGCTACTACCGACCTCGCAGGCATTCACACTCTCAACTTTTCAATCTCCCAATCCCTCACCCAGATAATCGATTTCCCCTCGCGTTTTGCTTACAACCGTGACTGTAAGGCCTCACTCCTCGACCTGTGTTTTACCTCCATCCCTGAATCTTGTAGTGCCACGCAGCTCTGTCCTATCGGTAACTCCGATCATGCTGTAGTGTCTGTTAGCATCTCCTTCAGCCCCACACCCTGCAAAGAGCCTCTTACCACCAGAACCACATTCTGCTACCCACGGGCTGACTGGGACTCGTTTCGTGACTTCCTCCGCGATGTCCCCTGGGATACTGTATTTAAGCTCCCCATTCATGATTGTGCTTCAGAGTTCGCTTCCTGGGTTAAAGCTGGAATCGACGCTTTCATCCCCTCCAGGAAATTCAAGGTCAAACCGCGCTCCTCCCCCTGGTTCATAGCTGCTTGCACAGCCGCCATTGCCCATAGGAACGACTTTTTCCACCGTTTTCGTAGTGATATGTCCGACTCTAATAGACGTCTAATTACCTCTGCCCGTAACGAGTGTAAGCGTATCCTCGACGATGCCAAGTCACTATTTGCTGCTCGGATGAAGGAACGTATTGCATCCCACAAATTTTATTGGCGCCTCTGCAAGAGCGTTCTGAACAATAACAAACCCTCCATTCCTCCCCTGTTCAATCAGTTTGAGGTCCTGACCACCTCTGCCGACAAGGCCGAATGCTTTGCTCGGAAGTTTTCTTCCAATTCTACGCTAGACTCTTCCGGGGTACCCTTGCCCGATTTCCCTCCCAGAACTGAGACCCTCTTGGACGGATTGTACATAACCCCGTCGTCGGTATTGGGCATTATTTCTAACTTAGATCACCACAAGGCTACTGGTGGTGACGGATACCAGCCATTGTCCTGAAGAAATGCGCACCTGAACTGGCGCCTGCCTCTCTAAATTATACAACCGCTGCCTCAAGGAGTCTTGTTTTCCTGACTGCTGGAAGTCCTCAACCATTGTTCCTGTCTTTAAGAACTCTGGTAACCCCTCCGACCCTTCCAATTACCGTCCTATCAGTCTCCTACTCCTCTTCGGCAAAGTCTTCGAGGCCATTATCAACACCGAAGTGATTAATCATCTGATATCTCATGATCTGCTCTATGGTTTCCGCTTTGCCCGATCTACTGCCGATGTGCTTACGGCCATCACTGAATTTGTCTACCAAGCTATCTATAATAACGGTGAAGCTCGTGCCGTGGCCCTTGACATCTCCAAAGCATTAGATAGAGTTTGGCATGCCGGCCTTCTTCGCAAGCTCCAGGGTTATGGTATCACAGGTCGATTGTTTGACCTGATACAATCATTCCTGTCAAACCGGGAATTGAAGATCGTTCTCAGTGGATTCATCTCTAGCTCCTATCCCACTAACGCATGTGTTCCTCAAAGCTCCATCCTAGGCCCTACTCTGTTCCTCATATTTATAAACGACATTCGTGACGCCATAGACTCCCAAGTCGGCATCTACGCTGACGACACCACAATTTACTCCTGCCTCAAACACAAATCTAGTGATGCTGACAAAGTTAACCTGGCAGCTCAAATTGAAAAGAACCTCCAATCGGTTGTGAACTGGGGCGAGAAATGGATGGTTAACTTTAACGCCTCTAAAACAAAACTGCTCTCTATTAACCACCACAAGGATCCATCCCTGCATCCCATTAGAATGTCTGAAGACCAACTTCTTGAGAGCTCCTCTCTGCGGCTGCTCGGTCTCACGCTGTCCGCTGATCTGAGATGGAACAAATACATCGAGTCAGTTGCATCACCCACCGCAAGAAAAGTTGGTTCCCTGTGCCGAGCTAGGAAATCTTTCTCCCCGGAATCGATCCTCCAAGTCTATAAATCGACCATTCGCCCTTGCATGGAGTATTGCTGCCATATATGGTCTGGGGCCCCTGCTGTTTGCCTCAGGGTTCTTGATAAGATCCAGAAACGGATATGCAATGTGACTGGCCCTGATCTATCATCTCGTCTGCAGTCGCTCTCTCACAGACGCGATGTTGCCTCGCTCTGCCTTTTTTACAAGTACTTTCACGGTAATTGCTCCGAGGAGCTGCTTTCGCTTGTCCCTAGGCCTCGGGAATTTAAACGTCCTACAAGGCTGGCATCCCGTTCCCACCCCTACACCGTTGAAACTGTTAGATGTAGACGTCTCTTCTACTCCAATAGCTTCATGTCTCGCACATCTCGCCTATGGAACTCCCTTCCCTATTACTGTTTCTCTGACAAATACAATCTCCAACGGTTTAAGTGTAGCGTCAATCGACATCTCCAGTTGCCTTGATCTATCCACTTACCTTCTCCACATCCTTTCATGTTTCATTCCTATCTGCTCTCGCTCCAAATCTTCTGTAACCCCCTTGCCTCGATCGACCCACTGTCCTTCTCTTTCTCCACATCCTCTCCTTTACCACTCCTATCTGCTCTTCCTCCAACCTTTCTATAACCCCATGCGTGATAGTGGCCTCCAGCCTTGCTTGGGGTGATACGCTTAACAAAAAAATAAAAAAATAAGCAGATTATGAAGAAAAAATATGCACAGGAGTAACTGAATGACGCTGGAAACAGAGAAACTACACTCACAAATCATCCTTTACAAATAGTAAATACGGGAACAGCACAATGGAATATATATGGAAAAGTTAAAAACAAAGAAATCGCACCAAAAATTTCAGGGAAAATAAGCAAAACAGCATGAACTTACAACAATAATCCAAAATCTGTGAACTTTGCAAGATAAAATAACTGTAATTACCTTCCTAGACAAACAAAAATGACTAAATAAACAGTCAGAACTTCTCTCAAAATGTAGACACGAAAACAAATTTTTACGGCGTTATTTAAAAGTCAAAAACTAATAAATACAAAAAAAGAATAAAAACATAGATAAGTAAAATAAAATATGCAAAATATTTAAATCAATAAATAAAATAAAAAATTCTGTAAGCATATAATGAACAAACATAAAAACAAGTAAATAATAATAATTAGGCACAAACAATAAAGTAACCAATAATAAATAATGAGTAAGAAAGTTAACAAAAACACTGTCAATACATATCTAATCATTTAACAGAAGTGACTATAAATGTTCACATGTTTCTGTGAGCTTACACACACCCACACATACACGCACAGACGCACACACACATACACACACACATATATGAGTTAAAGATCAAATGCAGATCAAATATGGATCGAAATCTGAAAGGATAAAAGAACTAATAGGAAACGTATATCAAGACACACATGCGCAATTACAAATACACATTACCATCCGGTACCCACTTAGACATACAAAAACCTCCACAAGCTCACATACACGTAGAATTATCTACGGTTTTAATACAGGTGACACGTGTCTGACCAATGAGAGCGGACCTAAACTTTGAAAATACCAGTGTTTCAGTCTCTTTGTTTATTTTCTCTCGATTTCTGACGAAGCGTTAATAAAAGTGAAACATGTTAGATTGATATAAGTTTCCTATTTGTTCTTTATTTTATCATATATATATATATATATATATATATATATATATATATATACAGATAACCGCATTCAAATCCACAACTATTTCTACTCAATACCTTCTAGAACAATTTGAGACAAAATCGTTTCACCCACTCAGTAACTACTAATAGGATTAGGATTGGAAACTTCAGCTCAATAGCATCTAAAATAATTTGAAACATATCCGTTACCTCCCATCCCATAACCGTTAGGATAATACAATATACCTTATATACATAATGCACCATTGACCAGCATATATAAATAGTTGAGCCAAAATACAGCCCATATGGCCTGATATGTCTTTAAGCATGAAACAAACTGTTGTGTATGGGTTTTGATCTCAATGTCATAGGACATATTGAGTAAAGTGATAATAGTTTTTTGTTATTATTAATCAGAAGTCGCAGAAGATAGATTAAAACATTTTAGGAGTAACTCTGTTTGGGGTGCCAAAATTGTCTTTGCCTCCCAAGCCCCGAGAATCCTTGCTATGCTACTGATCAATACCATCAAAATCACTTACGATTCTAGAATGGTATAAACATGTTATTAAATGAAAAAAAAACAACAAAAAACATCCTCAAGATCAGAACAAAGAAATCAAATGTAGTCCCTTCCTATGGCTACAATATTACAGAACAGTGTAATGACACCATAGAAATGAGAGATCTTAAAAACAGTGCTGGGTAGAAAAATAGAAGTGAAAATGAAAAAGAAAACAATTGTTGAGAATTATTGTATTATTTTTGTTTTATGGTAAGGGTAATAGCCCATACTATATAAGAAAACTTATTCGGCATTCATTGACCGAGCAGCAAGTATTCCTATCGGAAAAAATTTATAAAATCTTTCTCTTAAAATGATTTTCAGGAAAATATGATTCTCAAGTCCAGTAACTCTTATCGCTCTTTCCAGTATTAATTGGGGTTTACTTCCTAACTTTTTATTTGGAGTAGTATGGGACGTGAAAATCTTGATTGTGTCATTATTTTCTCTCCAAGCTACATGTGTTATCCATTTTAGTTGTTGCTACTGTTGAAAGTCCTGAAGTGATGTGGTTTCTGTTATTTGGTACTGTTCATTTTGATTTTTTTCACAGGGTTCGAAGAAGGTCGCTGAAAGCAATTTTTAACCATTGATCTGAAAAAGCGTTTGTATACAACTGACAGTTTAGATATTTCTGAACGTGTTTGGCACCATGCGTGACATCCATATGAAAGTCTCGATTTGACGAGGCTATTTACAAACATGACTCGAGTTTTCAGGTGAATATTTTGGCTTTGTAGCAACTGGTGGTGTTGTGCAGAAAATGTATTGAAATCCTCAAAATCTACACTGCGTCACCGTGCACAAAGTCTTAAACCTAAAACATTTAAAACCTATTACGTGACATCACAAACGCTCAGAAATCAAATTTCTCACTAATTAAACTTTGAATATCGTTTAATGTATATTATTCTTAGTGCTGTAACCTAGGGAAGGTTACAGAATAGAATAATCACACGAAGGCTGGTAATGAACGATAGTACTTAGGACACGAACAATATACATAAGATTCGCCAGCGGCGCGTAGAAGAAGTAGTCAGCTGCTAGAAATGAGTCAAGTTGATTCCACAATGAATCTCCAACTGCTGGATATCTACCAAACGCCAAACGCGGTATGATGTGGTACAAGGCCAAATTTAATGTGGGTTATCCGAGTCAGTAGGCTCGGCTAAAAATTTCCCGTACATCCCGTATAAAAGATATAAAACAACCCGAGACGAGACTCTGCCCTTCGACAAAGCCTCGCCTGGGGATCTTCCCTGTCCTGAGGCAGAGAGTTTGACTAGCATAGCTGGAGAAGAATCTCCGACTGTAGGATATCTACTAACCGCCCCGCGCGGTCAGATGTGGCACAAGGCCGAATTTAATGTTGGGTATCCGAGCCCGTAGGCTCGGACAAAATTTCTCCGTAGACTCCGTATAAAAAGTGGTCGGGTAGCTGTTTCCCAGGACGAGACTCTGCCCTTCGACAAAGCCACGTCTGGGGATCCTCTCTGCCCAGGGCTGGAAAAGAATCTCCGACTGCAGACCAACATACAATATTTACTACGGTATTTATGTGAATGGGGACATAACCATTATCGTCAGTAGATATGCTACAACAGTATGTAATAGATACCAGTTCGGAATGAGAAATCGGAAAGTCGAGTCAGGTACGTTAGATTCACTTTCATCTCAAAGGTTGATAACCGTAACAATTTCTTGTTTTTTCGTGGTGGTATGTGTTGTAACCCCGGGAAGGTTACTGAATAGAATAATCAAACGAAGGTTGGTAATGATCGATAATATTTAGGACACGAACAACACACATAAGATTCGCCAGCGGCTTGTAGAGGTAGTCAACTGCTAGAAGTGAGTCAAGTGAATTCCACAATGAATCTCCAACTGCAGACCAACATACAGTATTTACTACTGTATTTATGTGAATGGGGACATACCCATTATCATCTGTAGGTATGCTACAACACTTAATAATGACCAACGACAGTCAAAACCTCATAAACCGTGGACAGTTTCTATAAATCTTTAGAATCAAGAGACGGAATATATTAGGCATATTTTATACGTTAACCTCCACAAAATATCATTCATCTGCTTGTATAGCTAAATAAGCGCTGTAGCAGACGCCTATTCAGAAATATTTTAACCAAGGACATATAGGCTAATGGATAAAAGCTTTGGTTGAAGTGATCTACTGATTTGACACAAATAATTGTGAGTTCAATACATGGCCACAGCAGAAGTGAAAAAAACTTGGAGGGTTGAGTTAATAAAGGGAAATAACTGAAACTGATATATCCAGAAAGGCGTGACACGTGGAACGAGAACAATCTACCACAGTTGACTAAATAAAGGGTTCAGTTCGAACTTCCAAAATATATCACCTGAAGAAGTCCGGAGCGTACAACTGCCGAAACATCCTGAATATGACAATAAAGATGAGGACAACAGTCCAAACAATGTAAATCGAAATATTTTTGTTTCTTTACCACCCACAGAACCAACGCTGAGCAGATCTTTGTTACAGTTTCTATAAAATATGCGCAACATGGCGTGATCAGTAGTTGAACAACACTCAAACGCTCGCTCACGATGACTTGTGACTTCGTTCAAGTTTTCAGATCTTGGAGAGAATTCTTTGACTTTTAGTTGGAAGTCTGATATTTTTTGTGCTTGGACATAGTGCATCGTTAAAATTCTCGATATTGATCAGTTGCTGAACATTTGAAGCGCTTTTCCAGACAATAAATATAAGAGAAAAACAGCATTGAAAAGTGCATTTAATGTTCAGTCACTTTTTCACTGACATAAAATTTTCAATTTTTTTTGGAAATATTCTAAAATTCCGAGCACGCAAAAGCAATAAAGAGGTGATTAAACTTCGCAGACATTTCTCAGATTTTCCTAACTTTGAACAAAGCGATAAAATTGGAAACTTGCAAGAACCTCATATATTTGAACGCACGCAAACATAATCATGTATATGTCATAGTCAGGTCACAACGACCTTTGTTGGAATATTTACAGATGTCTGTTACTAAAGGCGGGCAAACGATAATTTTTTTTTTTTTAAATTCTATTGACGAAAAATCTCTCTTTTCTAAATAGCAACAATAAAATACTTTTCAACGCATCCAAAATATTAATACAGCTTTTTTTTTTCTTCTCCCCAGGATTTCAAAGATCCGGATTCGGGGTAGATAAGGAAGATATAGTAGATAAGTATTAGGATAAGATATTTACTGCATGACTTATAAACAAGTCAAAGTTGTTGAAAGAAATCTTCTTTCTTTCTTTTTCCCCTCTCTCTCTTTTTCTTATACTCTAAAATAACTGCGATTGGACACATATTTTTTACAGTCGGGCACATGAAATAAAAGTAACAACGTAAAAAAACAACAACAAAAAACAAAAAAACGTGGCAATGTTTAACATTCGCCCCCCCCCAAATACGACGTGTCAGAGACGGACGGTTATTCCTTTGACACCGCTTTTATTCATTACACTTTCGACTCTGTTAGCAATGTTTCCTTACATGATTATAAAAAAATTTGTCAATCAAATACAATACGATATTTATTATTTACCTTTTAAAAAGATTTATTATCTATCATTTTATGAAGAAATAAATTTAATAACGACTAAGAAGAAATGTGATAGCATCTCTATTTCGATTTTTGGTTTGGTTTGTTTTACGGCATATCAATCTCACTGGGTTATATTTAATGCCAACAAGATTTTTATTGCTGATAATTTTTTTTTTTTCAAAATATAATCTTGTTAATTTTTTTTTTTCAAAAATGTATTGCTGGTATTAAAATCTATTTTTACACTTTCATAGTGTTTAGACCCTAGTTTGGGGGTCAACTATTTTCCCATAGCTGGGACCCTAACAAGTACTACCAGCCCGGGTCAGAGTGAACCTGAGAACACCAGCAATTAAAAGGTGGTTCCATACTCGTCAAAACCTTCTGATCAGAGGCCTTGCAGCTGGATGTAATTTATCGTCATACCCGGGTCCTGCAGAGATGCAGTCGCTCGGTGTATTCTGTAGCCCTAGCCGACAGAGTATATTTCTCTTTTTAAGACAATAAACATTTCCGAGGGCGTCAAAGGTGCATACAATAATGGCCGTGTCAAGATAATAACCATCCTTTTGACACAACAATTATTTTGCGGGCACGAAGATTAAAAATTGCCGAAGACGTCTTCTTATCGCTTGCTGGCTGTCGGTTAAGCAGTTGTTCAATTACTGCGTTATATTTTAGTTGAAACTTGCATATCGCGGCATGTCACTTGATCCATTTCATACATCTGTTGGTGCTATTAAAAACAGAAAGCAAAATTTCGTTCCAGAAGACAAAGTGACAACGTATTACTATTGTTGCCAACAAAAAAAGACAGTCCAGTGCGTGAACTGTGTATTGGGGTCGCCAAAAATTCAAAGCAGGTACAGAAATTTAAATATCTAACAGTCGACGGAATCTGTGGCACAGAAATCCATAGGAAAAAAAGAATAGGGAAATATATTTTTTACGGTGATGCTCCCTCTGTACAAGGGTCGGGAGCCATTCGTAGTGGAGGGTTATATAGTAAGAGCCGCAGTTTATGCGGATATGTTGGGGAAAAAAACGGTTAACCCTAGACTTGAACGGGCTAAGATTGCAGTGATCCGGAAAACATCCTCTTGGAAGTCGGTTCCACGAAGTACCAGTTTGCAGGAAGAAGCTGCTCGAGTAGCACTTACATCCCACAAATTAAATACAAAGGTAATGAGGGTGGTTCGTTACAATGGGCTTACCATGGCGGGTCCTAGACGTGAAGATTAGAATTGGTGGAACTAAGGAATCTAGTTCGTCAGAGTACTTTCCATGGAAATAGCGATAGGGCAAGAAGAGGTCTGCGACATTTCATCTGTGTAAAAGTGATTGTGGGGTGGAAATCAATTTGTCACCCACAAGGACGCGGAGACGCTTTTGGACTGGAAAGGGAGAACTGGAGAGCTCCTGCCCATATATGACAACAGTACTTCATTTTAGGCCTGATCTGGCTCTTCTAATGGTTGCGGATAGCAGGAAGAACTAGGTACTTGCTGGACCGGTACAGGGAACCGACCCAGTATCTTTAACGATGGATCATATGTAAGAGCTGCATTTGATGTTTAGGTTTAATCTAAGGCTCCATAGGCGCTCAATTCACGAAGCCTACCAGAGGAAACAGCCGTTCATCGTGATTGGTGATAGTTCAGGGTCCATTCGGCGATAACCATGGGTGATCGCTTTGGAATACCAGTTGTTGGAGCTTGGATGTGTGGGTGGTCTAAACGGCTCACTGCCATCTCACAGTGAAACCTTGGTTCTCGTACTATCACCAAAGTTAAGCAGAGTCGAGTCTGGTCAGCACCTAGATGGGTGACCGCTTTGGAATACTAGTTGCTGTAGCGTGGATATGTGGGTGGTCTAAATGGCTTACTGCCATCTCACATTGAAACCGCGGTGCTCGTATGTTCATCGAAGTTAAGTAACATCGTGCTTGGATAGTACATGGATGGGTGACCGCTTGGGAATTCCAGGAGCTGTAAGCTTGGATGTGTGGGTGGTGTGATGGATAACGGCTCATAAGTGGAGACCGGGCAGTTCAAATTCCAGTTGGATTAGTTATATTCAATTAGGTACCATTGTGAGAGGTAGGAATCTACTTTTCATTCCATCTTTGAGTAAACTAGTAGAACTTGTTTCACTATATCATTATTATCTTCAAAAACTCATACAATCTAAAAATGATTCCTGGCTTTAAATAAATTCCAAAAAGTTAATAAACTGTAAAAAGAAATCATCTTTCTCACAATTTTATATTCTTGGGAAATGTATGAATCCATTCCTCTCTCCCCAGCTATGGGTTAATGAGTAAGATTTGTATTAGTAAATCATTATTACCTAAAAACAAATTATTTAAATCTAAAACATTTTCTGGCTTTAAATAGCCTGCAAATGGTTGATAAGCCATAAAAAAACAAATCAATCCAATTAATGTCCATAATTAATTGCATTTTCTGCTGATGGAATCCCTTAAATTTTGACATTGTCGACAAATCTAGTCCAATGATGTTGACATTGGCCAGCTGTTTTGACCGCGTTTTCGGCTATTTTTGCGTCGAGAATTGGTATACTTTTTGGTTGATACATGTGAATTCATTGCAACCCGTTACGGTTTATTGCGAGGACTTTTCGATTATGATGTATTTATTTGATACTTAGACCAGTTGGTGATACGAGGCAGTCACACTTCGGTAAACCGAATTATTGAGTTTGAAATCCGATCTTCCTACCGACTCTATCACGGTTGTCAATGGCTCTTATCTCTTACGAAAAATAATTTACGTTGGCTTGATAGAATGTTTAACACGCGCTCATTAATTTACTTCTGCCATGTGTAAAAGCATCAAGATATTAGAGTCAGTATGTGGTTGCCGTAAGCAGTAGTTTTAGTCGAGTTGTTATCTTACCTACGCAACAATTTCGTTTAATTTGAATGTTGGTCATAGTCTATTTTATATTTGATAAACTGCATAAAGAAATCGGGCACAAGTTTAACTAAAAGAAACCCTTTATTATATCTGACGTTTGCACTAGGAAGAAGTGACAGATGAACAGGTTCAATGGTAAGTACTCAGATGTCAGTACGTTTCTTGTGCTTACTTTATGAAACATAAAAATAGATTTGGTTTGTTCTGTTTTACGGCATATAAAACTTAATGGGTTATTTAACGCCGACAAAATTTTTGTTGCTGGTAATATTTTTTACTTCAAAAATCTATTTTTGGTAATATTTTTTTCTTCAAAAATCTATTTTTGGTAATATTTTTTTCTTCAAAAATGTATTGCTGGTAATAATGTATTGTCGGTAATAATTTTTTCTTCAAAAATCTATTGCTGATAATTTTTTTCAAAAAGTATTTCTGGTATTAAAACCTATTTTTACACTTTCATAGTGTTTTGATCCCAGTTTGGGGGTTAACTATTTGCCCATAGCTGGGACCCTAACAGGTGCTACCACCCCGGGTCAGGGTGGACCTGGGAACACCAGCAATTAAGAGGTGTTTCCACGTTCCTCAAAACCTCCTGATCAGAGGCCTTGCTGTTGGACGTAGTTTATCGTCTCATCCAGGACGCGGATGTAGTTTATCGTCATACCCAGGACGACATAAAAAATAGGAGTGGAAAGTTGGATACAAGGGTGTGATGTAACAAAGAAGGATTAGACTCAGGGTTATGAAATGTATCTTGAAAGACCTAATTCTCGTTAAAATTAGATATGCTAAAAAGGAATCATTGCATTTTAACGCATACATAAAATAATCATACCCTTTTAAAGTGTAATAATGAAGACAGTCGTTTCCAAAGAAAGACGATAAACTACATCCGACAGCAAGACCTCTGATCAGGAGGTTTTGAGGAGCGTGGCATCTTTAAAATCTACAGGATTGAACCGCTTAAAGCCGTTTTTAATCATTGATATAATTGAAAACGGTTGTATACAGGTGACAATCTAGTTCAGTGGTTCCCGAATGTTGCTGCATGCCTCATTGGTGTGCAGAAGAGGGTAGCAGGTGAAGTGGAATGATTGAAAGACAAGCAAAGATTTAAAAACAGTTTCGAAAAATTCATATAACAGAAAATAAATATGATTTCAAAAGTTAAAATATTATTATAGATTATTATTACGCATGAGTCCCAGTATAAATAGTTATAAATAATTATTGACCAATTTTATCATTGTGATATTTTGAATTATATCATCAAGTATTAAGAATACAATAACTAGGGTCCGTAAATTGAAGGAGAGAGTCATTAATGATAATGTCCAGACTTCGAATGCTTTTAACCCACTCTCTGTTTTTTTATTTTTAAATGTACTTTTTGTCACATAAAATTTAGCGTCGCGCGAGGAAATTTGAAACCCAAAAATGCGACCCCCGAAAAAAAATTGATTTGGGTAACATTGGTTTAGTTGGACGCCATGCATGACATCTATATGAGAGTCTACATCTGACAAGGCAATTTAAGTACATGATTCGAATTCATAGGTTAATATTTTAGTTTTGTAGAATTGTATTTAAAGTGCAGGATATAAATATGCAATGGAAGAGGTAATGATTAATTTGAGGAGATGGAACTCGTTAGACTGATTTTGAATCTCCGCTGTTTTGCGGAAATATCCAATTATGGGAGGGGCTTCGAAAGTAAACCACGAGGGTAAAATATGGATCTGGAGTCTCTGACAGAGAATCCATAATGAATCCATCATTAATTCGGGTAAATCCTGCGACGTCACAGTTGCGAAGCAATATCGGACCCTGCTCTTGGACAACATCGATTGCAAGGATAGGTTATATGTGCTGCATGGAAAACTGTCGATCTGCGGTAAAAAAACAAAAAAAACAAAACAAAAAAAAACTGATCAGGTCTGCACTGAGGACAAGACACTCCAGTATCGCTTCACTTACACTCAAATGGTAAAGACGACTCTCCGCTCCCACCAATGACTGAATAAAAATTATTTAAATGCATAGTTTTTAGAGTATAGGCATTTAAGCTCAACAATAGCTACGCATGGGAAAGGAGACTTCGATTTGGAAGAAAGCTATTGTTTTTGAAAGAACAGCAAGGATATCTATAAGACAAGAGTTGAGCAAAAACACCTGACAAAATTATGGAAAAATCATACGAAATATGGGAAATGTTGGAGCTGTAGAGAAGCGATTAGATCGACTATGTACGCTGACGCAAAGTTAACAGGAGTTTCGATCATGACAGAGTGAGAAAATCTCTTGCGAGTGTTGCTCAGAATACGAAAAAAATTCCCCCTTTCAATGGTTTTACAACAATCAAGCGGACATACACCCTTCTGCAAATTAATTGAAACAATCGCTTTAGTTTCCTTACTTTCACCATACGGTCAGTTTTAGAACCCACTGTGGAGTGACAAGGTGTAATTGATTTCTATTTTTCCTCAGATTAGGTCATTTGCAGTGGTGTGCAGTAATATTAATCTATCTTCGGAGTGTATAATGAAATTTGTTTGGCCTTGAAAAATATCGCGTCATCTGTGATTGCATTAGGTTTTTATTACGCCCAGATACTATTGTCTCGACTGTCGATTAGTTGTCCTACAGCCATTGTCTGTGAAGGACGTACGAGAATTGTAACGCTGCACGAACACACTGGCAAGCCTTACCAGTGAGCAAATCAAAGTACTATAGTCTGACACGGAAACTCTCCTGATTTAAATCCAATCGAGAATCTGTGGTCAATTCGCAAGGAACGACTTCGTGGAATGGATATACGAATTACTAACATGTGTACTGGGTCATGTTTCATTAGAAAAATACGTAAAAAAGTAAATAATAACGAAATTAGTCCTTTTGTTTCAATTAATTTGCACAAGGGTGTAGAACAAGGCCGACTTAAAAAGCCGATGATTGTGTTAGAAACCGCTTCTTAATTCGAGACCTGGCCTATTTAAATTTCCCGTATGAGAATAAGAATAAAAACTGAACGATTTCGAACAGCGTGCTATGGGTTACGGTTAACAAAAGTCAATCTATATGACTCTGATGGTATCTAACAACCTTGGGGCTTCCGTGACTAGGTGTACAAAGAAAAGTATTTAGTAGCAACAGTTAAGTATAACGGAGGAAAACATAATGAGCTCCAGTGACAATATGGAGTTAGATTTCCTCGACGGAATCATGAATTTTGCATTTGACTATTGCCTTCACTCAAATGCTGGGGAAGAAGAGTTAGGTTTCTAAGGTTCACTCTGACAACGGTAGAAATAATCCCCAAGCAGACTTGCTAAAGAAGCAAAAATAAAAATGCCTATCTAGTCTCCTATGTCTTCATATTTAAATCCAAATGAGCCAAATAGAATGTACTAAAAATAAGAAGAACAATGATCGCCATCCGAGAAGTTAAAACAGGAAAACACATTCCAGCAAGCATTTGTATAAATCTATTGAAATATATATAGTCAGGACTACGAGACATAATAGAAAATAAAGGCGGTCACACCAAATATTGATTCTAAATTATTTTTTGATATCAAGGTACTCATTGGATAGAGTCCTTTTTTATTTTAAGCTTATCACCCCAAGCAAGGCTGGAAGCCACTAGCACGCAAGGGGTTACAGAAGGTTTGGAGGAAGAACAGATAGGAGTGGTAAAGGAGAGGATGTGGAGAAAGATAGTGGACCGATCAAGGCAAGGGGGTTACAGAAGATTTGGAGCGAGAGCAGATAGGAATGAAAGGTGAAAGGATGTGGAGAAGGGAAGTGGATAGATCAAGGCAGCTGGAGATGTCGATTGACGTTACACTTAAATAGTTGGAGATTGTATTTGTCAGGGAAACAGGACTAAGGAAGGGAGTTCCACAGGCGAGATGTGCGAGACATGAAGCTATTGGAGTAGAAGAGACGTCTACATCTAACAGTTTCAACGGTGAAGGGGTGGGAACAGGATGCCAGCCTCGTAGGACGTTTAAATTCATGAGGCCTAGGAACCAGCAAAAGCAGCTCCTCGGGGCAATTACCGTGAAAGTATTTGTAAAAAAGACAGAGCGAGGCAACGTCGCGCCTGTGAGAGAGCGACTGCAGACGAGATGACAGATCAGGGCCAATTACATTGCATATCCGTCTCTGGATCTTATCAAGAACCCTGAGGCAAACAGCAGGGGCTCCAGACCATATATGGCAGCAATACTCCATGCAAGAGTAGAGTAATGATTAATGGATCAGACTGAGGAATCGGACAGCCGAATTCGAATTCCAGTCGCGTTCATTACATTCACTTACGTGCTAATGCTCTTGAGAATAGTATGAATACATCTCTCCTTCCCTCAGCTATGAGTAAAATATCAGAATAGGCAGGGTGACAACCAGTCTAGGAGAAGGAAACTCTCAATTCAAACAGTATAGCACTATAATAAAAGTGTATATATGCAGCTGGGAAACGCTTGTACATCCAGTTTCCCACTGAAACTCCTACTGAAGATTTTCACATCCGAACGAAGACGACCTCTGCTATGAGTGTTCAGCTTTCGTTCGGATGAAGCGGAGTCGTTTGACCGGGTGAATGCCGCAACAGGTACTCATCAATCCGGATGTGAACTCATCCGGTTTCCATATTTGCCAACAAATATATTTTGACCTGTATACATACCTACAATATCTCCGTTCTTTTAATCAGCAACAATTGGGGTTCGTAAATGTCCAAATTGCCAGCTTTTCTTCTTTTTGATGTTCCCTAAATCCAGTTTCTTACGCAATAAAAGATTCCATATGTCGGGTTGTGTACATCCCCCAAAATATTAGCTGGTAAATATGAAGTACACATCCCGGTCAATAAAAAATTTAGTCCATCATATTTACATATGTAAGCTGAGGGCACCAATGTTAACTTACAATTGTAAAATGATAGCCTGATCTGAAGATCCCTGACCAAATGGGTAAAACTTAAGTCGCCACTTGTGTATTTTACATTTTATATTCTAGGTTTTATAAGCTTGGCATAGTAGTGAGCACGTTTTTATACATATTTTGCAAAAGTTTGAATTCGGCAAATACATACATACATACATACATACATACATACATACATATATATATATATATATATATATATATATATATATATATATATATGTATGTAAGCAAGAATTCATTCAACAAAGGTTTCTTAAATAAAAATAGTATTAGCTTATACACCTTAACTATATACAAAATAAAAAAGATATTACGTATATAATTTGGCATTGCATAAAAGTTAATCATTGTAATAAATACCTAAGGTTTATCATTTATTACAAAATGTTTAAAACATCTCGCTTTATCTCTGTTATTAATCCGCAACCCCCAAATCGTCCTTATATACTGAAAATATTGTTTATGAATTCTCATGTTTTTTTGTGAGATGTGATGGTCACACAACCATCACAATTTCATATAGATTACCTTGTAATCGTAACTTAGTGCACTTATTCGTGCAAATATTCATCATCACATAGCAACTATTAACATAAGATGCATAGCAGATAATGCCAAAGATTATGCTGCATTTAATGCAAAGACTAAAATACTGTATTTGAGAAAGGTGGTTTTGTGACCAGGGCAAATATTTAATGTGGTTATATATACATGTGTATAAAATTAAATAAGGGCTCATATTCATTTAAATTGGCAAAATATAACAAATTATTTGTCAGATTATTTAAGTGTCAGGCTTTTTAATTTACCATATGTGACGCAGAGACAAGATTCAATTAACCAGGAAGTGGTTAACAGGAAGTCTCCTGTCAGCCCCTTTTCCCCACATCTTTGTGGGGAACCAACTTTTTCTGTTTCTTTCATTATATATATATATATATATATATATATATATATATATATATATATATATATATATATATATATATATATATATATATATGTTTTAATATAAAAGCTTTGATCTTGATGGGATGGTTTCTCTGGCGCCATAGATGGGAGGGAAGGAGCGTGCACTAGAGAAAGCGAGAGAAAAGAAAGAAAGATCGGAGGAGGCGGCTGAGTAGTAGTAGTAGGAGGACGGAATAAATGAGGGGAATGAGTTGAGTAGAGAAAACCATTTGAGCAGCGTACGATGTTTATCTCCGACTCATAGGACACTGATATAATTAGTGCCATCATTATTATCACATGATATGGAAAGAAAAAATAAATCAAACGCCCTTCTTCGAAAGCATAAAGCGCAATATATGTAATATATAAATAAATCATATATAAATAAATAATGATATAAAACAAAAAGTACGCTAAGGATCCAATAGACTTAGTATTTTAAGTTTTTATTATACTATAAATCGTAAAATCACAGCACGGTGCATTTTTTTTTTTATCATTTCACTTCCAGCAAGGCGAGAGTGCCGCTAAGGCGCATGCGTTTACTGGGAGTGAGAGGAGGTGAGAAGAGAGAGAGAGAGAGAAAACGAAAAGAAGATTAAAAGATTGGTGCTGCATTTACATTTTTGAAGCTTGCAGATGACAGGAAGGCAGGAAACCGGAAGAGAGTTCCATAAGTAAGAAGTCTAAGAAAATAAATTATTATTATAGAAGTTACGGTCATATCTAGTTAATTCAACAGTAAAACGATGAGACCTGGTAGCCAGTCTGGTAGTAATTTTAAATTCATACGGTCGAGGTACCAAGGAAGAGAACTCATTAGAACACATGTCATGAAAATATTTGTAGAAAAGACAGAGAGGTAAGCCACGTTACTTCAGTGGGAAAGGGATTGAAGTCGAGATGCCAGGTCACGGCCGATAATATGACAAACCCTTTGGATTTTGTCGAGAATTTCGAGATATACATATAGCAGGAGCACCACACCAGATAAAATTGAATTACTAATAATATTACTAATAAATGTCGATAATAAACTTAAAAGATGGTAGTTCCGAGTATTCAAGTCAAATAAGGACCAATGCTGTATGGGTAAAGTTCTGTCGCTTTTAGTTGAAATGATATATCAGCACTTGTGCTAAGACTGGTTTCACGAAGAACAAGGAATGCGCGTTCGAGTTTTGCTAACAGATTATTCTTCGTTTCTGATTTGAATTGTTTTGCTAATGACTGTAGAATGACGGTTTGAGTTGTTGCGATGAAAAGCTAACATGAAGGAAATGCGAGTCAAAAATGAATAATTACTTATAATATTTCCTCCAACAGTAAAAAATATCAAGATAGTTTTAATATCACGGAGGATATCATCTGTAAAATAATAGGTTTTGTCATCAATTTTAACATCAGTTATGGATTTGGTTGTAGCAGTAGCAAAAGGTTAACTTCGATAAGTCAGTAATTTTAATCGTCATGTTTTAATGATTAATAATTATATGACTGTTGATATCCTTAAATTTCGGGAGATATATGACTTTCGCTTAAAGGTACATTTCGGTCGGTCGACATAAACAAATATACTATTTAATAAGTAAACGGAGCGTCTTCTCAAATACGAGTATCTACTAAAAATAACGTTTGAAGTGGTAATATATTATGGATATTGAACACTTAGCATACTTCTTTATCTCTTTCTCTCAGTCTTTCTCTCTCTCTCTCTCTCTCTCTATCTATATATATATATATATATATATATATATATATATATATATATATATATATATATATATATATATATATATATATATATATATATATATATATATATATATATATGCATTACAGAGTTTTCCGTATTTCGTATAGAAAATCGTTAAAATTTACCTTCCTCTGTCTGCCGTGCGAATATAGCCTAGGTTTAGGATCTCTGATTCTCCCCCTAGGCTATCGCCCTCTGTCGAATCTGTCGAGTTTCGATCCCGGCTGACGTCTAGGCACACTTAAAACCTGTCTGTGGATGACTATATATATATATATATATATATATATATATATATATATATATATATATATATATATATATATATATATATATATATATATATATATATATAATAGCTGGCCACTCGTATTCGAGGATACCCAACTACTGAGGCGGATAGCCATTGCCTATTGCAGACGTTTGCTCAGGCACATTTGTGTTTGTTCAACACCCACAGAATTTTATACTGCAACTATGCTGAGCAGACCTTAGTTAGAGTTTCTGGGATAGAGGGTGATTAACAATCTGAACAAGACCAGCACACTCAAACCTTCGGTCACGACGACTTGTGACTTCGTGCTAGGACAGCTATCGACAGTACCCCAAGTGTTCCGTCTACCCAGGTTCATTCACAAGGCTTGTATCATTTTGTACTATGGTTTTCAGGTACTTTCCAAAGGTGCCGCACGCTGGGATCGTCCCACCCCAGACCGATAACATCAGGAAGTCAAATCGAACATGGTGAGATTCGAACCCGGGTATATATATATATATATATATATATATATATATATATATATATATATATATATATATATATATATATATATATATATAATCATTTATTCGAAAATTATAACATAAAAATGTTATAAAATCACTCCAAAAATAGCCATTTTATTTCAACACTTCTGGTGTCTTCTCAAGTGATGGTGTTGAATATATATATATATATATATATATATATATATATATATATATATATATATATATATATATATATATATATATGTATGTAATCATTTATTCGAAAATTATAACATAAAAATGTTATAAAATCACTACAAAAATAGCCATATATATATATATATATATATATATAAAGACATTTATAATATGTTTAACGTTCTTTTTATAGATACAAGTATTTAAGCAAATTTCCTTAAATACTTTTTATCTATAAAAAGAACGTTAAACATATTATAAATGTCTTTAAATAAATTGTCGGACTATGTCTAATTCAAAAATATATATATATATATATATATATAAATCGGCCGGTACATTTTTTTGTGCATGCACATCTAGAGATGGAATAAATGCTGTTTGTTTGGTGTGAACAGAGCGTCCACTCGCTAAAATTAACATTTGATGTAATAAAAAATATATTTCGGGTTAAACATGAAGTACATTAATCCATTAGAAATTTGTTTGCTTACATTTTGGATACAAATATGAGTTTCGGTAAAATCTTAGCGAATCTGTGCTTTAAAGGCCCAATAGAACGTTGCTCTCATGTTCAGCGCGTTGTAGACGAGCAGTAAAACTCACCGCATTAGGTGGTGATTTCTCCTGCAAATATGTATGCGGGTTCGAATCCTACAGAATTTTCCCAGAGTATGCACGCTTGTTGACAAAAAAAAATACTGTTTCAAATAAATTGATCGTCTACTCAAACACGAGGATCTGCGTTTTAAGTAACGTGTGTCTATTGTAAGTTATGAATTAAATCCTAGGGAACAAACAAGATATCTTCACAAATTTAACATTCCTCGCTCTTTATTTCGATTTATCAGAATTCATTATGAATAAGAATAATAAGCGGCTGTTACGTTTTTTTTTTTTTTAAATTATACGGGGTTTTGTTTTCATTGGTTGTGTTGGCGTCACGTGTTCATCTTATGAGTGGGGTTCTCAGGAGAAAACATGAGGCAACAGAAATGTGCTTTCACAGAAGGATGTTGAGATTACAATGGACGGAGCAACTCTGTCATGAAAAATTAAATAAAAAACGAAATGCAAATCCGATTTTAAAACTATTTTAGCTGTTTCATCTAAGTACATAGATAAAGTTTGTTTTTGTTTTTTTTTTTTACTAAAAACAAAGTCTCATGAACAGCGTGCTGAAGGATGTTGGGGGCAGAGTGTGCGACGGCTACGGGCATCCATATCCATACGGGCATATATATATATATATATATATATATATATATATATATATATATATATATATATATATATATATATATATATATATATGTATATATTTAGAGAGAGAGAGAGACCGAGAGAAAGAGATAAAGAGGTATGCTAAGTGTTCAATATCGATAATATATTACCACTTCAAACGTTATCAAATAGGGAAATAAAAGTTTAGCTTTTATCGCCACAATTGGCTTTCCGTTTTCCATATAGTCTTCATTTCGTGGCTTTACAGCTGAGCAGGACCACCCGGAACGTGGTTTAGTCACATATGCAGCTTAATCTCTGTTGAAACGCATTACCCGCGGCCTAGCTGTGATTATATCCACCGCTGGATTTGTATAAATGTTCAGCAAGTGTCGACATATGACAATAGATTATTTTTTTCTTTTATGTAAGAAATTCAATGTCACATCTCACCGTCTACACATTCATGTCAAGGGTCATTTTGGCGGGCTATAACCTGTAACAAGTCGAAGAGTTATTGTCGGGGAAAATCAACTTGGTGTGATATAATGCCAGCATTCATCCATTGACGTTGTGGTCAGACACAATAAAATGAATACATTATTTCTGTCTGTGTGTGTGTGCGCGTATATATATATATATATATATATACATACATATATATATATATATATATGTTTGTGTGTGTGTGTATATATATATATATATATATATATATATATATGTATGTTAGTGAATATACACAATATCCAACGTCGATAGCACGACTCAGAGTTTCGTACCGTTCTTGCAATAGCTCTGTTTCACAACCTTGAGCACTGTATTTTATAACACCTGAGGAAGAAATATATATATATATATATTTATACATATTTATACGTGCGTGCAAGTATAAATGCTTCTATGTCAACTTTTTATCCTACCCATTCCTATATATATATATATATATATATATATATATATATATATATATATATATATATATATATAATGGTATAATTGTTCTTTACTTTCATTGCTCTTAAGATTTAAGTATATATATATGTATGTTTTTATATAAAGACACACGAAAAGGCATATATGTATAAATGTCAAGTTCTCCGCTGGCTGACTTACCTCAAATCGGAAAAATTTTCAGAACTTATTAACACCCACCTTTCCCATATATATATATATATATATATATATATATATATATTACTTTCTCTGCTTCTCTTTCTGCATACACATATAACATAGCTTACCTGTGCCTTAACTGTAAATACCTTCATGGTAATTGCTGATGAACATTCCGATATGATACTTGTAGTTAAACTATCAATTTACGGTTAGTACTAGATTGTCGACAATGTTTCATCATTATACAGTTGAAATTGAGGGACGTAACCGTAAGTCCTATGCTAATAGTTTCTTCTATCACACTTTTCTCTAGTGGAACTCTCTCCTGTCTTCTTGTTTCTCAGTCAACTTTGATCTTGAAAAATTTACATGCAGTATCAATTGTTTTCTGTCTGTTTCATTCGTGTTTTTTTATTGTTCTCTTGTCCTAATAGTGTTTTTTTTTAATATTCTTTAACGCTCAGTAGCCCCTTGCTTCTTAGTGACCTTTTGATCTATCTATCTATCTATCTATCTATCTATCTATCTATCTATCTATCTCTCTCTCTCTCTCTCTCTCTCTCTCTCTATATATATATATATATATATATATATATATATATATATATATATATATATATATATATAGATGTATAATTATGTATATGGAAAGAGGGTTATATCTAAATATCTGTTATTATATGCATGCTCACATTTGTGTACTTTATATACGCTTATAAATAGAACTATGCACACGCACACACGCATATATATATATATATATATATATATATATATATATATATATATATATATATATATATATATATTATACTTATTTATGAACATGCTTATAAAGATGCGTAAATTTCAAGATTGGTTATTCTTAAATTTTCGCTTGGGGATGAAACAGGGCTTGATACTTTAATTCAATTTAATTTTAATAATTATATTGAGGTTTTTGGCTCTTGTTTTTGAAACATGAGAACTCTTATGTAGCGAAGGAATCATATCTTTTAAAAAATAATTATAATTTAAGCTCTACTTATACTAAAAAATAAAAATACTATAGAACACCGGATTATTTACCTAACGTGTTCTTTCTTATCTTTCTACATATTTACACACACACACACACACACACACACACACACACACACACATATATATATATATATATATATATATATATATATATATATATATATATCAATTTGATGCAATAATATTTTTTCCGATTATTTGTCAATCTTAACCGTTTTGAACGCACAAGGCATGCATACACACAAACTCTCGTAAACAATAAAATCCCCTTCCAGCTCGACTAATAATTATTAAAAACTGAAAATAAATAATGGACAAATATCAAACGTGTAATCTGCTGTTCTATGCACTCACCTTCGTGAAGAGAAAGGAGAGAAAGGAGGGAAAGGCTGATGAGGAAGGAGAGCAGACCACTGGTGCTAGGCTGGGCATTACCATCCAATTGTGAATGAAGCAGTCCGAACGCCTGCACAAGCCACAGACTGAGTGAGTTGAACTACGGGCCGGGGAAAGATAATCAGCGTGATGCCAGGAGGATTTGCTTCATCATGGGAAGTGGTCATAAACATGATAGGACGATGGTCCATTGATGTTTTTTTTTCTCTCCCTCATCCTTTCTCTCGCAGGAAGCCATCGCACAGAAGGTGTAGGAATAGCATTGCCAGTCTTGGTCGGTCTCCCGTTGACAGGCGACACAGATCGCTTGGTCTTTTGAATAAGGACTGCACCTAATATACCATATGGCCAGGATTTTTTTTTTTTTTTGCTTGGAAACTGTTACTGTCAATCTGGCTATGATCATGTTCATGTTAATTGATGTCGGTCCATCTGTCCGTCTCTCTTTTTCTCGCTTCACCAATAAGAAATCTTGCCTTAGTGAGGAAAGTGTTCATCAACTAAACGCCAGATTGCTTCAAACTCAAGTCTGTCATACAAAATACAGATACGTCGTTCATTTTAGCCATCACGTTTCCAAAACACTTTCTCATTTAATTTCTGCGGGTGGGGTAATGAATAATGGCTCGCAATAAGAAATTGGAGAGTCGAGTTCGAATTCCAGTCGGGTTCATTACATTCATTTACGAGTAAATATATTATTAGGAATACATCTTTTTTTCTCACCAGATATGCGTTACATATTAGGACTTATATCACGAAAAATCATTGTTACATCCAAAAATTGTTAATGCATCTCTCACAGAGAAACAGAATTATTCTTAGAATCCAAAATGTTTCGGCTTTAAATAACCCACAAAATGTTGATAACCCGTAAGAATATATAAATCGAGATTTACCTCCATCGGCAGCAACGATTAAAGATGGCGGCAACGTCTTTATAAATTAATAAATTTGTATATTATATGTCAAGTGTTTAATTACGTTATTTACATGCAAGCTATTGTCCTAATAACGTTTCAACCGTTGTCTCCCTCGGTTTTGAGCAGGCGTTTGTTGAACCGGGTAATCTTCAGCCAAGTAGATTAAAGTATTGGTGAAATAGTAATTGTAAGTTCACTCCCTGGGGCAGGCAGTACAGCTTTAAAATTAGTGGAAACGAGACGAACAATAACTGAACTGTACTCTATAAGAACTAGACAAGATATCCCGAGATATGGTCAACAGATCGAGAACAATCTACCACTGTAGACTAGACAAAGGGTTCAGTTTTAAATTCACTTAAGGTTACTCGGATTGACAAGCATCTAATGAAGGCCGAGGACACAAAACCCGAAATAATGTTGTAATAACTGAACGTTACAATAATAAAAAATGTAAATAATAATAACTCATCTCAGAAATTCGGACAGAAAAGCCATTCTTTTTATATCGGTCAGCTGTATAAAGCCGTTTTCTATGATCAGTCGTTAAAAATGGCTTTGAGAGAGTGAAGACTGTGGGTCTTGGCAAAAATCATTCTTCTTTGAATATTGTAGACTGGCGTAACAGAATCACAAAATAACAGTTCTCTCTCTCTCTTTATATATATATATATATATATATATATATATATATATATATATATATATATATATATATATATATATATATGTATGTATATGTACTAAAGGTAATACATCCGTTGGGATATTTAATACACGTGGATCCAGTAATAACAAATATTAAAACTCATCCACAGAAAGCTTAATGTATTTAATATAACAGAGCATATATATTTTTACAGCAAAAAACAAGATTACCTCAACATGAGTATAGTCTATTTCAAGCTGGTCTGAAACTAGCAGTCTTCAGATGTTGCGAAACGTTTTTATTATTTCTTTATTTATTGTGAAACACTTAAGATCTAAAATATTCAGACCAGTAGATGTAGTTAGATAAAAAAAAAAATACTGTTTAATTAAAAAAGTGTTTCTACTCGAATATGCATATCCATAAAAAATAACGTTTAAACAAAATAAATTATAAATATATCGTCTAATCCATTATATATATACGGCGGCTCCCAGTCGTGTCCGAGTATCGGGTTCCGTCATGAGTCCTATACGACAGAATGCCAATCGCTAAGGATATTGTTTTAAGTGGTTGTGGCTGTGCGACGGCCACGCACACTTTTTGGAGGGGCGAATACAGGGACCTGGTGCACTGAGTGCCACAAGGTCCCTAAACGACCCTCCTCAGGTTTTGAATTCCGAGTTGTCCTTCTCCTAGACCAGTTGCCAACCATATATATATATATATATATATATATTAATTTTTCATTAATTCTATTGTGAATTGTGGTAGTGGTGCGATCCAAAGAATCATACCAATTGGAGTATTTCTCATGGAATGTCCAGGCATGTCCTGCTGGTCGAATGGTATGGATCAGACTTAATTAAAATATCGACAATCCATAGAATGCGGTATGAGAGTTGTATTGACTCGACTGAGGAGTCAATCTCAGTCTCAATTTACGACCAACGTCGAATCCCACAGGCGGTTGGAAATGCCGAAATTTCTAAGATCAACTAGTTTCCAAGGCAAATTAATACCACGACTATAGTATTTGTTAAACATAGTGAAATTTTCTACCGGAAGATATGGCTTTGTAACATCAACTGCCGTGAATTGTCTTGTAGAATGGCGTTAAAAAGTTAATAAAATCGGAGCAAGCAACAAACTATGGTGAATAAACCTTAGTTAAATTCTTTTTCTGTTCTCGACTATCCTTCTTTCGCGATAGTGAGCATGCGCACACGCAGATACATACGTAGGTTTATATGCATTGGAAACGATGTTATATTCATTTCGTTTCGGTTTTAAATTATAACACATCAAAGACGGGTTTTCCTTATATTATGCATAATTACAATTTCATATGAAAATAGGTAAATGAACATACATATATACGTACGTAATTGGAATTTTTATAGCATCGTACTATGAACAAGCAAGGATCTGGAATTAGCTCTCCGGGGGATGCAGACCATGTCTTCATTAGGCAAAAAATGATTATTCAAATAATATAAAGAAATTTGATAAGTAAAAGAAAAAAAATCCAAGTAATCATGAATAAGTCATAAGAACGAAAATTGCTGCCATGACATTGATCACCAACTGTGCCTATCATAATTTTTTTTCCATTTAGACTCCATTACGCGCAAAATCTTGGATCTGACCCCGTTATGCATTTAAAATGCCGGGTGTATATTATTTAGCGTTATTATTAAATCTTACACCTTATTTTATTCTGTATGGTTGATTCTAACATCCTGTTTTTTTTTAAGTCTCAGGTCTGTACCCTTCGACTTTTATCCGGAGTCTGGCTAGTTCTTGAATATGGTTGAACATTTTGTGAGCGCATACGCTTCGAATTTCATACTAGTCACGTCTTGTGTCTGCGTTTTAAATAAAACAAAGTAACAAAACCAGGGAATTAGTCTTCTTTTCCTTCTTCTTCTTCCTCCTCCTCCTCCTCCTCCTCCTCCTCCTATTCTTCCTCTTCCTCTTCTTCTTCTTCCACCTCCTCCTCCTCTTCTTTTTCTTCTTCTTCCTCCTCCTCCTCCTCTTCTTCTTCTTCTTCTTCTTCTTCTTCTTCTTCTTCTTCTTCTTCTTCTTCTTCTTCTTCTTCCTCCTCCTCCTCCTCCTCTTCTTCTTCTCTCCTCATTATGTATGCAGGATATTTCAAGTATTTCTTATTGTTTAAACATAAACTGCAAGATAGAATACATGATTGTCAGCAAAAGGATGCGACCAAAGTGCGAATTGCAAATCGGAGATACCAAAATCAAACAAGTATAAAAATAAAGAAACAAATTAAATATTCAGGAAGTGTTTTAGCAGAAGACGGAAAGTGCGACACTGAAATCCGAAAGCGTATTGGTATAGATAAAGATACCTTCCAAAAGCTAAGCAGAGTATGAAGAAATAGGAAAAAACCTTCGCTAGAAACAAGGAAAGGAGTGCTAAACTCTCATGTGATATATGTCCTCCTATATAGCAGTGATTAATGAACAATCTCAAAGGTGAAGAAGAGACTTGAAGCAACAGAAATGTAGTTCTACAGATGGATTCTGAGGATATCATAGACCGATGATGTGAGAAACGATGAAGTTTTAGAGAAAAGGGAAAATTATACTTAACATCAGGAAGAGAGAGTTGAAATTTCTAGGTCACATAATGAGGAAAGATGACTTCGAAAATTTGATACACACAAGAAAGTTTGAAGGCAAGAGGGACAAAGAAAAACAATGTATAACATATTTATTGGGGCACCTCGACGTGGTTTTATGGTTAGCAAGCTTGTCTCGCTAGTGAATTACGACTGAGTAGTGAGTTCGATCCTCACTGGGTACCTCATATTTCGGTCTTGTGCCACATCTAAACTACGCTTAGACTTACTCATGATTCGAAGTGGAACAACTACATTGAATCAATAGCTGCATCTTCTGCAAGGAAAGTTGGCTCACTGTGTCGTGCTAGAAGATTTTTCTCGTCAGAGTCTATCTTACATATCTACAAATCTACCATTCGTCCGTGCATTGAGTAGTGTTGTCATTTCTGGTCTGCTGCCCCAGTTGTTCATCTCGAGATTCTCGAGATGAACAACTGGGGCAGCAGATTTTCGACAAAATCCAAAGAAGGATCTGCAATGTAATCGATACTGACTCGGCATCTCGACTCCAGTCACTTTTTTCACAGACATGATGTCGCTTTCCTCTGTCTTTTCTACAAATATTTTCATGGCAATTATCTTTTTTCCCCCGTTGACACGACTACATAAATAGCGTGCTACTAGACTGGCATCTAGATCCCACCGTTTTACAGTTGAAACAGTTAAATGTAACCGACACTTCCACTCTCGGACTTCCCGACAGTGGAACTCCCTTCCGCTTACTTGTTTCCCTGATAATTACAATCTTAAAATGCAACGCCAATCGCCATCTCCTGATGTCTTGAACCCCATTCGTCTTTTATTCTTTGCTCATACCTCCCATACACATATTTTTCTCTCATCTTCACTCTATGTATCTCCTTGCGAACCAGTGGTACTACCGCCTTATTTGGGGTAACATGCTTTAAAAACAAATCATGACATACTTAGTGAGCTTGAGTAAATGAATGGCTGAACAGGGTTTAGGATAAATAGCTAAGAGATAAAATTTATTAAGAGCTACAAAGGGCAGGAAGTTGTGGAGGGCCGCAATCATCTACGGCACATAAAGAAGTTTCCTTCTTCCTGTTTCCTGGACACCTCCTTGTTGATCATATATCCTGTCCCTAGTATCCCTCAGCTTTCATCAGAAGAACAGTATATCTCTTATTTCATGTCTCTTCTTTTATGGGGAGATTCACTACCATATGGGCGATTAGAGATTACATAGCAGTTCAGCACTTTTTTCTTTGTTTCTAACAATGTCGGCGCTACAAACTTCAATCAATAACCTACCGAATGTCGGCCCTTATCGCTATTCCAGCGCTTCCCAGAATTACTCTCCTTCCATCAGTTTTTGCCGACTCTGTGGTCATCAACTTCACGCTATCTTCTTAGCAACAGAGTCAGTCATTATATCTTGTCAGCAAGTAGAATGCTAGCTCTACCATGACGGAATGGCATTTCCCTCAACATGTTATTTACTGTGTCCTACCATATAAAGAAACTCATTCTTGAGATTCATTTAGGTTAATTTAGTACAGCATAAAGCCAAATAGATAGTGCGGTAAGAAATTGGAGTGAGAAGATTGTGTAGCGTCGGTTTTCTTAACGGGGAGACTTTGACTGTCTTCAGTATTTGGGTGGAGTTTTAGAATAGATACTGAGACTAGAAATAATCATTTTTAAAAATTATTTTCTGTTTTCTATCGTCATCCAGATCGCGAATATGATTTTTTTTTATTAAATTTGTAAAATTTATTAGGGGTTCCTGTGTTCTATTTAAATTCTTTGTTAATTGATCCCTCTTTGAAACACAAAAAAATAAATAAATAAAAAACAAACACTCAAAAAGAAAACAAAAACAAATAACGTATTCATACCTCATTTCTTAAAATTTAAAAAAAAAATTATTTTAAAGTTTATAATCCTTTGTGCTTATTCGATAATAATATATAAAGAAAGCTTTGAAAAATTAATGATTAAAAGTTATTTTGCAACTGCTTTGAAACGGAGAGCATTAGCACACTCTTTTGGCTTCAGTATGGGAGAAAAGTTTACAATGAAAAATACAGGATGACCACTGAATGACTGAATAGTATAAAACAAAAAATAACTTTTACAAACACGATTTTTTAAATTTTTTTATTATTTTATTGAGATGGAACCATTTTAAAATCCAATTTCAGGATTTTCTGAAGCGATGTTCTGGCGATGCCTAGTTGAGGAAAGCGACGACGGCTAGAAGCTGATGAACCCTCAAGGAAACTCTGCCGTACATCTTTCACCTCTACGTCAGTGTGCACGGTGCGCTTAGGACCTCTTCCCGGAAGATCACCGACTGATCCACTTCTTTCAAATCGGGCGATTAGGTTCCGAAAAATGTTATCGCTAGGAGATACTCTGACATTAAAAAGTTGCCGATATTTTCTTTCAGTTTGATTAATTGATCTTTCATTGGAATAGAACAACTCAAATAAGTTTTACTCGTTGCTGGACATCATACGTAGCCATTTTAATCTCCAAGGGATGCTATATAACCTGCAAAAAAAGAAAATAAATAAAATAAAATAAAAAAGATTGAAAACGAACAATCTTTAGTTTTTCAGTGGCCATCCTAGCGTAGAGTAGTGCGGGGAGAGAGGGCGACATTCCCAGGCATCCATGTTGGGAGAACATCCAATCAAAGAGTGAAATAAAATTTAATTTATATTTAATTTGAATTAAGTACTGAAATATTTATTTCATGTTTCATCTGTTTTTACATATTTAAAATGTTTTCGTTTCTCACTTTTCTCAGTACTGGGTCCAACAGGCCCCTCGACTTGAGTCTTATAGGCATACAATCAAGGAGTTGGTCCGGGGCATCACGAAGCCTCTGTACGTCACTGAGTCTATAGTAATATGAGAGAAAAAATGATTACTTTTAGTCGCAGTGCCTATTCTAAAACTGCATGACTATTTGAAATGCTGGCTTGAAAATATCCAGCTATGCTATGAGTGTTAAATGCAGAGTAATCTCAGTCACGAGGCATGCTAAGTGAATGATACTTTAACAGTATTTCTATAAATATCTGGGTGTGCGGTCAGCATAATATCTATTTGTACAAAAAAAAAAATGGCACTGTCAAGCTGAGTTCAAATTCCAGCCGAGTCTGTTGTGTTCATTTTCGCATAAATATGCCTGAATTCATCTTGTCTCTCCAGGTAAAGTATTATTTTTCGTTGTGTTTCCATTTTCTCTAAAACTTCACCGTTGCTCACATGTTCGATCCATGGTATCCTCAGCATCCTTCTGTAGAAGCACATTTCTGTAGCTTCAAGTCTCTTCTTCATCTTTGATTGTCCAGCATTCGCTGCCATATAAGAGGACAGATATCACGTAACAGTTCGGTACTCTTTTCTAGCCAGACTAAGTGTATTATATATTTATTGTTTCTAAAGAAGTTTTTGTTTTTGTTTCCCATTACTCTGTTTAAATTTTGGGATGCATCGCTTGCTATTTCACTTCGACTTCGGATTTCAGTGCCGCACTTTCCATCCTCTGTTAAAACATTTCCCAGATATTTAAATTTTTGTATTTTCTGTTATTTCTTTTAAATTCAAATTTTGAAAGTTGCCATATATAAGCAATATTTCTGTCGATAATTTTATTACAAAAAAAAAAAACTAATGTAAGAGAAATAGCTACAATAACTGGATAAAAGATGTCAGCTTCAACTGACGCCAGGGAGATATGGATTCGGCAAATAGTATGAACTAGAAATAAAAAAAAATGGTCAGTATTTACTTCTTTTCTTCCAACTGGTTCATCTATCGTCCGGTTAACACTCCTCTCCGTTCTTTTGTGCAGAAGTAGAGATTTATCTCTTGTTCCCTGATTAGAACCGGGTTTCCGGTTCCTTTTAAAGTCTGTTTTATTCTCTTTCATTCCCAGTAGCCCTTTGCATCTTAGTGGCATTATTGCCATGCTTGGGGTGAATTTAATTGAAAATATATATACAGTGTAACCCGGATATAAGAGACCCTGATATAAGAGAAACCCGGATATAAGATAGATTTTCTCTGGTCCCAAATTAGAGCCTGTGTTAATGTATATATAATAGACCAAACTCGGATATAAGAGATTTCTTCTCCGGTCCCGACAACTCTCTTATATCCGGGTTACACTGTCTATAGAAAACGACCTGTGTGTTGCGAGAAAACAGGATTAGATTGTTTACAGTATGGGTTGTTTTCGCTACACTTTTAGGGTGTCAACTTGGCAACACTGGAGCTAATCATAGAATATGTCCACTTCTTAGTCCTAAATAATAATAATAATAATAAAAATAATAATAAAACAACGCTAGCCCAATAAAAATAATCTTTTATTCGTCTTGTTAAAAAGACAATTTAAATAGCATTAACATTTTCTCCCGAATCTTAAAAAAAAAAAAAAAAAAAACAAACAAAAAAACACGTCCGGACTCTTATCAGCAAATTTATCTCTTTATCTTTCAAATCGTCTTTTTTTTTTTCATAGCATCTCGGTATGTAAAGTCCCAGAATAAGTAATAACGGTATTCCGATAAACAGAATCGCAGGTTACATATTCATTCCTTAAGCCTCTTCTCTCCGCAGCTAAAGCTTGATGATGTCATAATTCTGTCAACTCGGCCTTTAACTTGTTGTGTTTGTGAGGCGTCTACTCTCCATTCGAGATAAAATAGCGATTTTTCTCGCATTAACACAGGACATAAAATGGCCACTCGACAACTTCAGCCATCGCTGGAATTTGAATCGTGCTTGTAAAGGAGAATTTACGATTCGGTGGCGATGGTCCGTAAATCGTTGCTAATTGACCATGGCTATTAAAAGAAGGGTCAGTTGTCATCGGGAATGGGCAATTCTTGGAGAGGTTAAGCTTCCCTTTCTTTAGGGTCCACCGCCGGAGTGACCGGACGATCAATGTGCAAAAACTGATGAGGAATGAAGACAATTCAAGAGAATGAAAAGATTTTAAGATTTACGGGTCAAAGGAAAAATAAACAGTCGTAGGATTTCGGCCATTTTTTAGCGCGAGCACACACACACACACACACGCACACGCACGCGCAAACACACACACACACACACACACACACACACACACACAGAGCAAATACACTAAACTGCAACGCTCTGAAAATATAACTCAATGGATTCAAATTAATGATCACAAATACAGATCAATACTTGCACAGATTTCAAATTAAGCGGTTTACCTGCCGTAATCAGTCCGTTATGGGCCATGCGTGATACACGCTTAGGCGATCATGTATCTTTTGATACTTGACTGACGTGGCATGTATCTTTCGATATATGACTGACGATTTATCCCGGAGTAGGTTGACATTTCTTTCGGCTGTATACCCGTTGCCATCCAAGGCTATAGAACCCGGAAGAGGATTCATACCTTTCCCAAGGATATTAGCACGTAAGTGAATGTGATGTGATGGCTCTCCGATTCCTCAATCCGAGCCGCTATCCATTACTCCACCGTGCCCCCCCCAGTCGTAATAAGACTCTATAAACAAAAAGGACACTAATACTTAATAATAGGAAAAAGTTGAAGTTTCTAGGTGTCCTTGGGACCAGGCCACTGCCGGACTACAGAAATTTCCGGATGACAGAAATCCACCTTAAAAAAAAACCTATGTATTCAGTTTGCCATCTTCTTCCACATATATATTGCTGTCTTATCAAAAGTAGAACAAAACTTAAAACAAGAAATGAATACAATCCTTAATACTTCCAAAAAAGTTTTTTTTTTTAATAGTTTTAGGCAAAAAAGAAGAAGCCTAAAACCAAAAAAAATAATATTTACTTATCATCCCGAATGGCTAAATATGCAGCTATATGTAAGAAATAAGTCAGGCTGTATCACCAAAACACTGCTGCTGTCGACGGAAAGTTGTAAACAACGTGTGGCGTGGCCATCGTAGCCGCTCAACGAACTCATGGCAGGTGACTGAAAAATGTACCAGATTATTGGCTATTCCGGACCGCAGATTACATGATTAAAGAGCTGTATTTTTTAAATAAAATTTAAGGCTATATGATATACACGTGACGTCTTCATAACCAATAAAAACAAAACCAACATAGAATTTAAAAATCGATACATCCATAAACAAAACGCCATAATATATACACGTGGCGCCTACACAGCTAATGAAAACAAAAAAGCATCGAATTTAAAAATGCAAACATAATTCCGCATAAAAATTCTGATGAAGCTAAATTAAATAGCGAAACATGGTAAATTTATAAAGATTTTCCTAATTTTTCCTTATTTAATTATTCTGTCGAATTTAATCTGTAGTTTTAACTTAAAGAATATACACTTGTTAATTAATAATAATTTTATATAATTTTTACTTCATTATTATTAGATATAAACTTGTTAATTATCATTGAGGACCTATCGTTATATTTGCAATCAAAAATAATCGTCCTGCAGTTCACTGATATGTTGAAAGAGAAAAATAAAAATTTTACTGACTTTTACAACTGCAGTGGAAATGAAAGATATTTTACTTGAGAATATTTTATTCGAAAATTAATTTCAGCCTTTGGTGTAACACATGCGAAAACACATTTCCAAAGATGAAAAATGTTATACCTGCATGTAGATACGTCATAAATGATGAACATTTACATTTAATTTTGATAGAAACCCAGATTTTTAAAACGCAGTTTGACTTGGTTTTACTTTAGAAAAAAAACGAACCCCCCCCCTAAAAAACGAAATAATTCCATCATTCTGTTATGAAAACACTCCGATGAGTGCTCAGGATCGCCTCGTCAGTGATGTTATGACTTGGAGTCATGGCAAGTTTCGGGTCTTCCAACATCATACTTGCTCGCCCAAGAGACCCTACCGAAACAGTACTATTCCGGCAGGCGATCCTGAAACAAACAAAAAAAAAAAATACGCGAAGCACGCAACAAATGGACTCCGCCAATAAAAGCCACTGCTGACCAATCACCACCGACTTACGTCACTTCCTCCTCAGCTAAGACGATACAAAAAAAGACTCGAGGGCGAGCTCGTCTTTTTCCTTCGTCTTAGTTTGACCACGCGGATCGTCCTTCATCTTCAACGAACAGTCTGACATAACAGGTAAGTAAAAACAAGAAAAGTTTCCTTTCATATGAAATGTTACATTACCCCCGCCCCCCCCCAAAAGACCACGTTCGTAGGTCATAGGAATTATGATCGCTAATTGCTTTCTTTTCCCACCACTCCCATTTCTTCCTTCCCTCCTTGCCCCTCCTCTCTCCCCTCTCAACTATGAATGCAGAAAAAACCCCAAAAAAAACCAAGGTGACATTGTTGAAAAAAAACATTAAAAGAGAAAAATTAAAAAATAAACGGACCCTCCCCCAAATAGCGACTTAGGTTATCCCTCTACGTATTCTCATTGTATCTAACAGGAAAAGAAATGTATTCATGGTAGTGAATAGTAGACAAGATGAACGAGACTTAAAGGGACTGACATCAGGTTTTACCGATCAATGCCGAGAACACCAGAGACAGAATATGTGAGTAGAATGCGAGTTCACTATTGACATTATTCGGACTTTTGTCCTCATCTTTGTTGCCAGATTTATCACAACGTTTCGGCCGTTGTACGCTCCGGCCTTCTTCAGATAGGTCGGAATGTCGAACTGGACCCTTTATTTCGCTCGCTGGGGTAGATTGTTCTAGTTCCACGTGCCATGTCTAATGGATGTCAGTTATCAGTTATCTTCCTGCTAATTCACTTCTCCAAGTTCTCCACTGCCTTAACCAGGAATTGAACTCACAACTCTTTGGGTCCTTGAGGCACAGTGTATAAAGCCGTTGGTTAGATCCAATGACAGGACCTAAAATCAGTTCTTTCCCCGCAAAATTCAGGTTTTCACAAAAGAAATTCAGTGGTCGTACTATAAATGAATTAGACTTATACACGAGTGTATACGGTTCTCATAATGGTAACAGAAATGTGTTAAAGGGCGACCCAGAAAGAAAACAAGAAAGTCTTAGTAGCGGAAATCAAGTCGTTTTTAATTTTGTTTAGCGGCATATCAACGTCTATGGGTTATTTATATATATATATATATATATATATATATATATGCATCATTCAATGAAAACGGAAAACAAGGAAGATTTAATTAATCATTTCAGTTTTTCCAGCAATCTAACAATTTTCCGATTTTCAGGGATTAAAGACTAGGGGAATTTCTCTCTATATTTCTGAGATGAAGTATTATGTACATTATTTACATCATTCGGGCTATTGTCCTCATCTTTGTCGCCATATTTATTACAAAGTTTCGGCCGTTGTACACTCCGGCCTTCTTCAGTTGGTTGGAATGTCGAACTGAAATGAATACAATATGAGAACCAGTAATAAGGAGTGCCAGACAAAAGTTGCAATATGAGCTCTGGTAAAAACATAAAATGATCACAGCAAAAATTGCAATATGAGCACTGGTAAAAATGGTTGCTGAAGACATTAGGTTTATAATACCCATAAATTCATACACAGATGTCCTCAAGGACACATGGCACAATGGGAAAATGCGTTGGTTAGATCCATTGACAGGACACAAAGCGTGTGAGTTCAATACCCGGTTAAGGCAGTGGAAAACTTTCAGAGGGAAAAATTAAAATTGACATCCATTAAATATGGCAGTGAGCGAAATAAAGGGTTCAGCTCGACATTCCAACCACCCGAAGAAGGCCGAAGCGTACAACAGCCGAAACGTTGTAATAAATACGGCGACAAAGATGAGGACAATAGTCCGAATAATGTAAATAATATAGGAATTGTCCATATTTATAATTGTTCCAAGTACTTTCGGCTTTTCTACCCATTATCAAGAATATGCTTTTGGATGGTGAAATTCTGTGTGTGGCAGCTACATAGTAATTCAATGTGGAGTTCGAGCTGTTGGACCTCTTCATGGCGGTCACGTGCTATGCACAGCCACTTAACCGAGGCACAATTTCTATTTTTAGAACACTTTTAACATGGCGACTTATCTGCTAAATAGTGTGAGATTGATAATGGGAGAATAAAGTTTAATAAGCGACACACAGAATTTCACCATCCAAAAGCACATCCTTGATAATGGCTAGAGAATTAGTCAAAAGCGCTCGGAACAATTATAACTCTGTGAAATCCTTATATTCTTTAACCCGAGGAAAACGGATAAATGTTAAATTGCTGAAAAAACTCAATAAAGATTAATTAGATCTTCCTTGTCGGCCGTTTTCAATAAATGATGCATGAAAGAAAGGTTGCTGTCCAAATACACTTCAATGCACACACACACACATACACACACGCACACACACACACACACACACACACACACACACACACACACACACATATATATATATATATATTAATGTGGATAAACCAAATAACTAGATATTAACAACCGAATATACGTGCGTTAGCGTGCATACACAATATTCGTGTCTGATGAGTTGGTAGAACAACGAAACTTTAAGTTGCACTTTGAACGTAGGTATACGTATATTTATTAATATATATATATATATATATATATATATATATACACACACACACACACACTGATATATATATATATACAGTGTAGCCCGGATATAAGATACCCGGATATAAGAGAAACCCGGGTATAAGAGAGATTTTATCTGGTCCCAAATTAGAGCCATACTTACCTAAACAAAATAGACCAAACCCGGATATAAGAGACTTATTCTCCGGTCCCGACAACTCTCTTATATCCGGGTTACACTGTATATATATATATATATATATATATATATATATATATATATGTATATATTTAGATAGATAGATATGTGTATATGTGCGTGTGTGCGTGTGTGTATGGGTGTTTGTAATGTAAGTTAAAAATCCCAGCCACACTGACTCTCTTTCCGAAACGTTTGCTGACCCTCTGCCCTAGATCATAGGACCAACGCTACAAACAAGGGACGGTTTTAGTTTTCTAATTTTGCCGTATGTGAAAAGCAGACATTTTGAGTCGACCAGTGTAGTATCAGAAATGTTTCGTCTGAAATGCTGGAGCCATTAGTCCAAATAAAAATTTGAACTAATATCAGTGCTGCTACTTTGTTCAACGAGACTATTGACTCCAACTTGTTGCTCAAGTGTAAGAAGTCCATTTCCTTTGACTAATCTAGAATCCAAACGCTGCACGTGGATGCTAAAGATAACAAAGGCGCATGACCATAACTCATCAGCCACTTCCGACAGCCACTACCCATATTTCTCTTTCCGTTCGGCGTCAGCGTGTCTAAAGTTCATCCTTAATGTGAGATGGAACCAATTCCGGGTCTTTGAAAGGAATGGGTATTCTTTGATTTCACCTCAAGGCATTTTTAGTGTGTATGAGAGGCACTTTGTAGTATTGTAGTCAGTGTTTCGTGGATCTTACATTCTGTCGTTAGGGGTGTTGATTGAATAATTAAATTCATTTTCAGAAAGAACATTTTTTCTCCTAAATACATTAAAATCAGTTTTCAAATCAAAACTATTATTCACAACGTCATAAGTAACTAATTAAGTAAATAATTTTACAATCAATTGCTATTATTAACGTTCTTCCACTCTGTTTCTTGATCTCGAGCCTTTTAAGCAAATACAAAGTCTGATTGCCTTAAAGCCATTATCTTTCAGAAATACTCTGGCCGACTTTTTTTTGTGAAACACTATGTATATATATATATATATATATATATGTATATATATATGTATAAATGAACATTGAAGTCAAAACTAAGAGGCGACAGACTGTTTCATTCTAGACTCAATCATCAGACCATCATTGCTTCTAGCATAAAACAGCCTGTCGCCTCTGAGTGTTGATCTTCAATGTTTATTTTTATATTTACATACGCTCTATCTCTGATATTGAGCACTATATCCCATAAATATAGCATACGTTAAAATTATATTTCTTCAACTATATATATACATCTATCTATCTATCTATCTATCTATATATATATATATATATATATATATATATATATATATATGTGTGTGTGTGTATCTTTGCGTGTCTTTTTCTGTGCGCGTTTGTGTGTGTTGCGTTAAAAGTAGCTACAAAAAATGTGGAAAAATGCCCCAAACTTAAAAAAACAAAATTTTACTGTCAAAATCTTTATGCTATTATTAAAAGGGACAATGAAAGAAATTTTTTTATTGTTAAATTATATTTTTTAATCCTTTTTTCGAATCTTTTAAATTTTTGTTTTTTGGACTCAACGTGGTAAACTAGTGTGGGAAATTTAAGCGTCTTTTGGCTGTGAAAAACATTAATTTAGAAATTCTTGCAAAAATCAGATAATTGTTGGTTTTTAAAGAAACTTTCAGAATATTCACATCTGACGGAAAGTATTTAAGAAATATTTATTTTTCAAAAAAACTTCTTAAAAAATATTTTTTCTATCTGTTATCTACCTACTTATTTAATATTATGAAATTTCGACAAATTCATTTTTGTATCACTTAATGGCTACATTAGTTATAAAGACAAGTTCGTGAAGAATTTAAATGATCAGTTTTTTTTTGTAAAACAGGACCTCCAGTTACAGAAAATTTCTGAATCGTAAAATAAAATACAATAAAATTAAAACGTTATTTAATTAGAAAAGCTTTTAATTGTTTTTATAAATAAGATGGACACTATTGTCTTAGGGAAAACCTTTTTCGGTGGATAAAGATTTTTTACAATTGTTTTCATATATTTTAAAATTAATTAGAATAATTTATTATGTTTTAAATCTTTTAAAATTCCGTATTAATTTGTAGCCATTAAGTGGTATTGTTATTAAGTAAAAACTATATCTACTAATCATGCATGAGAAATTTTAGTACAATTCAGCAAACCCCAGTATTTTATAAAGAATTTTAAATTTTTTGTGTGTGTATAAACGAGTCAATTTTTTTAAAAATACGGACGTCCATTCACGACATTATCAGAAAATAACTTCAGTAAATTTAAAATTCATTGGTAATTTTGTAACATTTCGTCAACAATATTTATAAATCATAATTCAGTGACTCCTAGTATTTCAAAAATAGTTTTTTTGTGTATAGATAAAAGTGCTGATTTTTTAAATAAATTTTTATAAATACAAACGACCATAAACGATATTATCAAAAAATAAGAGCGGTAATTAGCGTCAATTTAAAATTTATTGGTAATTTTCTAACATTTTGTCAACAATCGCCTTCGTAATTCAGACTATAAAGACAAAATACCTAAAATTCAATAAAATATTACATCACTTAGAATATTTTCCTAAATTTTTAAAATTACTGTGTAGTAAAAAATATATATAATAAATGCGTTTATATTGTATTCGTTAAGTAATTTTTATTGTTATGTCTTTTTTATTTAAAAATGCCAAACATTAAGCTATCGTTAAATATATCAACATCTCATTAAAACACCAACCATCTTGTTAGAAAAAATATTTAAAAATGCTTTTCTGCGATATTTGAAACTAAATGTAAATAACATTTGTTTTAATTCACCTTAATTAATCTTTAATTCTGATATTCTTCATCAAATAAATTTTCAGAAAAATATATTTTGTTTTAAAAAGATATTTGAATAAGAAGGATTATGTTGTGTTGACTGATGTATCAATATGGCTGATTTTAGCGATTTAAAAAAATTATTCCAATCAATTTAAATTCAGTATTAAATAGAGCAAAGTAGATTGCTCGTCAGAAATATTAAATTTATTCTATTAGCTTGGAATTAAAATTAAAATAAAGGCTTCAAGAATTTTTTAATTTATTTTTTAAATGAATTTTATACCTTAGGTATCATTATTTTGGCGGGTGGGGTTAAACGTTTTATGTATGGATACACGTACTTGAGTAGATATAGGTGTTTTTGTTTTTATTTTTATTTGTACGCTGGTCTTGGCATTCAAGAGTCTTAATAAAGTAAATGTGCTTTCAGACTTACATAGTAAAAAGTATATATATATATATATATATATATATATATATATATATATATATATATATATATATATATAGACAATATTAGTGGTGAATATACACATACATATGCAATTATATATACACATACATATATGTATAAAAATAATTTCAAGAGGATATGATCCAGGTAGAACACGATGTCCAGGACAGGGTAAGGATATAATAAAAAGACTTAAACACTAATATTCCATGGTCATAATTTATTCCATTGGAATCGTAAGAACGATCCAATTCATCAGACCTACAGATTAATCTGCAGGTCTGATGAATTGGATCGTTTTTACGATTCCAATGGAATAAATTATGACCATGGAATATTAGTGTTTAAGTCTTTTTATTATTTATATATATATATATATATATATATATATATATATATATATATATATATATAATAACAATAAAATTATATATATATATATATAATTATTATATTATTATATAATAATATTTTAATTATATTATATATATATATTTATATATATATATTTTATATTTATAATTATAATTATATAATTATACAATAATTATATTAATTTATTTTATATTTATACAAATAATAATTATAAATATATATATATATATTATTTACATTATTCGGACTATTGTCCTCATCTTTGTCGCCATGTTTATGAAAACGTTTCGGCCGTTGTACGCTCCGGCCTTATTCAGGTGGTTGGAATGTCAAACTGAATCCTTTATTTTGCTCAAGTTTAATGGATGTCAGTTATCAGTTATCTCCTGTTAATTTCCGTCTGAAAGTTCTCCACTGCCTTAATCGGGTATTGAACTGACACTCTTTGGGTCCTATCACCGGATAACTAACGCCTTTATCCACTGTGCTACGTGTCCTTGAAACGTTGTGATATACATGGCGACAAAGATGAGGACAATAGTCCGAATACTGTAAATAATGTACATAATACCTCATCTCAGAAATATAGACATATATATATATATATATATATATATATATATATATAAATTATATGTATATTATAATTATCTTAAATAGCAAAAAATTTGATTAACAGAAAGCTATTCGGAGTTATTTACATTCCAAATTACAGTCTGTGCAAAAATTCCCGGCGTTAAAAAAACTGGAGAATAAGTAAAAAAGATTAAGACTGAATTTTTTTGGACATATTATTATACACCTAATGTTCACAACACATCTATCTATCTATCTATCTATCTATCTATCTATCTATCTATCCATCCAAGTCTGTTTGTATCTATCTATCCAAGTCTGTTCGTATCTATCTATCTATCTATCTATCTATCTATCTATCTATCTATCTATCTATCTATCTATCTATCTATCTATCTAAGTCTGTTCGTATCTATCTATCTATCTATCTATCTATCTATCTATCTATCTATCTATCTATCTATCTATCTAAGTCTGTTCGTATCTATCTATCTATCTATCTATCTATCTATCTATCTATCTGTCACGCGCATACACAAAATATATGCTTGGAGGTATTAACTAGAGCCGTGTATAATAGAATTTTACTTTGATAGCCACCAACAAAGAATGCAAAATCCAATTGAACGATTCTATTATGGCGGTTATAGAAAATGATAGCCAGCCATATCCTTTCTCCTCCTTCTCCCAAGAGATCCAATTACATAGTCGTCATAGAAAGAGCGACAAATGACTGACTCCTGTGCTGTATTCAATAAAAATCGTCAGTCAGCAAAAATTCATTCGCTTTTTTGACCTCTTTCTTTGCATTACGACTGAGCCTCTGAGAATATATTGAAACCCAATTTTTGTTCCATAACACCTGAGTCTGACGGTTGCTGAAAAAGGTATAAAGGTATCTATCTATCTATCTATCTATCTATCTATCTATCTATCTATCTATCTATCTATGTGTACGCACCCATATGCGTGTGTAGAGGAAGAGACGCGCTTGTACAAGCAGAAAACATCTAATAACGAATGCTTAATCAGCGAGCCGAGTTCTAATTCTAGGCTAGTCTGCAGAGTTTACTTGAATCACCTTGGGGAAATTTTTGAGACAGTCTCTTTTACCTCCAGCTATGCGTGAGGGTTTAAATTCAGGGTAGACGGCGTTCTATAGCGCTGAGTTAAGAGAAAGAAAACTCTGAATTTGAAAACCAAGGAGACGACAATGACAACTACTCCACTATTCGTTCAAAGAACCAATGGTTCTTTTTTTTTTTTTTTTTTAATATTTCACCCCAAGCAAGGCCCGAGTGCCACTAGTACGCACGAGGTTTACAGAGGGTACGGAAGAGTAAAGAGGCGTGTTTGGGGAGAGGGTAAAGAGAAGGGCGGGGAACAAGATCAAGGTATTCGAAGATATCGATTGACATTACACTTGGATATTTGAAGATTATAGTTATCAGGGAAGCAAGTAAGAGGAAGGGAGTTCCACAGGTGTGGAAGTGTGAGAGAGGAATCAGTGGAGTATCATAAACATTCACAGTCTGAAAGCGATCCAGGATATTTCTCGCTTTCTGTTAATCTCAGTTTTCTACCGCCCTTTCTACACACACACATCGGTCACAGAGAGCATCACAGCCCGGAAAGGTTCTATTCGTACCTGAAATGTAAACAAAGCAATTTTTAATGAATATATATATATATATATATATATATATATAGACAATATTAGTGGTAAATATACACATACATATGCAATTATATATACACATACATATATGTATAAAAATAATTCCAAGAGGGTATGATCAAGGTAGAACTCAATGTCCAGGACAGAGTAAGGATATAATTATATATATAGCTTTTTTTTAATCTGTAGGTCTGATGAATTGGATCGTTTTTACGATTCCAATGGAATAAATTATGACCATGGAATATTAGTGTTTAAGTCTTTTTATTATATATATATATATATATATATATATATATATATATATATATATATATATATATATATTATTTTATATGTGGGCGGAGTGCTTAGTGGAAAGCGCTCAATATCAGTGGTAGAACTAACATATTCAGTTATATGGATATGAGTTAGTGACCCTAGGTTTCGCGCTTTTGCGATCATCAGATAAACTGTCCTATATTTTATCCTAGTTTGAATGTTTGGTGGCGGGAGGGGGAATTTACTTCTGGTTTTGTTTGGGATGAAACTCTCATGCACATAGGTGCACATACCTAGAGGGGTACGCATTTTACTTCGCACAAACATGTCCATATAAACAATCCGAGGCTAAGCGCAGTTACACATCCATGCGATAGTCTGTGTGATCATCGCAAAAGCGTGAAACCCAGCGTCACAAACTCATATCCATATAACTGAATATGTTAATTCTGTCACTGATATTGAGCGCTTTCCACTAAGTACTCCGCCAGCATATAAAATAATATATATATATATATATATATATATATATATATATATATATATAGATAGATAGATAGATGTATATATATAGTTGAAGAAATATAATTTTAACGTATGTTATATATATATATATATATATATATATATTGAACGATAAAAATTATTAAAAAAATCAATTAAAATCTTCAGACATACTGGGTTGTAGATTAATATTCTTATGCTTTTATTATTATTATTTCATTTATATATATATATTTATATATATATATATATATATATATATATATATATATATATATATATATATATATATATATAATAAAATGACTTAAACACTAATATTCCATGGTCATAATTTATTCCATTGGAATCGTAAAAACGATCCAATTCATCTGACCTACAGATTCAAAAAAAGCTATATATATAATTATATCCTTACTCTGTCCTGGACATTGAGTTCTACCTGGATCATATCCTGTTGGAATTATTTTTATACATATATGTATGTGTATATATAATTGCATATGTATGTGTATATTTACCACTAATATTGTCTATATATATATATATCTTCATTAAAAATTGCTTTGTTTACATTTCAGGTACAAATAGAACCTTGCCGAGCTGTGATGCTGTCTGTGACCGATTTGTCTACGTCATGCCGGATTAAACGACAGTTTCTCCTACGAAGAGGGACGCATGTTCGAACTCAGCTATCTATCTATCTATCTATCTATCTATCTATCTATCTATCTATCTATCTATCTATCTCACTCTGTTCTTATCTATCTATCTATCTATCACCAAATTTTTACATGTTTTGAAGGAATTTCTTATAAACTGGGGTTCAAATATTTTGAATAAAATTTTTCTGAACACGGAATTTTGAATTAAGCTTTAAAAAAATCATCATCATCATCATCATCATCATCATCATCATCATCACAGTTTTGTCTTCAAGGCACATTGCAAACCACTGTGATTTATTACCATTTAGCAACTTTATAAATAAATATTGTCCGTCTTCTCTAAACCTCCCTGTATTTTGTATTTTAAATCGAATTTAAATTTATTGGAATATGTCTTTTTTTCTGATTATCAGTAAAATCTATAAAATCGTTCATATTAACATATCTGTTACCATAACATAATTCTCTTTATTACAAAGTTTTTAAAAGATAATATGCACATTTCTGAAACGTTATTTGAGAAAAATTAGCTGAATTAAAGTTTTATTAATCTGAATAGAAAAAAATATTGTTTTTAGTTTAAAATATTGCAGAAAAGCACTTTTATTACGGACATCGATGTTTTGTACATGTTGAAGGATTTATCGACAACCCGATGTTTTGAAAATTTAAGTAAAGTGTAGATAATGGAAATAGAATTACATGACGAATATAATGTCAACATCTTTTTTTTTTATATACTTTTTGAACTACCCAATAAGCTTAAAAATTTAAAATGAAACGATTCAAATATTTTATTGAATTTTTGATATTTTGATTATATGGCTTCAACATGCGAAGACGCTTGTTGAGGAAATGTTAGAAAATTATTAATAAAGTTTAAAGTTACTATAACCACCGCTCTTATCTTCTGATAATATCCTATAGGGACCTCCGTATTTACAAAATTAGTCACATTTATACATGCATAGAATAAATTCAAAATTATTTAAAAAAATACTTGGGCTCGTTGAATTGTAGTGTACTTTTCTATTTAAATACAGTAAATACAGAGGAGGAGGCGGGGTGGAATAATGGATAGCACCTCGGATTGAGAGCCGAGTTCGAATTCTAGTCAAATTCATTATCCACATGGATTTGACTGGAAAGGTATGAATCTTCTTCTTCTTCTCCCAGCTATGGATACAATAGCAGGACAGACCGGGTTGGATGGCAACTGGTCAGAAAGAAATGGCAACCTACTGCGGGAAAAAAATTCTGCCTCGTCAGTCATGTATCGAAAGATACATAATCACCTAAGCGTGTATGACGCATGGCAAATATCTGACTGAAATACAGATTTAATTTAATAACAATATCACCAAAATGTACTTTTCTGAAACTTTATTTGAGGAAAATTATCTGATTTAAAGTCTAATTAAGGTGAACTAAAACAAATATTACTTACTTTTAGCTTAAAATATTGCAGAAAAGCATGTTTTTAAATTTTTTTTTTTAACACGAAGGTGCGTATTTTAATTAAGTGTTTTATCGATAGCTTAATGTTTGGCATTTTTAAATAACATAACTCTAAAAATCACTTGACGAATACAATATGAACGCCTTTTTTATATAATTTTTTTTAATTATCATTAATCTTAACGATTTACGGAAATATTGTAAGTAATGTAATATTTCATTGAATTTTAGGTACTTTGTCTTTATAGTCTGACTTATGAAGACGATTGTTGAGGAAGTGTTAGAAAATTACCAATGAATTTTAAATTGATGCTAATTACCTCTCTTATTTTCTGATAAGGTCGGATATGGATGTCCGTATAGGCAAAAATCGGCACATTTATAAACACATACATACAAATTAGATTCTTTTTAAATACTTCGCGTCGCTGAATTATTATTAATAAATATAGTTTTTACTTAATCCCATAGCTGCCATAAATTAATACAGAATTAAAAAAAAATAAAGTTCATAAATTATTCTAATTAAAATGTAAAAAAAAACATGAAAACAATTCTTCTAAGAATTTATTATTTCTTTTCTTAAGACAATAGCGTACATATGTTTTTCATAAAAACAATTAAAACTTTTCTTATTAATTAATGTCTTAATTTTATTGCATTTTAATTTTACGATTCCGAGCAGATTTTCTATAACTAGGGGTCGTGTTTAACCAAAAAAAAATTGATGATACAAATTCTCCGAGCACATGTCCTTATAACTGATATAAACATTAAGCGATACAAAGAAGAATTTCTCGAAATTTCATGAAATTAGATAAGTGGGAAGCTAACAGATGCCAAAAAATTATTTGACGAAGATTCCTTAAAAAAGAAATGGTTAAAAAATAATTTCATTAACTTATGAATATGTTCTGGAAGTTTCATTAAAATACGACAGTTATCTGATTTTTGTACGAATTTCCAACTCAATGTGTTTTTCACATCAAAAAGATTCTCAAATTACCTGTACTAATTTATAGTCTACGTTGACCTCAGAAAATGAAATTTTTTATCAAAACTTTCAAAGTTTCTCAAAAGGATTTAAAAACAATTACAGCAAAAAAAAATCCTTTAATGTTTCCTTTTAATAATAAAACAGAATTTTGACGAAAGAAATTGTTTATATGATGTTTAGCATATTTTGTCCGCGTGTATCCCCCTTTTAGGGAATTTTTGGAGGTACCTACAAAGTAATGACCCAAAAGTTATGTAGAGAAATAAAAGAACGGGAAATTGTGGAGGGTACAACCTAACGACTAAACAGGAGTATTCATGACCTCAGTGCCAGATAAAGGGTAGTATTTAGAAAGCTAGGAAGGTCTTATAGAGCCTTATAGTCTCGACTAACTGGTTCAAGTGTTGCTGCTATCAGTATGTCTGTCTTTTTATCTATCCCGTTCAGTTAATATCTATCTATCTATCTATCTATCTATCTATCTATCTATCTATCTATCTATGCTGTATAGTGTACGTTCCTCAAATACACGAATATGTCAGCGTTAGACTGGCCGGTCAAGACTGTCCAAATTCCTTTAAAAAGGCCCTACTAAATCGTATCGAGACCAAAGCGCTTTGTTAAATGGTTACCTTTAGTAGCAATATATCTCGCAGATGAGCTCTGCCAGTATCACAAATTAACCTCTCTGTGGCATTTCTGTCAGATAAACTAATGAGCGGCCACTTGATATGGACATTCTGATAAGGACTCTCTGACTATTTACTTGAAGAGGACGGCGAGCAGATCGGAGGCGGACCAGGGAATAACGCCGTGTTTCATTGCAGAGAGAGAGAGAGAGAGAGAGAGAGAGAGAGAGAGAGAGAGAGAGAGAGAGAGAGAGAGAGATTGTGTGTGTGTGTGTGTGTGTGGTAGGGAGGGGGAAAGCGCCTGTATAGTGGGCATTGTTGATGTATCCTTTCGAACCTTTTTTTTTGATTTGTTTCCTTTTGATTAAGTGTCGCGAATATTTTGTTGGTTTCCAAGCTTTTCCATTGCCAAATAAATTCTTTAAATTTCATTTTATCTATCCCTGCTACAAACTGATATAAGCATATCAGAAAAAAAGGCGTATGTGCGTATATGATTAATCAAGAGACCATAAAACCGAATTTAAAAGCATTCTAAGCTGTGTTGTTAAATATTGTAGGACGATTCTTCAGGATTATCATATTTCAATGACTGGTATTAACGAAAACGCAAAACAATTTCCAGACAATTCGTTTGAGCGTTTCTTAAAAAGCTACAGTACTTGGATGGTTTTCCTTTAGTTTTCTTCTTCTTCGCTTCAGGGCATGGAGGATCATAACTCTCCACAGCTTTCTATCATTTGTAACTCTTAGTAATGTTTGTGTTTGCACCATCGTTCTCTGTTCCTACTCTGCCATCCCTTTATAAAAGCTTGTCAGGTAGTTTACTCGGTGCGTGTGCCTGTTCCTCCTGGCTTCAATATGTCCTGTGAGTGTCAAGTTTTCCAAGCCTTCTTTTTTCTTAATGTGTCCCAGAAATTTAAACTTTCTGCTTATAAGTATCCGTGTCCTTTTTGTTTCCATTTTCCTTAAAACGTTCTCGTTACTCACACGTTCAGTACATGGTATTCTCAGCATCTTTCTGTAGATCCATATTTTTGCTGCTTCAAGTTTCTTCTTCACCTTGCCTAGGATTCACTGTTATATAGAAGGATTAATATTATATAGTTCAGCATGGTTTTCTTAGTTTCTAACGGAACTTTCACGTTTCTTTATACTATGCTTAGTTTTTGGAAGCCATCTTTCGTTATTCTAATGCGCCTTCAGATTTCGGTGCCACATTTTGCGTACTCCTTTAAATTACATCCCACATATTGATAAGCAATTGGAAAGTGATATATATTGTTATATGATGTCTCTATGTGTTTTGTCATTCATGATGTGGGCGATCATTGATCACCGCATCTTTCTTATTTAATAACTGTGGAGTGAATAGCCATGATCAAATAAAAAATAAGTAAAAGAACTATCCAACAAACAGAATTGACAAAATTTGCAATAACAAGAAAAAAAATAGAGCAAAAATAATAAAAATCAAGCAAACAATATACGCAAAGTAAATTAACAGTAATAAGGCAAAGCAACGGTAATATGGCAAAAAGTTCACAAACTAAGAATTGTGGTTGACACAAAAGCAAGTTCGGGCAAGTTTACATAGCGTTCTGGCATCAAAACAAGACAGATCGGGATTGATTCCCATTTTCTTTTTTTTCTTTTTTTTTGGTCCTGAAGTGACGGTAAGTCAATATATGCATCTTTATTATGGTTACGCTCAAGTTAGCCTTGCGCGGAGTTGGAACAATCAAAAGAAAGTCTTTACTTACTTTATCACTGGGAGAGTTATACATGATTATGGGATGCCCATTTTCTTTTTCTTGGTCCTGAAGTGACGGTAAGTCAGTATAAGCATCTTTACGGTGGTTACGCTCAAGTCAGCCTTGCACTGAGTTGGATAAAGAAAATAGAATCCATTTTATTAGTAAGTATTATTATTGGATGTGAAAAACATTGGATTGTACAAATTCGATAAATCTTTATGACTGTGTTGATCAATAGAGACAGTTTTTTTTAATTTTATGAGATGGTTCGATAAAAAACTGTTTGATTAAAGGGCATTGAGAGAATTTGTAATGAATTACTCTTATATATCCTCATGTGTTGCAATTGTTACGAGAACCGGCCTAATTGATTGGTTAGGAAAAAACCACAGCATACATTTGTGTGCTTCTGCCTATAAATTAGGCAACGGCAAGTATTTTTCAGTCACTCCTAAAGATTGGAATCAACAATAACTGTGTACTGTAAACATTCCCAGAACATATTGAAGGCAAGAGAAATTGTGGAAAACAGCGAGATATTTATTTAATGAATTTGTGTGAATAGATGGAAAGTAGCAAATATTTAAGAAAATAATTCCTTGCTCAAATATGTGCTACGTTATTTTTTAGACTTGTGGAAGTTAACGGGTTGCGTGTTTGTGTGTATTTTATGCGGATGCGTGTTCGTATGTAAACGAAGAAGAAGTATTGGATTCTACTACGGATATTTATTCTTTATATGTTGTCTGTAGTGAAACAAAGTTTTCAATGTCTCTTATGTAAGTCCGTTTTCGTTTTGATCCTGAATTTAGAGTAGGTAAATACGTATCAATAATGGTCGAGCTGAATTCAGCCTTGCGCAGAGTTGGAACAATCAAAGGTAAGTTTTTACTTACTTTATTACTTGGAGAGTTAAACATGGTTATGGGGTGCCCATTTTCTTTTTCTTGGTCCTGAAGTGACGGTAAGTCAGTATAAGCGTCTTTACTATGGTTGCGCTAAAGTCAGCCTTGCGCAGAGTTGGAACAATCAAAAGAAAGTTTTTACTTAATTTATCACTGGAAGATTTAGACAAGGTTATGGGGTGCCCATTTTCTTTTTCTTGGTCCTGAAGTGACGTTAAGTCAGTATAAGCATCTTTACTATGGTTACGCTCAAGTCAGCCTTGCACTGAGTTGGATAAAGAAAGTAAAATCTATAAGTAGGTCGAATTTTATTAGTAAGTATTATTATTGGATGTGAAAAACATTGGTTTGTACAAATTTGATAATTTTTTATGACTTTGTTGATCAGTAGAGACAGGTTTATTTTTATTTTATTTTATGAGATAGTTCCATAAAAAACCGTTTGATTAAAGGACATTGAGAGAATTTGTAATGATTTACTTTTAGCTCATACTATCCTCATATTTGTTGCAGTTGTCACGATATTTCGGTCGTGTGTCCTCCGACCGTCATCAGGTGCTTGTTGATCCGGCTAACCTTTCGCCTAGGAATTTTGCGTTCAATCTCGGGGGAGGGAGGTCATTACAGAATTGGACTCAGTTGAACCTGAACGAGCAATAACTGAGGAGTACGAAATAAGAAGACGACATATTCCTAGACATGGCCGAACAGAATGCGAACAATTTATAGTCCTAGATTCAATAAAGAGTTCTGTCTGGAATTCCCTAACGGTTACTCGAAGAGGCAAGCACCTGATGAAGACCAAAGGGCAAAACTACCGCAGCGTCGTGATAATAACAACAAAGATGAGGATAATAATCCGTATGTAAATAATGTAAATAAGAATAACTCCCCTTACCAGAAATTCTGATAGAAATTACCTCAAATTTGTGGTTTGTAAACGTAGGTCAGAGGTCAGTGTATTTGCAAAAAAAAAAAAAAAAAAATGAAAATAAAAACCTACAAGTATGGATTTCTGTACGATGTTTTTTCTCATCAAACAAAAAACTGAGACCTGCGTATAAAATATAATTTTTATATAGTATTGTTCGCTCAATAAAACATCCAAGAGTCACTCAAGGTAGAGGGTTAATAAATGAGACGGCTGTAATTGTGTAAAGGCAGACGGAATAGATACATATCATGAAAATATGTAAGATAGATAGCGGTTGACACTAGACTTGAAGAGGTTGATTGTTTTGTTTATGTTTGTTTGATTTGGTTTGTTTTTCGGCATATCAACCTCAGTAGGTTATTTACTGCTGACAAGATTTTTGTTGCTGGTAATATTTTTTCAAAAATATATTGTTGGTAATATTTTTTCAAAAATGTATTATTTGTAATATTTTCTCAAAAATGCATTGCTGATAATATTTTTTCAAAAAATGTATTGTTGGTAATATTATTTTCAAAAATGTATTGCTGGTAATATATTTCCTCAAAATGTATTGCTGGTAAAAAATTTTACAAAACAGTATTGATGGTATTAAAACCTATTTTTATACTTTCATAGTGTTTTTGGGCGATTAACTATTTGCCCATAGCTGGGGCCCTAAAAGGTGTACCACCCCGGTTCCACGCTCCTCAAAACCTCCTGATCAGAGGCATTGCTGTGGGATGTAGTTTATCGTCTTACCCAGGACACGGATGTAGTTTATCGTCATAACCAGGACAGTGTAGTGGTCGGGAAGAATCCTGTCTGGAGTCTGTTCCACAAAGTAGTCGTTCTAGGAAAGAAGCTGGTGTCAGTTGATCTTCCTCTTTACCAAAGGAATACAAAAGGTATAAGTATGATTTGACACTGTGTACGTGGAATTTCAGGTTCAAGCTGCGAAGCTCTGGTCTGGTGTAACTCAAGAATGTAGCTTGGCTGAACATTTACCATAGAAATTGCGACAGAATCATTTTCGTTGCTGGTAGTCTTTATAAAATAGTTGTTACTGGTCAGTATTTTGGGAATCATTTTTTTCTCTTAGATACCATTAATCCTGCGTTAGTCAGCTCGGATTTCCGAAAATGAATAGACAACCTGTGGTGATTACCCGTCACCAAATAAGGCTTATATTATTACAGTTGTTTAAAATATTGTCGTTCTGTTGAAAAACTAACATAACAGGCAATCTTATTTACAATATACATTAAATCCAAACTTGAACTGAAGATATAATTATTCATTGAAATGAAAATTAAAATAAATTTGTTGAAAAAATATATGTAGAAAATTTAGGAGAAACATCCTAATACAAGAATAGAGAAAAGTTTTATTCGTCAAAAATAGCCACAATATATTTCCATGAATTGAAATAGAAATAAAAATCAACGTGAGCTTATTTTATAGACATTACCGTTCACCTTGATCCATCACCGGTTGCGAAATTCTTGCAATTTGTACAACTCATGAGAAGTTACCTTAGTTAGTCAAGTGGGGGGTGACAGGAGACCCCAAAGAAGACAAAGCTACGTCTGTCGCCCTCGGCAACTGAGCTACAGCTGCGCAACACCGCGTGCTACCCCCACCCCAGGATAGATTCAGGACAGTAGTGGGGAGGAGCAAAAGAAACAAGCTGCTAACTAGGAATTACTAGGACTTAAAAATTCGGGGTGTAACAGAACAACCATAGAGTTAATTAGGGTGTTCTACTTGAAAGAAAAGTTATTTTTCTATTAAAATTCCATCTGAAGAGGGTCGTAGAATAGACTGGTCGAATCCCCGAGGTACCAATGAAAAATAATCTAAAGAATGAAATTGTTCAGAGTAATTTTTGGAGTGGCAATGAGTAATCTGAACATGACGGGAAATATAAAACAGTTTTTGCCCAAGCCTGGAGAACTGTCTTTTTCGATTCATTACTGATGAAGATTTTCCCTCAGTAGGTTGCAGTTTATTTCTGCCGTAGACTGGTTTCCAACAAAAACTATAGAACCCAGTCTGTCGTACTATTTAACCCATAGCTGTTGGGAGAAGAGATGGATTGATAACTTTCTTAAGGGTATTTGCGCGTAAGTGAAAGTCACGTACCCGACTGGAATTCGAACGCGACTCTCCAAATTTTCATTCCGTGCAGTTAACCACTGCGCCAGTCAAGATAATATCATGATAGCGAATCTTACTTTTCCGCGTAGCAGGCAGATCCTCCCCAGTTAGAAGATTGACGCAACATAATCTGCCTACTCTCCTGCTGCCGTCGTTAGGTAAGTTTACTAAATATCAATATTAGCTAGATAATTAGATAAAGATGACCGGAGAAGAGAGAGTGGGGTAGAAAGATATATATATATATATATATATATATATATATATATATATATATATATATATATATATATATATAGAGAGAGAGAGAGAGAGAGAGAGAGAGCGATAGGGAGAGATAGAGAGAGTAAAGAAAAAGGGTGAAATAGTTATAAATGCAGGGGGGAAAATAAAGGAAGAGAAACATAGAGAGGGAGAGAAAAAGAGTGAGAGAAAAATAGAGGGAGATCGGCAGAAAGGAAGAAAAAGGCGAAAGAGAAGCAGATCAAAATTGTGAAAAAGAAAAGTAAAAGGAGAGGAAAAGAGAGCGAAAGGGATAGAGATATAGAAAGCAAGAAAGAAAGAAAGAGAGAGAGAGAGAGAGAGAGAGAAAAGAAAGAAAAGAAAGAAAGAGAAATAGGAAAAAACAGGTATAGAGACGATGAAAGTGAAAAAGAGAAATATAGATAGGTGCGGAGAGAGATTAAGATGGTGTAGGCGACAAAGTGAAAGACAACGAGAAAGCGATATACGGCAAGAATGAGAAAATATTTGTGTTTGAGTCAGAAAATATAATCGAACCCCAACCTCTACTCGTTCCTCCCGCATTGCAAACCCATTTGACAGATTCTCGGATTTGACCCCAAAATCACGAATGAACTAAGCCGAGCTCTATAATGAATATTACCATCCTACCTATTTGAGTCAAAACAAAGAACTGATATCCGATGCTAATACTGAGCGCCAGGAGGGCGTTCCCTTCTTGTCGCTCGACGAATAGCCAAGATACAGGCCAGCTGTTGTAGATATTTGACAGTGACCAGTTGACACTAGCACAGGGCTAGTAGTCATACACTAATATCTAGTTTTCCTTTCAGCCAGATTTGACACCATGTGGTCAGTATTACACCCTCTTTTACCGGAATTGGAATCTGTGTTTTCTTTTCTGGACAAAATCGATCTTTTTCTTCTTCTTCTTCTTCTTCTTCTTCTTCTTCTTCTTCTTCTTCTTCTTCTTCTTCTTCTTCTTCTCATTATTATTATTATTAATATTATTATTATTATTATTATTATTATTATTGTAGCATCCCTCCACTCAAAACAAAACAAAACACAAAGTTCAATATATCCTCCATGACATCCAGTCTAATATGGGTATACCAATATTATTATTATACCGAGGCTCGATGGTCCAGTGAGCTTGACGCTTGCGTAGTATCTTTACGGTCCGGGTTCGATTCTCGGTCGTGTATGTGCCCTGTTGATGAGTCCCCAAAATAGGACTAAACGACCGTCTAGTGTTTCTGCATTCTTTTAAAAGCAATGGATAGCGGTTCGAATTGAGGAATCGGAGAGCCGAGTTCGAATTCCACTTACGTGCTAATACCTCTTATTCTCCCCCAGCTATGAGTAAATAGCGGGACCGACCGGGTTCTATAGCCTTGGATGGCAGCTGGTCTACCGCAGAAAGAAATGGTAACCTACTGAAGGAAAAAAAATCTCCCTCGTCAGTCATGTATCGAAAGATACATGATCGCCTAAGCGTGTATTACGTATGTCACGTAACTGACTAAAATTATTATTATTATTATTAAATCATTTATTATCAATATTTTTTCCAGATAAGATCTTAATATTTGCCAATAATGCATGGGTAGCGGACTATATCCAGCAGCCTTAGGTATCATGGAATTTTCCTCTGACTCTAAGTATTCATCACTTTCCGAATTATACTTCTTGTTCCTTTTCTGTAACCTTTTTACTAGGCGGTTATCAACTGCTTCTTGTCTAAGAAATTTAAGTCAAGTAAGTATTAAAATGCGTGATTAGCGGAATGGTTATCGGAGAAGGGAGAGGATTCGCTGACCTGAGTTCAGATACCAACTTAATCCGTTGCGTTCATTTTCTCACTAATTAATCTGTTTCTTCTTACACCCACCGCCAACTATGTATTAAATGGCAGGATACATTGATTGGTGTGACAGCCAGTCTAGGAGAATGAGAAATCTGAATTCAAAACCATGAAAAAAACAATGGGATAAAGTTCGAAATTTATCTTCTCGAATTCAAGTTTCACAGATGTTATCTGCTCTTCAGAGGTTAGATATGGTCTATTGAATTTATTAAAAGATATCCCACATTATTGACATTGCCAGAAAATAGTGTCAAAAATTAATATTTTATTATGTAACATCTTTCGGGAATAAATAGAATCTGTTAAAATCAAAGGAAATGATGAAATGGAAAACTTCTGTGAAACTTGAGGCCAATAGATAAATTTTAACTTGTTATTTAAGTTGTTTATATATATATATATATATATATATATATATATATATATATATATATATATATATATATATATATATATATATATGTATGTATATCAGATTTTTTAGAGGATCTCAAAAGCGTGAAACCCAGGGTTAAAAACTCACATCCATACAACTAAGGATGTTAGCTCTATCACTGATATTGAACGCTTTCCAATAAGTACCGCGCATATATAATATATAAATAATATATATATAAATCACACACACACATCTATATATAAATGTATACATATATACATATACATAAGTACATATATATATA
>OZ038481.1:102424593-102452093 GCA_964036315.1 Acanthosepion esculentum
CAGAGTAAACTGTGCTTAGAAGAGAAAAGAAACAGTTTGGTAGCTGATGTCATTTTTGTTGCCCACCGGTGCGAATGGTTCACGTTCTTGCCGACGTAAAAGAAACACAGATTTTGTATGCCGATTTTCAGAGCTGGCAAGTTCTTTTCACTAGATTGACGTTCTCAGTACACGATTCTGCTTCTTCTTCTTCTTCTTCTTCTTCTTCTTCTTCTTCTTCTTCTTCTTCTTCTTCTTCTATTTTCGGTGTTCTTTCAGGACATGGTTGATCATGGCCCCCTACAAATTCCTATCCTTTGTAGGTCTTCGTAAGGTTTGCCATTTCATAATCCAAGCCACTCCCTGTTCTCCCAACAATTTACATAAGCTCGTTAGGTAAGTTATTCGATGCTTTACACTGTCCTACTTACTTTCAATATCTCTTGTTCGCGTTAAATTCTCTAAGCCATCTTTCCTCGTTATGTACCCTAGGAAATTCAACTGTCACTTCTTGGGTCTAATTATAAATGTCCTTTTTGCTTCATTTTACTTAAAATCTCCGTGGTACTCCCATTTTCAGTCCATGATATTCTCAGAATCCTTCTGTAGAACCACATTTCGTTTGCTTAAAGTCTCCTCTTACGTTGTAAGAAACTGTTCATCATTCAATGCCATATATTACAACTGATAATATACAACATTTCAGCATTTATTCTTTGGATTTAAAGAAATTTTCCTGTTACTTAATGATTTCAGTATCTGTCTATATTTCGGAGATGAGGTTCTATGTACACTATTTACATTATTCGGACTACTGTCCTCATCTTTGTGGCCATATTTATCACAACGTTTCGGCCGTTGTATGCTCCGGGCTTTTCCAGGTGGTTGGAATGTCGAGTCATGGTTTTGAACCTTGCAGATGCTTAATTTATTTGAAATTTGCGTGATGAGAACAATAGTCCGAATAATGTAAATAGTGTACATAATAAAGCTCAGAAATATAGACAGATACTGAAGGATCGGTACGGACCCGATACACCGAGAATATGGAGACAAATTGAAAAGTCCTACCAGAAACTGGCATGTATATCGAACCATCTGACATTCTTACACCGATGTAGAGACCTGCAACTCATCTCTCCAGGCTTGGAACCATGACTTTCCGTCAATTCAAGGATATCCCGTCTGGTCGCAGAAAAAGCGGGCCACGCCCATGTCCGTGAGAGAATCCAGTACACACGTTGGATAAAACAGAGACTACAAGCTCATATCATCACAGTCTACCCCAGTGAGCGAAATAAAGAGTTCAATTTGACATTCCAACCACTTGAAGAAGGCCAGAGCGTACAACGTTCGAAACGTTGTGATAAATATGGCAACAAAGATGAGGACGATAGTCCGAATAATGTAAATAGTTTACTTAATGATTTGTTTAGCTTTTGGAAAATATCTTTCGCTATTCATATGCACCTTTCGATTCCTATATCACCCTTTTCAGTCCTCTACTAAAACACTTCCCAGATATTTAAATTCTCGCACTGTCCACAATATTCGATATGCCTGTGATTAATAAAAGACAACGTAACACGTTAAGGCATCCGAATATTACCCATTCTCATTTAATCGTTTTTACTAAACGAGAGTTGCACATAGAAAATATTTCAGAGAATTATTGAAGCAGTTTTGATATATAAATTCTATTCAACAAATCGAAAAGTAAGTTTAACGCTTTTTCTAGATAAGATAATATTTGAAGGATATGATAATGAAACAGATATTGGTTAAACATCATATTAAAATTTTAAATTAAATTTTGTACTTACCTTATCATCACGATAATATATAGCCATAATTTATATTTAATTTAAAGTATTCGGCTAACTGGGACCTTTTTACCTGAAAAAAAAAAGAACAGAGTGTCAAAAGGACTGCTTTTCCCTTGACACCGCTATTATCTTAACTACCTTCACTCCTTTAGAATGCTTATTGTTTAGAAAGCAAAGATTAGAATTTTAATATAATCTAAACATCTATTAAATAAATAGGGTTCATTATTTACTTTGTCAATTCTCAAGAATAAAGAAAAATCATGGAATTAACTTTCGCCATCTGTTTAAGTTTTATTGTCGTCTGACATAATTTTACCTCTTTATCCTTTTGTTCATCAAGATAACGGTTAATCCTCGACTTGAACAGGTTAAGATGCTAGGGATCGGGAAAATACCTTTTTTGGGAGTCAGTTAAACAGAGCAACAGTTCGCGGGAAGATGCCGCTCGAGTGGAACTTACATCTCATAAATGAAATAAAGGGAATGAGGCTGTTTCGCTACAGCTTCTATAGCATGGCGTGTCTTACTTAGACGTTTAGAACGGATGGAACTAAGGAATGTAATTCATCTAAACACTTTCCATGGAAGTAGCGATAGAGTGACAGGCTAGTTTTGTCTGTGAGAAAGAAGTGGAAAATAATTTTTCACCCACAATGACACGGAGGCACTTTCGGACTCTATCAAAACTGGGGAGTGAGGACTGGTTAACCCCTGTCTAAATATGGCAGGAGTATTCACTTTTAAGCTTGATCTGGCTCTTGTACAGGTAGAGGATAGCACGAGGAATCAGGTACTTACTGGAGCGCTACAGGGAACCGACCATTTTTTTTGACAGCATCTTTAGCGATAGATCGTGTGTGCGAGCTCCATTTGAAGTCCGGGATGAGTTTAAGGCCCAATAGGCGCTCAAGCCAAGGGGACTCCCCGAAGGAACATGCAACGAAAAACGATAGGTCACATATCTGTATCTTCTTTCTTTTATAAATTCCTTTCTACTAAGTTTTATTCTAAGTCCATACTCTCTAAATAAATTATACCTTGAAAGAAACACTTCGTTTGAGTCATCGAAATAGCAGCCGCACCGATTGTTAAGATCGATATCAATATGTTGAATATTTATCGGATTAATATTATAATTATTTGCAATTAAAAACATTCTCTAATTAACAGTTAAATTTCATATCTATACAAAAATATGTAAAATAATTTTTGACAGCATAAAGATATTAAGTGTTACTCAAGTATGTGATCTACGTTTACGATTCTTCTAAAATATGTTATCTACCTTAAAGGAAAATTATCTACATACGCAATTTTACTTTAGTACGAGATAAGCAGCAAAACATAAGAATCATGTAGATTTCATTTGCTGTGAAATTAAGTGATCCACTGCCCCCAATTTTTTTGCTCAGGCTAACTTCATTTAAAGAAAGTAAAATGAAGAATAAACCTTGCTGATAGCATTAGATCTTACATTACAGAAGAGGGTTAGTCTCCTGATTTGAAAAAAAATTATAGATTATAACACTACAAGGTAAGAACTAATTGTTTGCGGGAAAATGAGAAAGCTTTGACGGTTATTTATTTATTTATTTCATCAAACGTTGCATAGTCATGTGCTATTTAAGTAAATAATCTACACCCTTGTGCAAATTAATTGAAACAAAACGACTAATTCCGTTATTACTTAATTTTGTTTTGTATTTTTCCAATGAAACATGACCCAGTACATATGCTAGTACTGTCTGTTCCACGAAGTCATTTCTTGCAGATTGACCACAGATTTTCGATTGGATCTAAATAAGGAGGGTTTCCGGCCAGTCTCTAGTACTTTGATTTGCACACTGGTAAGGCTTGCCAGTGTGTTCGTGCAGCGTTACAATTTTCGTACGCTTCCTTGGAGTAACGTTCATCGCAGACAATGGCTGTAGGACAACTAATCGACAGTCGTGACAATAGTATATGGGCGTGATGAAAATCTGATGCATTCACGGATGACGCAATATTTTTCAAGGCCAAACAAATTTCATCATACACCCCGAAAATAGATTCATATTGCTGCACACCACTGCAAATGACTTAATGTAAGGAAAATAAAAATCAGTTACACCCTGTCATTCCAGGAGGTCTCAAACTGACCGTATGGTGAAAGAAAGGAATCTAATCAATTTGCACAAGGATGAACGTGCATGGTTCTCCTAAATTACGTGATCTACCTTAATGAAAATTATCTGCATACGCATACGTGTACCTGTCCAAATATTACAATCTCATCTAGATTTCATTTGCTGGAAAATTATGCGATCCAATGCCCAAATTTTATTTATTGCATTTCTGAATGATGTTCAAACTGATTAGTTAAAATAATAATTTCCTTTTGTTTATTTTATATGGTATTATTGGGTTGGTGCATAATTATCAGGCGTTTTTATAGGTGAGTTAATTTTTAATGAAAATTGCTGTTTTTACTTTTTTTAATAAAAATATTATTTTATTTTCAGATTATAAAAATGTGTGTTCATAATCAAATTCATTTAAAATGTTATCTTTGAATTGTTATGTTTCTTTTTGCATCATAAATATTATTTAAAAACGCCTGATAATTATGCACTAACCCAATATTTGTTTAGTATAATATGATAAAGGCTACTACTTTTTCTAGTCTTATTTCGTATATATATTTATATAAATCGAATCGAGTTCTCTCTGTCACTGTGTGTTTATCTAAAAATAAATACGCTTAAATTCTCCTTCATCCCTGCCGTGCGTCAACGGCTTAGTGGTAGAATCCCCGATTGACACTAATTCAGTTGGGTTTCGATCCTAGCTAGAGGCAAACGGCCACACGGATGAGCTGTGATACAGCGAAACAGTCTGTCTGTGGATGACAATATATAGGCCCCTGAAAAATTTATTTCGGTTGAGCTCTCTGGGGAGGAAGTGTGGGTTTGTAAACAGTGACTATTACGGCTCATAATGCAAGACTCTTCGGTAAATCGAATCGAGTTCTCTCTGTCACTGTGTGTTTATCTAAAAATAAATACGCTTAAATTCTCCTTCATCCCTGCCGTGTGTCAACGGCTTAGTGGTAGACCTACCTTCGATCCTAGCTAGAGGCAAACGGACGTCTAGCCACACTGATGAGCTGTGATACAGCGAAATAGTCTGTCTGTGGATGACAATATATATATATATATATATATATATATATATATATATATATATATATATATATATATATATATATATAAAATGTATATTTTAATATAAAGATTTTTCTCAACACATAGATACTTTAGTAATGCTTTGTTCCGGTAGGACAAATTCAGAAGACAGATCACATAGTCAAGTAGAAACTGATATTATTTCTCAAATATTTTTATGGATTTATTAATTAGTAATCTCATTTTTTTCCAGTTTCAATTTTAATATGATTTTCATTTTAGCTTTTGTACACTTACGTGCTAATACCCTTGAGAAAGGCATGAATACTCTTCTTATACAAGCTATAGGTAAATAGTAGGCCAGACCGGGTTCTATAGCCTTGGATGGCAACTGGTCTACCGCTTGAAAAAAATAGCAACCTACTGCGGGGAAAAAATCTGCCTCGTCAGTCATGTATCGAAAGATACATGAACGCCTAAGTCTGTATCACGTATGGCACATAACTGACTGAGCAAACAAAATATTGCTACAGTGAACCATTTTTACTGTTTTAGGACATCCACTAGTTGAAATCAGCTGTTTATAATAAGAGTACTGACAATCATTAAATTGATAATAAAAAAAACAAAAACAAAAAAAAACACGTGTAAAATCAATGCTTTTTTTAAAACTTGAGACTTAAAATATTAATTACACGAAAGTCCTTGTTTTTAAGGAGCTATGTATATCTAAATTAAATAAGGTAAATATATATGCGTTTTTTTTCAGTTTCATATATCAATTACCAAAGTTGCCATTCAAAATTGTTTTTTATTATTCTCAGAATGTTCAGATCTGTCAGTATCATTGTGTTTTTTCTTTCTTCATTCTTTCTACGTGTTTCCATTTAACAAGTCACTTTAGCTTAGAAATGAAAACTAGCGTTCCCTTATTTTTGAAAGGTCAATTAAAAACATTCTGAAATGAGAATATCCTCTCTCCTCTCTCTCTTTATCTCTCTCTCTCTCTAGCACAGACATGCACCGTCATGTACAAGGCAGACTTTATAAGGTAGATGTTTGTTTTTGCTCCAATTCAGCTCTCCGTATCTTGATAAATTACGAATGAACAACATAAAGATATATTATGGACTAATCATTCGCGCTCATCGTCATAATCCGAACCAAATGCCAGCATAAATATTTATTAAGTATCGCCTTTCCCAGTCAGCCTCGTTTCTGCTTCTTCATCATCGACACTTCGCCACACTTTGCCATTTTCTTTCGAACCTAGCTGACCGCCACCCCGCTACACCATAGAGCTACAACCTCCGAGCCGCTAAAACAACCACCACCACAATAACACCACCAGCCTCCATAATTTCTTTTCGTTCTTTTTAATAGTCGATCCTCGTTCGAAAATGATAACGACATCGGAGAAACATTTTTTTTTTGTATTAAGCGGGAACACTATTTCCGGGAGAAAACAGTGTTTTGCATTGTTTATCAATATTGTACTCTGTGCTCAAGTACACGCATGTAGGCGCCTGCATATACGCATATAAAGTCAGAGACACACCTACCTAGTAGAAGCATGTTTACTATACACTGGCACAAAAATGCGAATACGCCTGTATCTGTATATATTGAGTTTAGTTCAGTCTGAGTAGAGAAATGGAGCCGAGAAAGAATGCGTTTACTTTTAGGAAAACTAAGCCCTCTTGAAAATCTAGTTCGAAACCCGGGCTTTTCTTTTTACACTCCACATAGGTAGACGGCGACGGGAGGAAGATGTAACTACCTCATTCACAAGACTGACTGACAAAATTTTAATTTCTGGCGCAGTTTTTAGTTTCGCTTTTAGAAATTTAGCTTGCTAATATATAACAATGAGTATGTGTGGTCCCACGCAAGATTGTGTATGTATGGGTGTGTGCCCGTTCATCTACTTGCGCACACACCAGCATTTACATCTGTATCTTTGTATGAGAGGAGTAGCTAAATGAAGAAGTGATTCTCCATCCAAAATTCTCATATATATATATATATATATATATATATATATATATATATATATATATATATATATATATGAAGAAATATAGTCTTAAAGTGTTTGCTATATTTATGGGATAAAGTGCTCAGAGATAGAGCGTGTGTAAATATAAAAGTGAACATAGAAGTCAACACGTGGCCTGACGTTTTCTAGCATGAAACAGACTGTCGCCTCTAAGTGTTGACTTCTATGTTCACTTTTATATATATATATATATATATATATATATATATATATATATATATATATATATATATATATATGTTAAAAGGGAACATAGAAGTCAACACTTAGAGGCGACAGTCTGTTTCATGCTATATATATATATATATATGCCGGGTGTAACAGCAAAATTGTCCAAATCGTGTAATAGCAAAATTGTCTAATTGTTATATTAAGCTCTGAGTCGTTGTATCTTAGAAATGATTAGTTACACCATATATATATATATATATATATATATATATATATATATATATATATATATATATATATAATAATTCGCTTGAAAATGAAACAGGAGTAGAAACTTTAACTTAATTTTATAATTGAATTTGAAGTTTTTATTTTCTGTTTTTGAAACATGGTAATTCCTGGGTAGCGATGGAACCATATTTTTAAATTAGTAAATTTATAATATTTATGCTCTAGATTTGCATTGAGCGCTGTTTTGTAGAAATAAAAATAGGTAATAAGAACACCGTATTATATATCTTACTCTTCTTTCTCTTTATTATAATATATATATATATATATATATATATATATATATATATATATATATATATATATATTACTTTAAATGTTGTTTTTAGTGGATAATCGTATTTTGAGTAGGCTCTCCGTTTATTTATTAAACAGTATATTTATCTATTTTCGTCAGTTGGAAACATCATGTAAAATAGAAACTAGAGAAAAGAAAGTTTAGCCGTGAATGACTGTTTCCAACAAAATCTACTGCTCCTCCTGCTACTCCTCTTGATGTGGGAGTATTTTTATGCCATTCGTCCGATGGCCGGGTCCAAAATTGTAGTGAAATATTCTCCCTCACAAAAACATGAAAATCAAAGCAGGAATATAATCCAACGATATACGAACGACGAGACATATATATATATATATATATATATATATATATATATATATATATATATATATATATATATATATATATATAATTAAACCATAAAATCCAAAATTACCTAATATGGGATATAAATATTATATAATATAATTTTGAATTTTATGGTTTACGACTATTTATTTGCCCTGCATAATAAATACATTGAGCTCTTTTTGTGGACCAGTTTTAATATTTTATATTCCTAAGATCCACTTGGATTATATACCAACGGATTTATTACCTTTACTATATATATATATATATATATATATATATATATATATATGTACATATTAAAAATTAGCAGACACAATGTCTATAATTTATTCAATCAGACATGCCTTAAAGAGAATTTGCTGCCTAAAGACACAAATATATATATATATATATATATATATATATATATATATATATATATATATATATGTATATATATATATATATATATATATATATATATATATATATATATATATATATATATGGGATTGTTGTATACGGAATAAATTCCAATTACCAAAAATACTGTTCTTAAAAGAGTGCTCAATACAGAGTTGAGCAAATATAATTTATTCGAAAATTATATAACAACAAAAATAGGCATTTTGTTTCAACACTTCTGCTGTTTTATCAAGTGAAGACAGCAGAAGTGTTGAAACAAAATGCCTATTTTTGTAGTGATTTTATAACATGTTCATGTTATAATTTTCGAATAACTTGCACACACACACACACACACACACACACTTCTAAGGCATTTATATAATTTTTATATGCATGAAATTTAAAGGTTATCAAAATACATCAAGAATATAAGTATAAGCGGAAAAATATCTTTGAAAATTACAACAGAAATTCTTATAGTAGGATGATAGATATAAACGCGAAGAATGTATATATTCATTCAAATGCTATTTTAGTAGACACTTAGTATTTAGATGCCTCATTTTTATTTATTAAACAGTGTGTATTAAGCCTATATTCTGCGCATTCGAGAAGTCTTAGTAAAGAATATGTATACCCCGGCAAGGATCGAACTTGTGTCCCCCATCTTATTAAAAAGGAAAAATAGAACCATGCTTACTGTGCTGTTCTTCGTGGCTTAGCGGTAAAGCCTGCCGGATCAACCGATGGTTTCTCCTACAAGCGGGTGCAGTTTTGGTTTTCTGCTCTGTTGGTTTTAGCTTTCCATAAATAACTCGTATGACGTGTGAAGACGGGATATTTGGAAGACGAGGGAACAGTCATATCGCCAAACAAACCACCTTGATGCTGGATTATGACAGCCAAATGTAGGCAGAGATTTGAAAATTTATATTTAAATTTTTGACATTTCACTGGAATTTATAAAAATAGTCCGAAATAAAAATAGACAAAAAATAAATCCTAAACAAAGAATTTTCATTAATCTATAACCAAACCTGTGTAAAAAAAAATTGCTTCCATAAAACACCTTACTTACGTATTTATCTCAATTTGTACATACCGATCTATCTATCACAATATGTTCAAATCTATCTATCTATCTATCTATCTATCTATCTATCTATCTGTATATATATTCGTTATATTATGTACAGAAGAGTACTCTATTTTAAATTCATTTAAAAATATTTTCTTTATATATATATATATATATATATATATATATATATATATATATATAAGTAAAAATAAAAAATGGCGATTCGTATTCGAGGATACCCGTCCACTATGGCGGCTAGCCAGTCTCCATATTGCAGACACTCGCTCAAGCACATTTGTGTGTGCTCAACACCCACAGAGCCCACCTGTGGTTTATACTGCAACGATGCTGACCAGACTTTAGTTACAGTTTTTGGGAGAGCGCGATTTATCTAGCGTGATCAACAATTTGAACAAGGCCAGCACGCTCACGCCCCGGGCCACGATGATTTATGGCTTCATGCTAGCACAGCTATCGACGGCCCACAAGCGTTCCGTCTCCACAATTTCAGTCACAATGCTAGGGTCAGCTCGCGGTATGGTTTTCAGGCACTTTCCAAAGGTGCCGCACGCTGGGATTGACCTCGATCCAGTCCGATAACATCATGAAGTTTTCTTCCTGACAAATCAACCATGATGAAGGTTAGGGTTAGGCTTATATATATATATATATATATATATATATATATATATATATATATATATATATATATATATATATATATATATATATTAACTTGGGTAAATTATATAGGAATTTTATAATTTGTGAGAAAGCGGAGGAAGTCTACACCAGAAGTAGAGAAAATATAGAACAGGAAAAAAATGGAATAAATGTTTTGCATTTACAAGTTATTAACCAATAAATCCTTAGAGATGACGAAAGAATGAAAAATCTCGCAGAATGGAATGCAAAAAAGCTTATAACTGTGAATAATGGAATGCTTAGATATGCTAAAAATGTCAGAACATGTGGTCACATTCCGATCTGGTAAAATGAAGAACGGGAGAGTAAGGTTACCTGCACAAGAGTCTCTAACAAAGATAAATATAACACGCGTCATTTTTCTAAGGAAACCATTCATCTACATAACGTTTCGTAATAACAATGATACAGCTTAACAGCACCCTACAAAATTGTGAAGGAGGATATTTTTTGTCGACATTGTGGTTGACATTGTACCAGACCACTTGCGGGTTACAGAGTAAGACGCACAGTCCATGCGGAAACGTGGGGAAGATAACGGTTAACATAAGACTTGAACAGGTTAAGATTCTAGTGATCGGGGAAGCATTCTTTCGGGAGTCGGATCCACACAGCTGGTTGAGGGTTACAGAGTAAGAGGCACATTCTATGCGGAGATGATGGAAGAATAACGGTTAACCCGAGACTTATAGAGGTTAAGATTCTTGTGATCAGGGATGCATCCCTTCGACAGTCGGATTCACAAAGGAGGTAGAGGGTTACAGAGTAAGAGGCACAATCTATGTGGAGATGTGGGAAAGATAACGGTCAACCCAAGACTTGAACAGGTTAAGGTTCTAGTGATCGGTGAAGCATTACTTCGGGAGTCGGATTCACAAAGCAGGAAGAGGGTTACTGAGTAAGTGGAACAGTCTATGCGGAGATGTAGGAAAGATAACGATTAACTCTACACTTTAACATGTTAAGATTCTAGTGATGAGGGGAGCATTCCTACAGTCAGATTCACAAAACAGGTAGACGGTTACAGAGTAAGAGGTACAGTCTATGCGGAGATGTTTGAAAGATAACAATTAACCCGTTAACAGGTTAAGATTCTAGTGATCGGGGAAGCATTCCTATGGGAGTCGGATCCATAAAGCAGCTAGAGTGTTACAGTTAAAGTGGCACAATCTATGCGGAGATGTGTGAAAAATAACGGTCAACCCAAGACTTGAACAGTTTAAGATTCTAGTGATCGGGGAAGCATTCCTTCAGGAGTCGGATTCACCAACTATGTAGAGGATTACAGAGAAAAAGGCACAGTCTATGCAGAGATTTGGGAAAGATAACGGTTAACCCAAGACTTGAACAGGTTAAGACTCTAGTGATCGGGGAAGCATTATTTCGGGAGTCGGATTCACAAAGCAGGTAGAGGGTTACAGAGTAAGAGGCACAGTCTATGCGGAGATGTTGGAAAGATAACGGTTAACCCGAGACTTGAACAGGTTAAGATTCTAGTGATCTGGGAAGCATACTTTCGGGAGACGGATTCAAACAGCATGTCGAGGGTTACAGATTATGAGGTAGAGTTTATGCGGAGATGTAGGAAAGATAACGGTTAACTCTAGACTTGAACAGGTTAATATTCTAGTAATCGGGGAAGCATCCCTTCGCGAGTCGGATTCACAAAGCAGGTAGAGGCTTGCAGATTAAGAGGCACAGTGCTTGCGGAGATGTAGGAAAGATAACGGTTAACCGGAAACTTGAACAGGTTCAGATTCTAGTGATCGGGAAGCATCTCTTCTGGAGTAGGATTCTCAAAGCAGATAGTGGGTTACAGAATAAGAGGCACAGTCTATGTGCGCAACAGATTTGGTGATCAGATTTAGTGAACAACATATTTGTTGATCAACAGATTTGGTGATCAACAGCTTTGGTAATCAGATTTGGTGATCAACAGATTTGTTGATCAATATATTTGGTTATCAACAGATTTGGTGATCAGATTATGTGATCGACAGATTTGGTGATCAACAGCTTTGGTAATCAGATTTAGTGATCAACAGATTTGCCCATCATATTTAGTCAACATATTTGGTGATCAAATTCGGTGATCAAAAATTTGGTGATCAACAGATTTGGTGATCAGATTTGATGAATAGTTTAATCATCAGATTTGGTGATCAACAGATTTGTTTATCCACAGATTTGGTTACCGAATTTGATGACCAAATTTGACGATCAGATTTGGTAATCACATTTGGTGACCAGATATGGCGAACAGAACTGGTGATGTAATTTGGTGAACAGATTTGGCGATCAGATATGGAAATCAAATTTGGTGAACAACAGATTTTGTGATCCATAGATCTGGCGATCAACAAATATGGCGACCAGTTTTGGTGATCAGATTTGGGGATAAACTGATTAGTGACCAAGAGATTTGGTGATCAACAATTTTTGGTGAACAGATTTGGTGGTTAGCAGATTTGGTGACTAGATTTAATGATCAGATTTGGTGGTCAACAGAATTGGTGATCAGATATGTTGAACAGATCCGGTAACCTGATTTGGTGAACAGATCTGGTGATCAGATTTGGGGAACAACCGATTTGGTGATCAACCGATTTGGTGATTAACAGATTTCGTTAACAGATTTGGTGATTAGATCTGGTGATCAGATTTGTTGAAAAGATTTGTCGAACAGGTTTGTTGATCAGATTTGGTGATAAACAGATTTGGTGAACAGATTTGGCGGCCAACAAATTTGGTGATCAACAGATTTGGCCATTAGATTTAGTGAACATATTTGGTAATCAGATTTGTTGATCAACAGATTTGCTGATCAAATTCGGGGATCAGATTTTGTGATCAACAGATTTGTTGATCCGATTCGGTGATCAGATTTGCTGACCAACATATTTGTTCATCAATATATTTGGCGACCAGATTTGGTGAGCAGATCTGATGATCAGACTTAGTGATCAACAGATTTGGTGCTCAACCGATTTTGTGATTAACCAATTTTGAGATCAGATATGATGAACAGATTTGGTGATCAACTGATTTGGTTATCAGATTTGTTGATTAGATCTGGTGATCAGATTTGGTGAACAGATTTGGTGATCAGATTTCATGATCAGATTTCGTGATTAACAGATTCGGTGAACAGATTTACTGATCTGATCTATTGATCAGCAGATTTGGTGATCTACAGATTTGTTATTTAACTGACTGGGTGATCAGAACAGTGATCAGATTTAGTGATCGTCAGATTTAGTGATCGTCACATTTGGTGAACAGACTTGTTGATCACATTTTTTGATCTACAGATTTTGTGATCTACAGATTTGTTATTCAACAGACTGGGTTATCAGATCGGTGATCAGATTTATTGATCGTCAGATTTAGTGATCGTTCATTTGGTGAACAGATTTGTTGATCACATTTGGTGATCACAGATTTGGTGAGCAGAATTGGTAATCAGATTTTCTGAAAAGATTTGGTGATCAACAAATTTTAGTGACGGGACAGATTTAGTGACAATTGGCGAAGAATGAAAACAATTGATATGTCTTTCGTTAGCTGTAGATCATAGTGATTTTGTTCTCAAGTATAGATATACAAATACAGAGACGAAAAATTAAATAGATAGATATACTGTACATTTTCTATCATGAATGGAAAAGCCTGATAAATATTAAGAAGTTAATAAATAAAGGAGGAAAGAAATAAACAAAGCAAGCAAAGCAAAAAGGGTGGAAGATATGCATTGAAAAGGCTTTATTGCTGAACTTAAAGCAAGCGACTGAGATAGGCTGATAGCTAGACAGAAAGTCAGATGAAAATTAATGGTCATTCTGAACACACAAAAGATAGAAAGACGAAAAGAAGGCAGAAAAAAGAAAGAAGGTTAGATCGATAACGAAAAGAAAGATAGATAGCAAAAGACTGAGATAGATGAATAGATACATAGATGCATATATTAAGAATATTTTGAGATTGATTATATAAACTCAGAAATACAAAAGAAGGAAAGAAAGAAAGAAAGAAGATCAACATATTTAGATAGACGAATAGAGTAGCAAGTGGATAGAAGCAGACAGGCTTTGTGCCCTCATATATACAAGTCCTTCTTTTTAATTCGACTTTCTCAGGCAGCACACATTTAAATACTGTATAAATTCGCCTATTATGCGACTTTTAAGACGTAATTTTGAAGCTAATTTTAAGGGGGTCGCATCATGCACCAGATATAAAATTGATCAAATTATATACCCATTTACCCTAGTCAAATTAGCTTCAAAATTCAAAATTCACATCTACAAAACTACCATTTTCCATGTATGGAATACTGCTGCCATATATGGTTTGGTGAAGCCACTGTTCATCTCGAGGTCCTCGACAAAATCCAAAGACGGATATGAAATGTGATCGGTCCTGACTTGGAATCTCGACTCGAGTCCCTTTCTCACAGATTTGGCTTCCCTCTGTCTTTTCTACAAATTTTTTCATGGCATCTGCTCTGACGAAGTACTTTCACTGGTGCCCCGACTGCATGAATTTAAGCGTGCTACTAGGTTTGCATCTCTGTTCCACCCTTTTACTGTCAAAACAGTTAAATGTAACAGCCCCTTCAACTCCAACAGCTTTTAATCTCGCACTTCCCGACAGTGGAACTCCTTTTCTCTTACTTGCTTCCTTGATAACTATAATCTTCAAAAAATTAAGTGTAATGTCAATCGACATCTTATGATACCGTTCTTCTTTTTATCCTTTTCTCATACCCAGTCTTTTCTCTTACTTTCACTCTCTGGAATCCCTTGCGTACTAGGGGCACTCCTGCCTTGTTCGGGGTGAAATGCTTATAAAAAAATAGGTCTTCAAAGGTTGCATGATTCGTCAGTGTATACAGTACATAGAACTCTTGAAATTCTGAAAAAAGTGGTTAAAGACGTCCGTTTTCATTTTGATTTCTTCTATTAAACTTTGATATTGCAATTTTTAATTAAGAACAAGGAAAAAGGCGAAAGGAAAATAGAGAGAGAGATGGAAAGAGAGAGAGAGAGAGAAGAAATCAATAAAGTGAGTGAAACTGTAATGCGTGTGAGTGAGAGAGAAAGGGGAATAGAGAGTATAAGACGTGGCAAGAAGCCGAGTGTGATATAGAAAACAAGAAAGTTGAAAAGATATGAACACAATTGCGTATCAGATATGCTGGGGTCCCGTTCATATTGGGTTACTAATTTCAGGCTTCTCCTCTTGTACCATGTGGCGCCCTCTCGCGTCACATGCAGGTCACTAAGACGTCCCATTTCAACAACCACTTAAACATCCTTTCAGATATAATTTTTCTCGACATACATTTGCTTGGTTAGAAGCAAAACTATTCCGAGAACGCAAGAAATAAAACAAATCGGCTGTTGATGCTGGAATGAATGCGGACGTCTATGTATGCGCATGTGTAAATACGTCAAGTGTTCCTGGTTGGCTTAATTTTTGCTATACACACGTATATATCGGTGCTTGCATTTAAAAAGCATGTTGAGGCATTTGAATATGCGGGAAATTTGCATGTCTATTTTGCTTTTATTTTCTCAGCATTCTTTCTCTCTTTTCATAAACGCCATTGCTTCCTTTTTCTTTCTTTTTTCTTTGTCTTTGTCACGTTTTCTTTATTTCCAAAAGATGCTTTCGTTTGATTTTTTTTTCTTCAACCTAGTTTTTATTTCTCTTCTTTTTACCTTTGTTTGTTTGTTTTATAGTTATTAAATATCACTGTTTTCTTTTTAAAATTTTTCTTTTTGCTTTATGATATGTTTTTTTTATCTTATTTCTTTCTTTTTGTTTTTCTTTCTTTTATAAATATTCTTTCTTTCTTTAAAGTCCACCATTCATTTTAAAAAAAATTACTTGATCTTTTCATTATCATATATATTCTTTTTCCCTGCTTTTTCTTTAAAAAATATTTTCTTTTTTTTCATCGTCTTTTACCTTCAAATCTTTCTTTTCTTCTGTAGCTGTTCTTTCTTTTCTTTAATTTCGTTCATTTAATTTTTTTAATAATTTTAATTATTCTTTATCCTATATAGTTTTTCCCAAAATTTTCTTTCCTTCCTTCTTTCTTTCTTTCTTTCTTTCTTTCTTTCTTTCTTTCTTTTTAAAAAAATCCTTTCTCTTTCTCGTCTATTTATTTTTGTCCGAAATTGTCTTTAAAAACATTTTCCCCTATTTCTTTCTCTCAATCTTGCTTTGTTTTCCTACTTTTATAAATGTGTCTTTCTTTCTTTCTTTCTTTCTTTCTTCATTGTTAACTTTTCATTCTCTAAATCTTGCTTTTTTTTCCTTTCAATCACATTTTCTTTTGGTCTGCAAATGATTTTTGATACTCCCATAATCAGAAACAGCTTTGTCTCTGTGAATAAATATAGAAACTACTCATAGAAAGAAACATCTGGAACCCGTTTCACATTTTTTAGGCATCGGGCTTATGCAAATGCATATCGCACAATTTAATACCAAAAAGCACCAATAATTATTCAGTTTTCCTTTCAGTTTGAAATTTTATCAACATGAGACAAAACGATTTGATGAAACCAATGAAATTCTTCCGTCTGCCAATTCGAATTATTTCAGTGGTTAATCAAACTGACAATAAAACAAAGTAGGAAATGAGTTTACGCTTAAGTAACTAATACAAGGGGAGGTTTTAATAAATGGGAGGGTTGAAATTTATTTTATTATTCCATAAACAGTGGGGGGCGGAAATCATTTAAAGGGTCAACTAAGAAATTAATAAATCTTAATTAGGGTTGGGGTCGGAAAATTTCATATCTCCCCACAAAAAAAAACTCTTTACCTTAATATATATATATATATATATATATATGTGTGTGTGTGTGTGTGTGTGTTAGTGAGTATACATAATATCCAATGTTGATAACACTACTCGGAGTTTCCTATAGTTAATGCAATCTTCAGGTGTGAATTCTGACCGATATGCTTGCATTAACTGCATGGAACTCCGGGTTGTGCTATCGTCGTTGGGTATTATGTATATTCATTAATATATACTTATATCTCTGTTTTATAACATTGGGCACTGTATTTGTGACACCTGAGGAAGAAATATACTTATGGACGTGCAAGTATTTGTGCGTGTATGTAAATTTTTTATCCTACCCATTTATATATATATATATATATATATATATATATACTATCGTTCACTCAGAACAAGTCTTAAGTGTCACTCAAGGTATAAATTTACTGAATCGGGATTTTGTAAGGCGTATAAGGAGGAAGCGAGAGTTGCATATCATGAGGATATGTGTTGTAACCTAGAGACGGTTACTGAATAGAATAATCAACCGAACGATAATAATTAGGACAAGAACAACACACATAAGATTCGTCAGCAGCGCATAGATAAGTAGTCAACTAGAAGTGAGTCAAGTGAATTCCACAATGAATCTTCAGCTGCAGGATATATACCAACCGCCCACGTGGTCAGATTTGGCCCAAGGCCGAATGTAATGACGGGTATCCGGTATTTGGCTCGGCCAAAAATTCCCCGTTGAAACCGTATAAAACGGGGTCAGGTTACTGTTTCCCGAGACGAGACACTGCCCTTCGACATAGCCTCTTCTGGGGATCGTTTCTACCCGGAGGCAGAGAGTTTGACCAGCACAGCTGGAAACGAATCTCCAACTGCAGACCAACATACAGTATTTACTATTACATTTATGTGAATGGGGACATACCCAACATCATATGCTACAACAATATATAGGATAAATAATGGTTGTCTTAAACTTGAAGAAGTTAAGTTTGCACTGATCAGGAAAGCATCTTCTTGGGAGTCCGTTCCACATTGTTACAGTTCTGGCAAAGAAGTTGCCTGAATGAAAGTTTCGCCTCACTAATAGAATATGAATGGAATGGGAATGAGTCCACTCAGTGTATGCAGCAGGGCGTGTCCTAGCTGTGAAAGTCTGAACGGTTTGAACCAATGAATGTATTTCACCCGAATATCTGCCATGAAAATAGCGGTAGAGCAGCGAGAGGCTAGTAACGCTTTGGTGGAAAGTGTTTGATAGCTAGAAAACAATTAATCACCCATAAGGCCGCGCAAACACTCTTCATTTCCGTCGTGGCTGAGAAGGGGGATTGGAGAAGTTGGAATTTTTCTCAGGGGCAGAATAGATATCATTGAAAAGATTACTATCTAGGTTGTCTGTCGGGACGCCCCTTCCGTATCATCGCAGAAGGCTTAGTTGCACAGGTATTAGGAGACACAAGGCGCTATTCTGTGTTACAGTAGTTTCCATCTGACTCGTAATAATCATCTCTCATCCATTGTCCAGTATGAAGGATCTTTAACATGACACTTTTGAAGTTTAATGCCAACAATCTGGTATATTAGGTTCTGCTCTTGGCAACATCCTGCTGTGGATATCCTCAAAGTAACCCTGGCTTCGGGGTGCTATACCTTGCCAAAGGGCAACCTATGGTTTGGACAAAGGGTTATATACGTTTTTTTTTAGTTATCTTTCACCTAGACTGATTAGAAACCAAGGCTAGAGAGCCTGTGTTTTCTGCTATTTAACCTATAGTGGGGCGGAGAAGAGATGGATATATATTACATTTACGCATGAGTGAATGTAACAAACTCGACTGGAATTCGAACACGGTTCTGAGATTAACCATTACACCACCATACGAAAAGGAAATTTTCAAAAAGTGCGTGCTTATTAAATCGGGTTTGTCTTAATAAAATCGCGCTTTCCTCAAGTAAAAAAAAAAGTCCTCCTCGTTTATTAGGCAAATAAGACGATTCTATCAATGAGATGAGCACGAACACTAATTGCCGAAGTCTGTACGTCTCCTCTGAAATCAAAATTTTCTTAACTTATATAAGTCATGAATCTAAGACGAATGTAGAAATTAGTTAACTAGAATGAAATTTAAAAGCTTTATAAAAGTAAAAGCTAATCAGTGTTCTTTGGAGAAATATAATTAGTTTTCACAAGTCGGGCCTATCTATGCATTCTACATATTTAGCTTTGCGTCAGACTACGTTCAGACGAGACACCATTTGTTTTGAAATTTATCGAGTTTTCCCAGTCAATTGTCTGATACCCTTTAACTCCGTCGTCGCTTGACGGAATGAGAATTATTCAACCAATCAAATGTCTACGCTTATATTCCACATTACTTGAAAGCGTTTGTCGAAATTAAGCAGGAAAATTAATATGAGGGGGTGCTGGAAATTTCTCGGCCTGACCGAAGGAAGTCTTCCAAATCAAATTCTCATGTTTTTACTAACCACTCATACAAATGAAATAGTGGAAATAATTAAATTTAATTTAAATACAATGCAAAGAAAATGAAAAAAAAGAAGTCACTTATACTTAAAATCAGAAAAAAAGGGCACATAATGAGGAAAGAGGACTAGGAGAATCTGACACTCACGGGATATATTAAAAGCAAGAGTGACAGAATAATGTAGCAAATAACTTACCTAACGAGCTTGTGTAAATGTTTGACAGTAAAAGTGTTAGGGCGGATAGCAAAAAGGCAGAACTTACTAAGAGCTACAAATGACAGGATATTGTGAAGAGCCGTGAAACCTGTAGAGACATAGCACAATGAAAATGACTACACGTTCAAGAATAACACTACATATAAACAATTTGTGAACAAAAATATTTTTGAATTTCTGTCCGGACTGTTGTCTTTATTTTCATTTTCACATTCTCAAAGTTTCGGCCGTTGTACGCTTCAGCCTTCTCCGAATGATATTTGTTTGAATTTCGAACCGAACCCCGAATAGTCAATCTGTATGTTGGCGTTATATCTCAGCCCATTTGAGGAAATAAACACGAGAAGAACTTCTACACAAACATCATCGAACCAATCTTCAGAAAAACGCCAACATACAGATGGTTTATTGTTGTCATATTCACGACGTTTCGGCCGTTGTACGCTCCGGTCTTCTTCGAGTGACTGGAATTTCGAACCGAATCCTTTATTTCGTCCACCGGAGGAGATGGTTCTAGTTAATATTTTTTTACTATTCTTTTTAAGAAGATTAAGATATATATGGGCAAAATCTCCCGCCTTAATAACCGATGATCTCTTAAAACAATGACAAATGTAGAGCATTTTTATTTTCAATTAGTATAAAACATTCATATACCGATGGCTGCTAAAAATATCGTAGTGATACTGGTAAAAACTAAAGAACTCATTGAATACTTCAGATCGCTTCAATGACTGTGCAAAATCTGATATGAGGTCAACATTTATATATTGATATTAAAAAACATTCTCTGATTGGTCCTAATCTGGCATCTCGGCTTCAGTCCTTTTCCCATCGTCGTAACGTAGCTTCCCTGTGCCGTTTCTATAAATAATTTAATTGTGATTTTTTTTATGAGTTTTTTTTCTTTGGTATCTAGACTTTACGCAAATGGGAAAAGCACGAATCCATCTCTTCTCCTCCCAGCTATGGGTTGAATTGCACTACAGACTGGATCCTATAGATAACCAGTTTATCGCCGAAAGCAATGGAAACCGAATGCGAGAAAATTTTCTGTCTTATCAGTCATGAATCGAAGGAGCCGTGTCACCTAAGCGTGTATCACGTATGGCTGACTAGATTGGCAGCAAGGTCACATTTTACAGTCGAAATGGGTAGATGTAAATTCTATTCTAACTGTTTCTTCTGTCGCACTTCTCGCTTGTGGAGCTCTCTTCCGACATCTTACTTCCCAGTCAAGTTTGATCCTCAAAAATTTAAATGCAATGTCAATCGTTATCTTATGTCTTTTTAATTCTCGTTCTTTATTTTTCTCTCTCCTTAATAATGTGTTCTTTTTCTCATATTCACTCATACTAAGTAAGTCCTTGCGTCTTAGTGGCTTCATTGCTTTTCTTGAAGTGAAATGTTTTTAAGAAATATTTCGTCTCCACTTCTCAAAGATATCAATAAAATTACAACTACAGTATAAAATAGAAGGAAGATTTTGATGAAATACGAAGAGGGAATATTTTTTTTATTTCAATCATCTACAACCAGTCTTTTTCTCATCTATATGCAGGCATACCTCTCGCATAATGGTAATACATTAGCTAGATGAAGACACCATTGTCACGAATGTCTGGTCATTATTTGGGAAGTATTTTGGGAGGTATATGTGGGAGGTATTTTTGCCGCATTCTGTGTATCCGATAAATAGCAGAAACGTAGAGAAATCGAACGAATCCTTACTTTCCTTGCCTTTAGAGAATGCAAACTAGAAGGAGGCTTGTACCTAACACCAGGAAGAGGTAGCTGAAGTTTCTGGGACACATAATGAGGAAGGAGGGCCTGGAGAATCTGATACTCACGGGTCAAATTAAAGGAAAGAGAGACAAGGAAAAACAACGCATGATATACCTAGCGGGCATAAGCAAGTGGTTGACAGAACGTGGCCTGGGGGTAGGTGGCAGAGGGAAGGAACTTGTTGAGAGCTACAAGAAATACAGGGAGGTGGAGAGCCATGATCGCCAACGTCCTGAAAGAAAATGGCACACAAAAAGAAAATAAAAGAAAACAAACAGTATCTGGCGGAAACATCAATGATTTTCTACTCCGACAGACTCATTTTGATTTCTTCACAGCTAAGAAAGGAAAAAAATCGAGGAATGCTTCTCTAATTTCCTCTTAAATTCTCTCTTGAGATTTGACATACTCCACTCAAAATATGTGAGAAATGTTAATTCCTCATATTACAGACAAACATTTGGATATATTCGCCCGGCTATTGTCCTGACTGCTCGCTCGGTACTTAAAACAGCTTTTGACTGGTAACGATATGAATTTTAGTATCAAAGGAAATTGCAGATTTCAAAATTACGAACATACGAGGTAACATTTAGGGACTCTGATCAAATCATTGTTTCAAAATATTCGATACATTTTTTTTTACTACTATCTTCCCATACCTATAACTTAATATTTCTTCTGCTTTTTGGCTTACGGCCACATCATGTTGAAACACCGATTCCCGTTCGATCGCCGTCGTTCCTGGTCAGTACCTAGATGGGTGACCGCTTGGGAATGGGTGCTGTAAGCTTGGATGTGCGAATGGTGTCATGGATAATGGCACGGAATTGTTAATCGGAGAGCAGAGTTCCAATTCCCGTTGGGTTCGTTATATTCACTTACGCGCAAATCCTCTTGGGAAAGTTATGAATTCACTTCTTCTTCCACAACTATGGGTTAACTAATAAAACTTGTATCACTAAACCATTATTTTTAAAGTATTATTATAAAAAATCTTACAATCTAAAAATATTTTCTTTAAATAACCTGCATAGGGTTGATGAGCCGTAGAAAACGATTCATTCATTCTTCTTCTTCTTCCTCTTCTTCTTCTTCTTCTTCTTCATTCTTCTTCTTCTTCTTCTTCATTCTTCTTCTTCTTCTATGTGCCGTGTCCTACGGAACGTGAGTAATCATTGTTCTCCACAATTTCCTATTCTTTGTAGCTCTTAGCAATATACAGGGTGGTCCGAACGTCTTGTCACCTCTACATAATATAATTTTCTATTTTTGATGGCTGCCACGAATAATGATGGGGTTCATACAGATCTTCTCGATGTGGGACAACGTCAAATGAAAGTGAATAAACTGAATCCATTACACGTGCTTTGTATAACTGTATTACTTGTTCTTCACATAACCTTTTGGTAGGGCGTGACAAGTCTTTCGGATCACACTGTACAATGACCAAGAAATGGGGTATGTGTTTAATACTGAAGAACAATACAAAACTGATCGCTTACGTTTTACCATCTATTCATTTGATTGCCTATAAGGATTTTGGGGAATTTAATCTATTAAACTACAGGATGGTCCGTAAGTCTTATCGCCATATATAATTTTCTATTTCAATAGCTGCCACCAAAACAGACCTTCTCAATGTGTGACACCGTCAATAAAAGTGAATAAACTGAATCCAGTACATTTGATTTGTATTACTGTATTATTGCTTTCGTTACTTTTTGGTTGGGGGTGACGAGACTTTCGGACCACCCCTTACATCTGTTTACTATCCTTCCAACACTCTTTTCTGTCATCCATTTATACAAGATTGTTTGGTTAATTCTGTTTCTCTTTGTTCCTCTTTGTTATATCCCAAGTTGTTCGGATGAACAAAAACGAACGAAAATAAAAGTGTATTTTAACACATTATAATAAAAAGAACTTTTATTCATTTACGGTCTTAGAACAGCAAGGATTTGTTGGACTGAAAAACCATGAATGTCACGTTCGTTTCAGCTTGTCACCATGTCTGATTCAAAAGTGACGCATTCCTACTAGCGAAAAAGGGAAGTAACCCAGTTTTATTTTGAGTTATGGTCCTTTATAGGGGAAGTAAGTTAGCATCCCCTAACACTCTTGCTTTAAATATGTTCCGGGAGTGACACATTATCCAACCCTCTTTCCTTATTATGTATCATAGAAATTTCAACACATTCTGATTCTAAGTATAAGTGACCCTTTTTGTTTCCATTTTCCTTAAAATTACACATTGTTGCTCCACGGTATTCTTAACATTTTTCTATAGAACCACATCTCTGTTGCTTCAAACATACTCTTTCATGTGAAGAGATTTTCCAGCATTCGCTGCCATATAGAAGGATATATATATATATATATATATATATATATATATATATATATATATATATATATATATATATATATATGTGTGTGTGTGTGTATTTAAAGACATTTATGATATGTTTAACGTTCTTTTTATAGATACAAGTATTTAAGCAAATGTACTTGTATCTATAAAAAGAACGTTAAACATATCATAAATGTCTTTAAATAAATTGTCGGACTTTGTCCAATTCAAAAATATATATATATATGTGAACAGTGATTTGTACCCAAAGAAATGATATATAGCCTTAAACAATACGGATGTCATACCTAAGGTATCTTTCGGCCAACACTTTTTCAAAGGTATTCGTTGGCGATTGGAAATGCAAATGAAGACACCCTCAATAAAATAAATGTGGAAGGAAAGGTGGAACGAGATTAAATGAGAAATTTTAATTACACAAAATTAAAATTGAACAAGGGGAGGATGAAAATAACCAGTTCCACAAGAGTATAAAATAGAAAAAGGGCACTCACAAACCCTCCAACAGACGCAAGGAACGTAAAAAATATTCCTTTTGTCTACACAGGCTAGGCTGTTGACACTTTATAAAAACAGCTTCCGAGATTCGAAGATGGTGTATTGAGCGAGCATTATGTAAAACTGAAAACCAAGTGTCTTCGTATTCAGAGGCAAAAGCATGGTTGTCGAGCAAATGTTGACCGATTGCAGACTCGCATTGCACCTTTTCCTCCTCATTTATTTTATTGACTGTGTCTTTATTTGCATTCCCAATCACCAACGAATACCTTTGAAAAAGTGTTGGCCGAAAGATACCTTAGGTATGACGTCCGTATTGTTTAAGGCTATATATATATATATATATATATATATATATATATATATATATATATATATATATATATATATATATATATATATATATATATATTTCCTAACATGATTCACTATTAGCAGATAGAATCTTAGCAAAATAGGATATGCAGATGAACCGGTATGGATAGCAGACATAGAAAGTATTAGGTTGGTGCAAAAATAATGTCGTTTTTTGACGTTCAACTTCATGTGAGAAAACGACATTATTTTTGCACCAACCTAATAAAAAATAAGCATTCCTACAGAATAGAAAAGCGAGAAGAAAGGACTAAAAAGTCATTGTTTATGTTTATCAGCAAATGGGACAATTCAAGACGCGAACTCTGAATTGGAAACACTGAAATCAAGCAAGTACAAAAATTTAAATATATAGGAATTGTTTTAACGTAGGATGGAAATTGCAATAATTCGGTAATTCCAAAAGTTAAAGAAAGTATTAAGAAAAAGTAAATTTTCGTTAGAAACAAGGACAAGAGTACTGGAATGTTATGCAATATGGTAGCCAATGCTGGAAAATCTCCTCGTAGATGAATAGAAGCTTGGAGGCAAATGTGGAAGGATGCTGCGAATATTGTGTTAGTGAACATGTGAGAAACGACGAACTTTTAGAGAAAATGAAAACAAAAACGACATTTATGCTTAGTATAAGACAAAAAACGTTAAAATTTCTATGACACATAATGTGAAAAGAGGGCTTAGCAAATTTAATAGACACAGGAGATGTTGAATAAAAGAAGATCAGAGGAAAGCAGTGAATAAACAATCTAACGGGCTTGTACATATGTGTGGAAGAACATGAATTAGAAGAGATAGCAAAAAGAAAAGCGTCAATAAGTTGTGTAGAACCATGATCGCCCAGTACTGAAAACACACACACACACACACACACACACATATATATATATATATATATATATATATGAATATACAGGGTGTTTCGTATTAAAGTATGCACTCATTAACTGAAATTAAATGCAGTGTTTATTGTCTTGCAATCAAAATTCATGGTTTAAAATTGAGAAATATATTAAATTAAATGCGTGTTTATTAATATTCAAACTGGCGATGTCAGAATGTGCGTATATGTTTGGGACTCACTGTGTGTGTGTTTGTGTATATATATATATATATATATATATATATATATATATATATATATATATATGTACATACAGTGTAACCCGGATATAAGAGAGTTGTCGGGACCGGAGAAGAATTATCTTATATCCGGGTTTGGTCTATTATATATACATTAACACATGCTCTAATTTGGGATCAGAGAAAATCTATCTTATATCCGGGTTTCTCTTATATCTGGGTCTCTTATATCCGGGTTACACTGTATATATATATATATATATATATATATATATATATATCCGAGGAAGTGTGACCAGACACCTTAATTCAACTTAATTTCAAAAAAAAAAATTTAAATCTGCATGGCACTTTACTCCAATTGGTTAATTCGCTTGCTTAAACTCAACGTTGATTCTGATTCCGCAGAACCGGGTTGGGTGTGAAAAAGTATTTGTTGTTAACATTCTTTTTTCATTCGGTTTTTCCAGTCACGAGTCCTTTTTTAAAGCTGATCGTTTTGTGTTCATTTTATTTAGTTCTTTTTTCGTAACAGATTTAATGTTTAGTATAGAGCTTAGAAAAGATTCGCAAGAAGTAAGGCATGTAGCAGCATCAGCACGGCAAAGGGCACTGCTTTAAAGGCAAGGAAGGGCAAAAATATTTTAAGTCAAGTATGCTGTATGAGTCGTACGATTTTTGAATCAAGCACGGGTAACGCCGGGCCATGCTGCTAGCATATATATATATATATATATATATATATATATATATATATATATATATATGCATGCATGGATGCGTAATGCAGACTCAGTATCTCATGAAACTGAAAAAAACTGAAATGAATATCTCTAATTTTATGCATATACACAATTCTCGTTCTGACGATATATATATATATATATATATATATATATATATATATATATATATATATATATAAAGACATTTATATTATGTTTAACGTTCTTTTTATAGATAAAAAGAACGTTAAACATAATATAAATGTCTTTAAATAAATTGTCGGGCTATGTCCAATTCTAAAAATATATATATATATATATATATATATATATATATATATATATATATATATATATATATATATATATATATATATATATATATATATATATATATATATATATATATATATATATATATATATATATATAATGAAATGATGATAGAAATACAGTTTTAAGGTGTGCTAAATATAAAAGTGGGCACTGAGGTCAATGCCGAGCGGCGGCAGTTTGTTTGATGAGTAAACGCAATTTTCAGACCACAAATATATAGCAAATCATTATGTGCTAGGAATTAACTTCTTATATAATAATGGCTATATGTACATTTCTTTCACTATATATATATATATATATATATATATATTATTGATTTTCTAAGCGTAAATTTTATGTGTGTATCAGGCCGAAATTATGTGACATTCCGTAAGGATCGATCTCACTATTTAGTCATTATTGTTTACGCGAGGCCAGCTTGCTAACCATTAGACCATGTCGAAATATGGGGCACCCAGTGAGGATCGAACCCAGTACTAGATCGTAATCATTCTTGTTCTA
>OZ038481.1:102457093-102484593 GCA_964036315.1 Acanthosepion esculentum
GTGGTTCTCGTGGGCCAATTCCTTCACGGAATGAGATTTAAGTAGCTATGTTTGTAGACTTATTTTTGCATTTTCTATGTCAATATATCGGCCATTGTTCTCTCTAAACGTCTAGATTTCTAGAAGAAATTAGGGTTTACCAATATAAAATTATTATCTATTTTCTCTCATACTATCTATCATCTTTTCGTTCACCTTGGTCGGACATCCATCAAAAATCTACTGCATAATTCACCTTTGGTAGCTTGTCTGTTCCCAGACCTTTATCCGTCATTAGCTGGCCGATCTATGTTCGATCTAGGTGTACAAGACTCTATTTTCCATGAGGAGGATCCCACAGTTTGACTTTGTAGATAATTTCCTAACTCTCCTGAGTATCATAACCTTCTACCTGAAATAATTGTTGGTATTTTTGGTAGATAACAGCATAGGCTTGCATTAGTAATGTGTTGATGCCTTTTGGTATTTTGCATTGTTCTAAGCATTTTTGTGTACGAGGTCTGTTTGAAAATTGACTGGTCTCACAAACAATTTATCTCACATCTAAAGAGCAAACTACATGGTTTCCCCTTCAAAGTAACCCCCCTAGAGTCTAATGCATTTTCCCATCCTTCCCTGCCACGCTTCTATGCACTGCAAAAGGATTCTTCTTGGTCGTTACGGTCCTCTTGATGACCTCGACGCTTTTAAAACGGGTCCCTTTGATGATCTAGTTTAGGAAAAGAAAGATAGTCACAGAGAAAAGATCATGTAAATAGAGAAGTTATACCAGTACGACAACGTTCTTCTCGGCCAGTAACTGCCGGATGATCAGGGCGTTGTAAGTAGGTGCATTGTCATGGTGAAGCAGTCACGATGTGTCCTGTCACAACTCTCGCATGTAGAAATGCAATGGTTGCAGAAAGCTAAGATTACATTAATATACTCCCAAGGTATCATTTTAGATGATAACACAATACTCTTATCCCCATTTCGCCCACAGATCGCACAGCACAGTCAGTCCCGTTACTTTTCAGACAGACCTCGTAAGTTTCTTACTGAGGGCAACAGTGTAAGTTCATGTGCCTGATCCATATAGTAAAACTGTCATTACAGTTGCTCTAAAGATCTCAACTTTGTGGTTCCTTGGAAGTGATGACTTCTACACAGTGTTCTTCATTTCAAATGCAGTCCATGCTTTCGTAATCCTGACCTTGATCTCATTAGAACGCTCATCTCATTCAGTCAGTTATGTGTCATGCGTGATACACGCTTAGGCAATTATGTATCAGTCATATATCTTTCGATACATGACTGACGAGGCAGATTTTTTTCCCCGCAGTAGGTTGCCATTTCTTTCTACGGTAGACCAGTCTGTCCTGCTATTTACCCATAAGAAGAAGAAGACGATTCATACCTTTCCCAAGAGTATTAGCACGTAAGTGAATGTAATGGATTCGACTGGAATTTGAACCCGGCTCTCCGATTCCTCAATCCGAGCCATTAATATCCATTCCTCCACCGTTTACTGAACAATATATACCTATTTTTTAAAAATAATTTTTAACTATATAATTTAAATTTTATATAAATGTCTTAAATTTAAGACGAGTTTTTTTTATGCATTTATAACTATTTATAACTGTTCTGGTTTACACACAAACACATGTAAGCATTTCATTTAAAGTCATATTTTCCCCATGTAAGTTTATGTCTTTTTTGACAAGGAATTGAACCTCTTTTCTTGAAGCCTCTTGTTCAATGCCTTCTATGACCAAAACGCTATCAAGCCCAGGCAGTTGTCTTTCAAAACTCGTATCCTCTTATGAGCAGCTGGTAGCGTCAGACATAATGATCTGAAAATAGACAGACTGCCCCAAAATGACAGTAATGGATTTTAGAGACTTTATTAGCCATTAATTTTGTTTGCAATCTTTTTTTTTTTTTTATTGCTGATGTTTTTTTTTCTGTCTTCAAATTGCCTTCCCCAAGCGTGTGTGGCACACGCATCCTCTCAAAGACGTTATACGCATGCACCGAGTTTACACGCATGCGTGCTCTCGGCCAGCCAATTAAATTTGTAATATATACTCTTTCGAAAATGAAAGTATTTTCTAAGATAACTGCATATCGCAAAAAAGTATGTAATCTAATCTTGACTTTCTCTTCTTACTTTTTAGATCTATTATTAATATTATGAAGACAATCTTCATTACTGTTTCATCTTTACCAATGTATTATAATTAATATTAGAGATTCAGCTATTATATAGTGACTGCTTCTCACTAACAGTAATGTTACTTTCATGACAAATTCTAACTCATCGAGGTTAGCATAATATAAGCCATGCTTGATCGTCGCCATTATGACAATTATTATAATAATCATCAGTAGTATTATTGTTATTAGCTCTACTTACGATCATTTATAACATATTTTTCTTATAATTATCTTAAGATGTAATAACTGCAATAAAAAAAATTAGTTGTAATCTTAGCTAAATTATTTACGATTAATCATAGCTGTTATCATCATTAGATTACTTATGATAAACCGCAGTTAATCGTCGCTACATTGTTTATGATTAATCATAGCTAATCTCAGCCAGATTATTCATAATTAATTGGAGCTATTCTTAGCAAGATAATTTATGATTGATCATAGCTACTTTTTCTAGATTATTTATGATTAATCGTAGCTAATCTTAGGAACATTATTTAGGAATAATCGTTGTTAATCATAGCTAGATTAATTTATGATTAATCGTAGCCAATCATACCAATATTATCTATGGTTAACCGTAGCTAATCAAAGCAAGATTATTTATGATAAAGCATAGCTAATCATAGGAAGATTATTTATGATTAATCGTAACTAGTCATATATATGATTAATAGTCGCTAAACGTAACAAGATTATTTTGATTAATCCCAACTAATCTTAGCTAAATTATTTATTATCGATCTTAATTGATCTATGTCAGATTATTTTTTTAATCGTCGTTAATCTTAGCTTGATTATATATGTTCAATCGTAGCTAGATTATTTAAGATCAGTCGTTTTATATATTATTAGTGATCAATTTTATCTATCCGTAGCTAGATTATTTAGGATCAATCATAGTTAATTGTTGCTAAAGTATTTATGAATAATCGTAGCTAATCTTATAAAAAATTGTTATGATAGCTCGTTTCACTTTTGTCATTGTATATTCCTTAAATATAACCGTTTTAAAGAAATCCTACAGCTTCCAGTATTTTATTTTTCTTAAGAAATATCCTTAAACATTCTGTAATGTATCTTCTTAAGAGTAACAATAGGTTGCAAAATATTCCACGTATCCATCGGTTTTACTGTTAAAATAGTCTGACGTCTAATCACTAAAAGTAATGACAAGAACACATGTAAAGCTGTTTCTGGGAGAAAGATTTTAATTGATATTAGCTGATATTTACTTTTGCTTTATGTTGCACGTGTAATTCTGAAAAAGTGAAATTCATCGCAGATATCCTGGGACAGATTATCAGGATGTGGTCGATATCCAGAGTTCATAAACAAATGAAAAATATAAAAAAAGAAAAAACGAAACCATATTGTTCCAAGTAATTTAAGACTAGGATCATAATGGTTTCTCTTTTATTTTCATAGTGGCATAATCATATATATATATATATATATATATATATATATATATATATATATATATATATATATATATATGTATATGTTGTGGTAGGATCCACCTAATTTGCATAGTGGAGTACCGACTATATAAATATGGTTGGTACCGGGAAGACATGAGAAGCGAATGAAGAGATTCAACTAGAGACTCTGCCCGACTGTGACTTAGTCAACACATTCTCCAGGAACGGTCTTCCCAGGAATATACAAAAGACTATATGTAAATATTGTGTACACTTTCTTGTTTCAATACATTTTTTTCTAAGTACATGTTGTGTTGCATTATTATTCCATGCATTAGTCAAGTTTCAACAGTATATCAGGCAATTATTGGTAATTCTTAGCGAGTGGACAGACCGATTGCATAAAGTTTCGTCTACGAAACTCCAGAGTCGAGGCGCGGAATATAAAATCAATCAGCTAAATGAAAAATGTTATCTGTATTAATCTTATATATAAATATATATATAAAACTGACATAATGATAAAACTATTATTAATCATATCTCTCTTTCTCTTTCTCTCTCTCTCCCTCTCTCTCTCTCTCTCTCTCTCTCTCTCTCTATATATATATATATATATATATATAATAAGAGCTGTCCACTTGTATTTGAGAATCCCCATCTATTAGGGCGGCTAACCAATCCTATTTCAGGAGCTTTCTCAGGCATATTTGTGCTTGTTCAACACCCACAGAACTGTTGTTTATACTGCAACTATGCTGAGCAGACCGTAGTTATATATATATATATATATATATATATATATATATATATATATATATATAAGACTACACGATAAACCCATTATTAATCTAAAGAAGTTCTTTCTAGGGACGACACGCGTATCGCAGGAGTTTTTCTTTCCAGTTTGACATTCAGTTATCAATTATTCATGTGATATATAAATTTGGATATCGTATCTTCTATGATACATTCCTTCGTTTCACCAGTTCAGACCTTTACAGATACGATCGCCTTAACACGTCCGCAGGTTCGAATCATTCTCATTCTCTTCGTATTCCACTGGTACGAAGCAAGTTCAGACAGTCCGACAGTCGCTTTCCGTGAAGCGGTAGTTTGTTGAACAGATTCCCGGTAGAATGCTTCCTCGATCATTACAATCTTAAAATCTTTTTTTTTTCATCAGCTCACTCCAAGCAAGGCGATAAAACGTCTATTACACAATCAGTTATTGAGACTGGAAGAATCTGAAAAAAAAGCAGTGAGAACAATAAAATAACAAGATTCCAGGAGACAGAAGATCAGGCAGAAGTTGTATTTAAATTCTCGGCTCAATCGTTATCAATTCTTCGTTTCTTTATAATCTGCACCTACTTCTTCCTTTGAAATCAATACAGCAACCACACTCAGTAACGCCTCTAACTTGAGTGGCTCTTGGACTTTATATTTGCTGAATATTTACTAAAATATCCTGAAGCGAAAAATATTAAAAACAAAACAAAAAACGGACACGTTCCATTTAATTTTCTAAATCAAATAAACTCTCCAGTCATTTTCTAAGGTTCTAAAATGAAATATTTTCATTACGTCATATATTTGTCAGAGGAAGACCCAGACTAAGAGCGACCAGCCACAAAGACTTCAACGGTGGAACAAGCTGATAATGAGTACAACATATCTCAACGTTAGAACTAGCGGATGAAGAGGGCTACGCATGATGGACATGCTACAGAAGGCGCCACACGAAATTATAACAAAGTCAGCGACAGTCGGTTGTAGTTAAATAACTGGATTCTGCATGTTTCATTCCATGTGTGCCGCAGAGGCAGGCCATGAAATCAAGTGTAGGGTTCACTTCCTGGCAAGTTGAGTCCCACCTTAAACAAATTCACGTCATCGGCATTTTTCTACTCTGATTTTCTTTCACAATCAACCAACTATTGCAAAGCCAAACGGCAATAGGGAATGGATGACGGGAGCAAGATTTGGTGGAAATGGACTCTTCTAGTCCTGAACCTGCGCGTTGGCGGTGAATTTAGTCATCAACACCATCATCATATGGAAGTGATTAGAAATAGCAAATAACCTACTGAACGAGGTTGTGTAAATGAATTGCAGAATAGTAATTAAGAATGAGTGTAAAGAGCAAAGATTTACTTAGAACAATAAAATCCAGGAAGTTGTGGAGAGCAATGACCGCCCACGATCTGAAGGGATTTAGCACATAAAATAAGAAGTCATGAATATAATGAACTCTTGAGATTGTGTGTGTGTGTGTGTGTATATATATATATATATATATATATATATATATATATATTAGGTTTTTATAAATCCAGCAATGGTCAGGTACTTCTTTCTAGAAAACTATGATTATTTATATTATTGTAAGATTTGAGCAGCTAAAACTGAAGAATTTCCTCGCATATGAAAAGCAAAATTGAAACAACCGAGATGTGGTTCTACCGACCAATATTGAGAATACTACAGACAGAGAATGCGAAAAATGATGAAGTTCTGAATTGAATAGGAACTACAAGGGAAAAACTGCTAATTTTTTGGGACACAATGAGGAAAGAAGGAGTAGAGAATTTAATACTTACAGGGCAATTCCAAAGCAAGAGTAGATAGATGCAGTAAATAAACTATTTGACAAGTCTGTTTGATGGGAGATAAAATACCGCACAATGAGATCACAAGAGAAATAAAGAACAGGAAGTTGTGGAGAGCTATTATCAGGAATGTCCAGAGAGAACACTGTAGAGTGAATGAGAGAGAGAGAGAGAGAGAGAGAGAGAGAGAGAGAGAGAGAGAGAGTGAGAGATTGTTTTTGGATTCACTCAGGTTGGGTTCAGCAAGCTTTAAACAATGACTGCACGCGCATTACAGAGGCTCATGGGTAATTTTACGATAGGGAGCATGTTACTATTAAGTCAAAGAATGTGGGAGGATCTGCAACATTTGGCGTAGCTCAAATTTGCCGTACGCTACCTGAAGCCTCAGAAGCTGGAGCCGACAGATTCTAGAACAGAAGGTACTGGGTTTTCACCAGAACTCTCTTCAATTAACAGTGTCGACCTGCCCTCAATGAGTAACTCTGACAGTGGATGGCGTCAACGAACGTCATTTGTCAGACACAGATCACAAACCCGATGCTACTTACCCACCACACTGAGTTCAAGAGAATGGCTTTAAGGGGTAGCGTAAACAATAATCATAGGTAATTATTACGTAAGATATTATCCCACCCCCACAAAAAAACTGTTTACTAAAATTGATGGGTTTTCAGTATTAATTCTTATAAAAATATGGCAAATGTTATTTCGTAACAAAAAACACTTAATAAAAACCAATAGCACTTTCATTGAATTAAACAGTATATGTGTTTTGAATTGACTTAGAAAGGAATAATAAAATTTCATCTAATACAAAGCCAACGAGCCTCTCAAGGCAGAGAGTTACTAAATTAAATTGTTGTATGAACGTAGGAGAGGGTAAGCTAGTACTGTGATATCCAATTTCACTCTTATGGAAAGTCTGAAAGTATGTTTTTTTCTGTCATTTGCTCCAGTTACTTGTGCTTCTGTCGCATCACTCCACGATATTCGAAGACGGGTGATTCTTGTTATAACCTAAAGGCTTCATTCAATCGGGGCCATTTTTAATAATTGAGCCGAGAATGCAGCTGTATGCAGCGGACAGTTTAGACATTTCTGTGAAAATGGATGCGATACATGTCATCCATCTAAAAGTCTCTATAACTATTTAAGAATATGGCACTGGTTTTTAATTTAATGTTTTTGGCTTTGTAGCAACTTTTGGTGATGGGGGACTAACCATAGCGCAATTTGATTATTTTCCCTACTGAATTTGTTGGAACTGCTTCCTAAACAGAAGTATTTGAAATGTTTAGTATTTACTAATGTCACATCTTGAATCTTTATGATGAACTCAGGGTATGAGCCATCACTATTTTCATAAAATCGTCGGAAAATATATTAAATGAAGCTGTAACACTGAGGAGGCACGTTTGAGTAATGGATAGCTGCTCGGGTTGAGGAATCGGAGAGCCGAGTTCGAATTTTAGTCGAATTCATTACATTCACTTATGTGCTAATAGCAGTGGGAAAGGTATGAATCTTCTTCTTCTCCCCGCAGTTATGGGTAAAATAGCAGGATACACCGGGTTCTATAGCCTTGGATGGCAGCTGGTCAACCACAGAAAGAAATGGCAACCTACTGCGGGAAAGATCTGCCTCGTCAATCATGTATTGAAAGATATATGATCGCTTAAGCGTGTATCACGCCTGGCATATAACTGACTGAAGGACGTGCTAATACCCTTGGGAAAGACATGAATCCTATTCTTCTCCACTCTGCTATGGGTAAATAGCAGGACAGACCAGGTTCTATAGCCATGGATGGCAACTGGTCTACCGCAAAAAGAAATGGCGACCTACTGCGGGAATAAATCTGCCTCGTCAGTCATGTATCGAAATGTAAATGATCGCCTAAGCGTGTATCACGCATGACTGTAAAACTGAGCGAAGTTAATATTACTTGACCTTTTGTTAGGCACATTCTTTGTATTTTATTTTTTGTGTAAATATTCTCAGATGAAGTGTATCTGTAGAAGAGATAAAATGAATAAAAAGAGACACGAGGAAAAACTATACCTAGGCGACGCGTTTCGTCATCTCAGGGACTTTATCAACATATTTGTTGTTGTGTATGTCGAAAAATCAAGAGAAATTGGTTAAATCCATCACATCAACCTCATATTATAACAATTTTATCACAATGCACACAATACTCATTAAAAGATTATTAAATATTACTCGCTCACTTTACTTTTCACCAGACTTTGAATTCTGAAACTTTGTTCTCTCCACATGCTTTGACGGAATTTTCAGCCACCCGATGAACATTCATGAACGTTCTCAGATTTGATGAGCCAAAAACATCCTCGCCTCCGTGTATATAAACACGTGCAGCATAATACATTTTACATTGCCTTGTTGACTTTCTTTCTTATATCCTCTCGCTTTATTCATTACTTTCTCTGTCTTTTTTACAAATACTTCCACGGTAATTGCTCCGAGGAGCTGCTTTCGCTGGTTCCTAGGCCTCGTGAATTTAAACGTCCTACGAGGCTGGCATCCCGTTCCCAACCCTTCACCGTTGAAACTGTTAGATGTAGACGTCTCTTCTACTCCAATAGCTTCATGTCTCGCACATCTCGCCTGTGGAACTCCCTTCCTTATTCCTGTTTCCCTGACAAATACAATCTCCAACTATTTAAGTGTAACGTCAATCGACATCTCCAGTTGCCTTTATCTATCCACTTCCCTTCTCCACATCCTTTCACCTTTCATTCCTATCTGCTCTCGCTCCAAATCTTCTGTAACCCCCGTTGCTTTGATCGATCCACTATCTTTCTCCACATCCTCTCCTTTACCACTCCTATCTGCTCTTCCTCCAAACCTTCTGTAACCCCTTGCGTGCTAGTGGCTTCCAGCCTTGCTTGCGGTGATAAGCTTAAAAATAAATAAATAAATAAAAATAAAGTTCTCAGAGGACGAAACGTGTCGGCAAATTATAATTTTTCCTCTTGTATCTTTTTATTCATTTTTATTTTTCATGACAGGTTCCTGAAACGTTAATACGATTCATCGAGGATGAATAAACGATAAATATTACAAAGAAGCAACTACCGATCAGGATTAATTACAGACAATAACGTGTGGGTGGCGTAAAGTTTATTGATGTGGAGAGGGGGGATTGACAAACTGAGATTAAAACCCCGCTTACTGCTGCATTAATTTTCGCACATATACCCTTGAGAAAAGCACGAATCTATCCTATATATCCCATCAGTTATGGATTAAATAATAGGGTAGACTTACTGAATTCAAAACTGTGGAGAAGGCAACGGAAAATACCCCTATTATTCCAAGAAGACATAGTGATTCACAGAGAGAACAAAACATCATGGTGGTTCATAGCTTAAAAAACAGCAGCAACAACAACAAAACCGTTAACATGCTTAAAAATGAAAGCGCATTTTAATAAAGCGATATTTATCAATCTCTTATCCCAGAGAATTAATTTTATAGTCAGTTCGATCCACAATCGTTGTCTCATACATATAACATTTTGCTCCGTTAAGATATAATGGTACCTCGTCAATAAGCAAGGCTTTAATAAGCAAATACAAATTATTACAACACTCGCTCTGTTATATTTCAGACGTCAAGTGCAACTCGTACATACGATCCATTGGTAAAGATGTTGGAAAAATGGTCGATTCTTTGTACCACCCCAATAGGTACCCGACTCATCCTGCTATCCTCTATATTTACAAAAGACAGCTCAGGCAGAAAATGGAGTACTGTTGCCGTATATAGGTAGGTGCTGCCCAGTCTTCACTTTCCAGTCTCGGTAAAGTCCTAAAGCGTCTTTGTGGGGAACGAATTATTTTCTACCCTACAACCCCTTTCCCCACAGACGAAATGTCGCTAGCCTCTCGCTGCTTTATCGCTATTTCCATGTAAAGTGTTCAGACGAACTACACTGTTCCACCAGTTCTAACCTTCACGGTTGGAACCCGTCATGCTACGCATATTGTAACGAACCACTCTTCTTCGTATGACATTGGTGAGCAGTTTCTTCACACCAACCGCCGATTTGTGAAACCGACACCAAAGAGAATACTTCCCTGATCACTACAATCTTAACCTGAACAAACCTAGGGTCACACCGTTATCTTTTCCACATAACCCCTGAATTGTGCCTCTCACCCTGGAACCCTCTAACATGAGTGGCTCTTGGGCCTTGTACAGGGTGAAATTCATTGTAAAAACAAATGAAAAAAGTCGCTTTATACCACACCGAAATAGGAGGGTGCGTCGACGCTGAGCACATTTTAGCAAGTTAGTCTACTAGTTCAGTGTGTTGGATTATCACCAGAGACTTTAAAATATGAGGTTGCCTTGTCGCAGAGTAAGATTTGGTTGGCAACTCTCTCATTTCATAGTTCATTGTCATTGTTAGTTCAATCCATACTCATATTTCTGGTCGTGTGTCAGACTAAGCTAAAAAAGTTCTTCGATATAGAGCAAAGTTTAGCAATCTAAATTTATTGACCATTGCTTCGGTAGTGAATTCGATACGGACTTGGTATTATTTGTGTCCGTTTATCAAGTTTATCAGGTGATACTTCGCCGCGGAGCAAGGTAGTCACGTAGATGATTACTTTTGCAGCGTGTTCGATCTTACAGATGTTTTGTAATCGGTTAATCGAATGTAAGTAAATAAAGTCCTAATGATGGTCATATCAGACCATTACGACTGTGCCGAGTTCGAATCTCGTTCGGTTTTCCTTGTGCTATTGTGTCAGATTTAAATCAAGAGGTACTTCGCCATGGAGCAAGCTGATCACTATCACTGTTTCCATGGAAAATGTTCTGACGTGCTACATTCCCTAGCTACACAAGTTCAGACAATTACAACAAAAGTCCGGAAGGTCATATACCCAGGGGCTTACCAGCGTTCTTCCCTTCTATTTTATTGGTAAGAAGGAAGTCCTATTTAGGCAGCTTCTTCCCAATAGCCACTATTTTATGGAACAGAATCCCGAGAAAATGTTTCCCCTGCTATCTTAACCTATTCGAGTCTAGTGTCAGCACTTACGTATTGTACAAATCCCCATAATTCAAAGGAGGATCTGCAATGCAATCGATCTTCACTTGGCCTATCAACTTCAATCACTTTCTCACAGGCGTGCTGTGGCTACCCTCAGTCTTTTCTACAAACATTTTCATAGCAACTGTTCTGTAGATTTTTTCCCAGGTGCTTCGACTATACGAATTTAAGCGTGCTATTAGACTAGCATCTAGATCCCACCCTTTTACCGTTGAAATAGTTATATGTCAGCCTCCACTTCTACTTGAACAGCTTCTTTTCTCACACTTCCTGCCTGTGGAACTCCCATCTGTTTACTTGCTTCTCTGATAAATACAATCTTCAAAAATTTAAACGCAACGTCAATCGCCATCTTCTGTTGTCTTGAACCCCGTTCATCTATAATCCTTTCCTCACCCTCCCCCATACACAGTCTTTTTTCTCACCTTCACTCTGTGTTACACCCTGCGAACCAGTGGCACTTCTAAGCCTTGCTCGGGGCGAAATGCTTAATAAAATATCTGCATTTACTTCACACTTCTGCCGCCTACATTCACATGACACCCTCACTTAGTAACCCTCTACCTTGAGTGGCTCTTAGGGCTTGCACTGGTTGCATATTTAGTAAAATGCAGACGATTAATTTTTTTTGGCGTGTTTGATCTTACGGAGGTTTTGCAATTAGCTAGTCGAAGATTTGTAATAAATAAAAATCCTAATAATAATCAGTAAAATAAATTTCGGTTGATTTTGATTAGCGGCATATCAACCTTTATTGGCTACTTAATGCTGAAATCTAAATATTTAGCACGCCATTTTATCTTATTTTTTGGAGATAATAATGATCTTAGTGATACAAGTCTTACTAATTAACCCATAGCTGGGGGGAAGAGACGGATTCATGCCTTTCCAAGGTTATTTGCGCGTAAGTGAATATAACGAACCCAAACGGGAACTGGAACTCGGCTCTCCGATTAATAATTCCAAGCTATTATCCATCGTACCACGTTTCACGTCCAATTTTTCAGCACCTGGGATTTCCAAGCGGTAACCCATCTAGGTACTTACCAGGCTCGAAGTTGCTTAACTTTGGTGATCGTTTAGAAACCGATGTTTCAACGTGACGCGGCCGTAGGCCTTAAAAATATGTCCATTCGCCAAATGTATGTTATGCCTGAAATAAATGCATGAGGCTGTGTAGTTTCCAGCGGAACAGATGAAAATATTAATAGTATGGACTTTAATAGCAATTACATCAATAATAATAACGACGAGGGAGGTGACAGTTGATATCAAATCCTAATGCAAATATTGTATCGACAACAAAGAGAAACGTTCGTTGTCGGAGACAAACAAAATAGTAGTTGTTTCATTAAGATCACAAGTGAAGACCTCCAGATGAACAGAACTATTAAAACAAAGACAAAAAAGATATGGAACAGGGAAGATAATGTTTTAAAAAAAAAAGAAAACAAAATATTTTAATGGCGACGTGTGTACGTGTGGTGGGTTATCGTTTCGAAACGGAGCCCACCAACCCTGACCGTTGCACTTTCCTGACAAGAAGAGCAGGTTCAGTCTCTACGGTCTATTAATCACTGAAACAACATCAGGCACAAGAACAAGAGATCGAGTACGCATTTCGAATATTACACAAACTAATTTCATTAACATACTATCGGAGAAGGCCGTTGCTTTCATCCTTTCACCGACCACTATTCTCCAACCCTCTGTCTATCCCATCACATCAGATAAATGGGGAAATAGGCGGGGTTTTTCGGTCAAAGTGGGACCAGGCAAGGCGAGGTGAACTGCAGTCGACAACAATTTTTACGGCTATCAAGTTGAATAATACGCGTCACCACGATTAATGACAGGCTGCCTTTTAAGACTCCATCATATTTCAATATTCCATTATTTTTTCTCCATAATTTCTCCCATGTTCATCCCAAACATTTCCATTATTATTCGCCCACTGACCGCTCATATATATATATATATATATATATATACCTTCTTATTCCATTTTTGAAAATATTTTTATTGTCTGTTTTTTTTTTTTTCTTTCTTTCTTTCATTTTTCTGTCTCTTGTCTTAATCACCTTAAATTTTTTCTAAATTTTTATTTTCTGTTTTCTTTCCTTCTATTTTTTTCTTCTGTCATATCTATATATTTTTAAAATTCTTTTTCAACGCTTTTTCTGAAAAGTCTTCGTCTTTTTCCATCAACTATTTCTTTTCTTTCTTGCACACATTTTTATATTTCGTGGCCATTTTCCTTTCGTTCTTCTTTCCTATCTTTCTTTCTTTCTTTCTTTCTTTCTTTCTTTTTTCTATCTTTGTTTCGGTCTTCCTCGTAATTTTATTTTACCTTTTATTTTCTTCTTGCTTTCAGTCATATTCGTATTCCCTTTTCTTTTTTTAATATTTTTTTCAATACCTTGTGATTTTTTTTAATCAACTCTTTCTTTTTCTTTCTTTCATTTTTTTTTATCTTTTTGTTTAATCTAAATCTGTATTTTTCCTCATTTTCCTTCTGTTTTTCTTTTTTTTATGATTTTTCTCGACATTCTTTCTATTTTCCATCACCCCTCTGCTTTTTGCTCCTTTGTTTCTTCCCTTTTCACCTCTAACCCCCGTATTTCCACGCCCGTCTTCTTTCTCATTCCCTATTTGCGTGTTTTACAAATAATAATTTGTCATCCAGCCTCTCCGTTAACAGAACAGATTCCCTAATTACATTCATTTTACTTCACCTTTTGCTCACAGGCTGTTGTTTACTCACAATGAACACATTAGGGCCGCTTATATTCTTTACAAACCAAGCCCACTTACCCCATTTTTAATGTCAGATACGGAAAATGTTTCAGGGTCGTTAATAAAAACAAGTCACGGCCTCACAACCATCCGGCTTATTTCTCTTGCTTTTACTCGTTCTGCGTTAACATTTTTCCTGATAGCCATGCGAACAGTTAACTGTACGCGCACACATACAAATACATGACCACATCTTTAGTGAGTTTATTGATAGTCGAATTACAGGGCCAAATGGAGAGAAAAATGACAACATTTTTCCTTGATCATCTGCCCGCTTTCAAAATCCACATTCGAAATTTTGAGTTTTTTCTGGACGTGAACACCGGCCACGAGTATACCCGACTAGCTCTGCCACACACACACACACACACACACACACACACACACACACACACACATATATATATATATATATGTGTGTGTGTGTGTGTGTGTGTGTGTGTGTGTATAAGGGTTATGACTTTTTGACCTTTTCCAAAATAATTGATTTCTTGTATCAAAATTCGATGAACTTTTGTTAAAATAATGAAGAAGGGTTTAATCCAGTTTATTTTTTTAATGTCACACCGAAAACGAAATTTCTGAACTGGTATATACGTGTAGTACTACTCTGACATTCTGGAGCCTTCTAGAACTTACTGGAGCCTTCTAGAACTTCTTTGACCCTTCAAGAAGTTTATGGAACCTAGCAAAACTTCATGAAAATTTATGACGTGCATTTCGTGGGACTATATAAGTATGAACGCTGATTGGGTTGTCATTTAGATATGCTGAATGGGAAAAGTGTGTTGTGTTTGTGATCAAACTTTTTTTTGTTTCAGACTATATAAGCTCCCTGATTGAGCAACGTTTACTGATTTGCTGAAAGATCTCCAAATAAGTAATTTTTAACCATAATATCTCATAAACAGTGATTTTGCCACTGAAAGAAGCAAGAAGATCTGGACGAAGAATCTCATAAGATTTCAAGAATTACATAAGAAAAGAAAAACTGTTCCACTAGAAGAACAACCAATGGAAAAAAAAACAAAAAAAACAAAAAAACAAAATAGGATACCACTCAAAATTCCAATTGTTGGTTGCTAGCTGTTCCTTGGAGCAACCATCAAAGAAAGGAAAGAATGTAAAAAGACAATCGCTAAAGAAGTAACAAGTTTATGGCAAAATAAATTACCGTATTTGACGGCATATAAGGCGCACGGATGTATAAGACGCAACTCAGTTTCAGCAGGGCAAATCAAGAAAAAATTAGTAAAATTAGTAAACATACATATAACATATAAGACGCAGGGGGATTTTGAAAGATATTTTAGTAAAAAAGTACGCCTTGTATGCCGTTAAATATGGTAAATCCCAAATTTATCAACTCAAGACATACAAGAAAAACTGGATCAAGTTCGGAACATCTACGATGAATGTGTGAAATGAGGAAAATATGATCCATTGAATTAAATTTTTCTACTTCACAAAATAAAAGTTTGAATGGCTGTGTAGTGAGGAAAGGCAGTTATATCATCTTCAGATTGAAAGCAAAGGACATGTTATATATACAACTGAAGAGACTGCGATTTCCAAAACTATTCATCCATGCAAAAGGAGAAAAGTAACCTTGGGGTGAACTTCAGAAATACTAACAATTTCATTTTCCAAATCAGTGACCTAATCAGAGAGTGAATATGAAGAGTCAACATGAAAAGGAAGAAGTATTTGTTGTGGCCTTGTTAGGGCCAGAAATAAAGAAAAAAGAGAGGAATTGAGTTAAATAAATATATTAACAGAAACAGTAATACAAACATATACAAACAAGAGTGTTACAGCAAGAATGTTCGGCCCGACTGGACAGTGCTGACGGCTGGTAACATCCCTCTCTAAAAGGCAGTACCTGCTCCTATTTATAGCTGGGGGAGTACATGCGTGCGTGGCTAAATTACCATAACAGTATTGCAAATCCGAATCTGTAATGTAACCACATTTGTAAAATCTTCAGACTTATTATCCAGCAAAGCAGAAAATGTTAGCAGTTATCTCAAGAAGAGATTGACGTTGAGATACCTTCTCAATCTGATATTTACAGATTCACTGTTAAAGAAGCTTTTAAAGTTAAAGAAGAAATGAAAAAAACACTACACTTAGAAAATTGGTCATGCCTTTTAATGGTAAATGATGGCCAAGAATATCAAGTGCTTGCTTTGAAGAGTTAAAGGAGAAGTTAGAAGCATCGCATCTACCAAATGGAAAAGTGTATACTGTTGTGAAAGGAATAGCAGCTGTTCTGCATAAATACAATTTATAGAACACCATAAAGATGATTGTTTTGGACAATAGGTATGTGAACAGTGGAAGCAGGAATGGTATTTTCATTCAGTTGCAAAGACTATTTGCTCAAAGGAAACGGGGAGAACCACAATTCCTTGGCTGTCAACATCATGTTCTTGACCGAGTGCTTCGCGTAGTAATGGATGACAAACTTGCAGGAAAGAACACATCAACTAATATCGAATATCCGTTTATCCGTGAACTTGTAAATAACTACGAACACTTTAACAAGAATTCCAAGAATGGTAAAGAAGAGATTACTGAACAGCAGGATGGCATGATTCTATGAAATTTCTGTTTCATTTAATTGGAATTTTCCGAAGAAACTGGAAGATTTCCTAAAGTGTAGTTTCACAAAATGCCTAACTTAAGAAATACAAGATCTAAGTCCAGGGCTATATAAGTTCTTTTGGTATTTATTCTTCTACCAGAGAAAAGATATCCGCGACTCGAAATTTGGAGATTCATCTTTTACAGATGGGTGAACGAATGCGGGTGATTAACAGAAGCTATGTAGCAGCTTGCAGGCTCAGAAGAAAAATTAAACTTTGAGAAGAAGTTTTGGAATCCAGAACCATCGAAACTGGAAATTCCCAGAACAAATCAGTGGGAAGAACGGGCAATCAAGTGCCTTCAAGCTCTTTACACACACACACACACACACACACACACACACACACACACACACACACACACACACACACACACACATCTATCTATTTATCTATCTATCTATCTATCTATCTATCTATTACTTTAATTGTATTTAAATACCTAGCTAACCAGCTACCTATCTACCCACCTACTTACCTACCTAGCTATTTATCTGCATTAAATTATGACAATATATATATGCATGTATGTATGGATGTATGTTTGTATGTATTTTAATGTCCCTCCACATACATACATATATATGTATATATATATATATATATATATATATATATATATATATATATATATATGTGTGTGTGTGTGTGTGTGTGTGTGTATGTTATTTTCACAGGTCATATATATATATATATATATATATATATATATATTTCTGTCTTATTTTCATTGTATTCAAATATTTATCTATCTATCTATCTATCTATCTATCTATCTATATTGTCCTCCAAATACACACACACACACATATATATATGTTATTCTCACAGTTATATATATACATATATTTATTTCTATCTTTTTTTCATGGTATCTATCTATCTATCTATCTATCTATCTATCTATCTACATTACGATATGTTCATATAAGTCTAATTCTGTCCATATGTATCTACCTATCTCTGCTTTAAATGTTGTTCATATGTTTGTATTTATATATCTATTTCACAACCTGTCCATCTTTCTCCCCCCTCTCTCTCTGTCTCTCCCCCCCCTCTCTCTCTCTCTCTATATATATATATATATATATAGCTGTTCGATAAAAGTGACTCACCTGATTTACTTAAAATATTTTTCACCTATTGTTTTTGGAGTCAAACTAATTTTTAATCTTACTAATATAAAGATCCCTTCCCGACCACATAGTAAAAAAGTTTCATCAATTTTGATTTGTGACAGGGAGTATTATCCTGCATAAAAATGAGCTTGGTGGGGTCGATTTGCACCCTTTCAGCAGAAGGGAGCAGACAAGACTCTAAAATTCTCTTGTACTGCTCGCTCCTGAGGGTATTTTCAATAGGTTTTAAGAAACCAGTTCCATGAAAAGAAAAGCATCCCCAGAACATTATACTGAACGGATGCTTGACAGTACTTACTGCTAAATTCAAAAAGCTTTCAAAGCTTCTTCGGATTTTAGATCTCTTATCCTTTGAATTTAGCTTAACTTTCGTTTCATCGGAGAAGAGAACATTTCGTAAAAAACAAAAAAATCAGGTGAGTCACTTTTATTGAACAGGACTTTATTATTGTCCCTCCAAATACATTCACATATATATGTGTTATTCGCACAGTTTATATATGTATATATTTATTTCTATCGTATGTTCATGGTATTCACATATCTATCTATCTATCTATCTATCTATCTATCTATCTATCTATCTATCTATCTGTCTATCTATCTATCTATCTATCTATCTATCTATCTATCTATGTCTATCATTTTTCTGATATCTATATATATTTATATATATGAACTCCGCCCCAAGCAAGGCGATAATGCCACTCATACACAGGGTGTTACGAGGTGTGAAAGAAAATAATTCAGGTGAAGGAGACGGAAATTCAATCCTAAACAGGAAACAAAGGATGTACCTCTAGTCCTCTTCAGAAACGGGGAAGGATTGGGAACCGGGGTATAGCCAAACCTCTCTTCTCGTAATAAGCTATTTACTCCAATTTACCGTATTCAAATCCAGCCTCCATCGTTGCGTTTGCCTTCGCACAAATATGAATTTATCTTTCTCTTCCGCCAGGGTTTAGTAGCCGAGCCGAGTGAGGTCTCCAGCATTAGCTGCAGCCAATCTAAGAGAAGGATAACTCTGAATGAAAAGCCTGTTGGGCATTGATCTATGACCACCCCCTGTAAAAATCTTCTTTGTTTAGAAACCACAGCAGCAACACCTAGTGTAGCGAAACCGTATGCTTATACTCCACAGCGATGTCTACGGAACATCTATCTATCTATCTATCTATCTATCTATCTATCTATGCATATCTGTCTTTTCTAAAATACTGAAGAAAGATGACTGAATATTTATTTCGAATTTTCGCATTAACTTTAACTACTTAAATATATATTTTTATATATTTCATTAAAAAATATATTATTCAATGCTGTTTTATTTTTGGTTTATAAAAGAGCAATTTAATAAAAAAAATGCTTAAGTATAAAAGATTTAGAAAAGGAATGAATTCAGTAATCGCTTTTATCAAATCTATAACAGAATAATTACTCTAATTAAAGTGCCTGCATAATCATTTAACAGCGTTTTCAGCCAATTTTAACTAATTGCTTAAGTATATGCGATTTGTGTAAATTCTTGACAAATTGCCAATAAATATTTTCATTAATTGATCAATAAGTATATTCATTAACGGTCCAATGAGAAATATATCAATAAAATAAAACAATAAAGATAGAGGTAAAAAAATCATTCACTGAATGTTTTAATCGAAGTGTCTGTATTTTTCAGTTGTTTAAACGCTTTATCTCTCACGATAAAATGTCTTATCTCAGCTGAACACAAATACATGATTTCTTTTATGAGCAGAATAGGTTTATAACCACTAATCAAGTTGCTTACTTTTCCCACAAGAATAAGTACACAATGTTGCTTATTCTTATGTATTAGTAATCGATTTGCTTATTCGTAAGAATTAGTACCCAATTTACTCATTCTCAAGAATTATAAATCACTTTGTGTTGTAGTATACCTACGAACGACAATGTGTATGTCCCCATTCACATAAATACAGTAGTAAATACTGTATGTTGGTCTGCAGTTGGAGATTCGTCTCCAGTTGTGCTGGTCAAACTCCCTGCCTCCGGGCAGAGAGGATCCCCAGACAAGGCCATATCGAAGTGCAGAATCTCGTCTCGGGAAACAGCTACCCGACTGCGTTTTATACCCCACATTAAATTCGGCCTTGTGCCACGTCTGACGGCGTTGGGCAGTTGGTAGATATCCTGCAATTGGAGATTCATTGTGGAATTCACTTGATACACTTCTAGCAGTTGAATACTTCCTCTACATGCCGCTGGCGAATCTTATATATGTTGTTCTTGTCCTAAGTATTATCGTTCATTACCAGTCTTCGTTTGATTATTCTATTCAGTAACATTCCTTAGGTTACAACACTTTGCTTATTCTCAAGAATTAGTACTCAGTTTGCATATTCTCAAGAACTATTACACAATTTTCTCATTCTCAAGAGTTTGTACTTAATTTGTTTGTACTCAAAAATTAGTACTCAATTATTTTATTCTTAGAAATTAATAGTCAATTTGCTTATTCTCGAGAATTACTACTCAGTTTGCTTATTCTCACGAAGTAGTAGCCAATTTGCTTAAATCTCAAGAATTAGTACTCAATTTGCCGTTTGTTATTTATCAATGTTAACGTAGTACAAGGTCCAAGAGCCACTCAAGTTAGAGGGTTACTCTGTAGACTTATATTAGCGTAGGAAAGAAGAAATATTAGGAGTATATAGCTGAAGCAGACTTTAGAAGGAAACGGAAAACTAACCTTAAATAGGAAACATAGGATAAACATCTACTCTAGTTCAAAAGACCGAGAAGGAGTGTTAATCGCACGATAGGCGAACTTATCTACACCTACGTCCAGAATTAGTACTTAATTTGCGTATTCTCAAGAATTAGTACTCAACTATTTTGTTCTCAAGAATTAGTACTCAACTAGTTTGTTCTCAAGAATTAGTACTCAACAAGTTTATTTACAAGAATTAGTACTCAACTAGTTTGTTCTCAAGAATTAGTACTCAACTAGTTTGTTCTCAAGTATTAGTACCTAACTAGTTTGTTCTCAAGAATTAGTACTCAACAAGTTTATTCACAAGAATTAATACTCAACAAATTTATTCTCAAGAATTAGTACTCAACTAGTTTATTCTCAAGAATTAGTACTCAACTACTTTGTTCTCAAGAATTAGTACTCAACTAGTTTGTTCTCAAGAATTAGTACTCAACTACTTTGTTCTCAAGAATTAGTACTCAACTAGTTTATTCTCAAGAATTAGTACTCAACAAGTTTATTCACAAGAATTAGTACTCAACTAGTTTGTTATCAAGAATTAGTACTCAACTAGTTTATTCGCAAGAAGTAGTACTCAACTAATTTATTCTCAAGAATTAGTACTCAACTAGTTTATTCTCAAGAATCCGTACTCAATTTGCTTAAATGTTTATATTTGGTCTAATGAATAGAAAAGAAAGGCATTGTAACTAAACTAGTAAAATTGGTAAAATTCTTGAATACAGCTTAAACTATTTACTAACTTTCCTTATTTTTTACTTTTACGTTTTTCTTTTTCTTTTTTGTGTTGAATAAGCCACACTTTTTTGTGTTGAATAAGCCACACTTTTTTGTGTTGAATAAGCCACACTATCATTATAAGTGATCTTAAGACTGAGTTAAATTTGAGTGCAGTTGCTTATAAATATATAATATATTTAACATTTTAGTGTTCATTGTCCCATTAGAATTAACTGCATTTTAACACGTTGTGTAAGCACATATTGCATTTTAATTTATTCAGTGTATATTATCGATAAAATAACAAAAAATAATGTCTTCTTAACAGATTTTCCACTATTAGAACAATGGCACTAAAATGTTAAAATCAGAATTATGGAATCTGCGAAAAAATGGCATCGACTTATCATGTCATATTAGAGCATCAAATTTGTCACTACGATTCAGGCTGTCAAAAGATGTTTCACTCTTAAAATGTGGAGCCTGAACAATGCATTAAAAACAATTTGCACGCCCACCAAATGATAGGATCAGACACAAATTAAGACTTACACCATAGATAAAGGGTTGTTTTGAAAGGAGAGGTCGAAAGATAATTTCAGTCGCCGTTAACCTATCACCACGTTTATTTGTCTTGGCGTTGTCATGCTGGGCTGCATTGTGAGAAAAACATGTGACTCCAGTAGCCTTCCTGACTTGCAAGAACCTCCCATCAACGCAACAACGATACCCAGCCGCCCGTGAAATACTGAGCTCATCTTTAAAAGCTCAGATATAGCAGACTTCTTCATGTCATGTCCATATGGTAATTCTATTAAGATGGACGTGTAATAATGATAAAGAAACAGATCTGTGTGTATTCTCTCTGCCCGTCTCTGAATCTGACGGTTTTGGTGAGTTATGCAAACCAAACCAGATGTTGGGAGAGACGAAAAAACAGGTGAGTGTCTGGAACGAGAAAAGCAGACTACAAACTACAACTTACCTGTCATTTCTAGCTTACTAATTCGTATTTGGTAGAAGGAACGGTGGAGTAATGGATAGTGGCTATGATTGAAGAATCGGAGAGCCGAGATCGAATTCAGGTCGAATCCATTACATTCACTTGCGTGCTAATACCCTTGCAAAATGTACGAACCCTATACTTCCCCCCCAGCTATGGGTGAATAGCAGGGCGGGTTCTATAGTTCTATTGGATGGCAACTGGTCTACCGCAGAAAGAAATGGCAACGAACTGCGGGAAAAAAATTGCCTCTATCGAAAGATCACATATGGCACATGAATTCGTATTCTACGTATATGGAATATAGATAAAAAAGTAAACAAATACAGAGTGTTGCATTCAGGAAAGGGCTAAAAGCAGTGCCGAGACTAGCAATGTATTTCATACTAGCAGCATGTCCCGGCGTTGCCCGTGCTTGATTCAAAGATCGCACGACTCATACAGCAATCGCTATCACTTGACTTAAAATATTTCCCCCCTTCCTTGCCTTTAAAGGAGTGCCCTTTGCCGTGCTGATGTTGCTACATGCATTACTTCTTGCCTATCTCACACTGCGAATCTTTTTTAAGCTCTATACTAAACATTAAATCTGTTACGAAAAAAGAACTAAACAAAATGAACACAAAACGATCAGCTTTAAAAAAGGACTCGTAACTGGAAAAACCGAATGAAAAAAGAATGTTAACAACAAATACTTTTTCACACCCAACCCAGTTCTGCAGAATCAGAATCAACGTTGAGTTTAATCAAGCGAATGAGCCAATTGGAGTAAAGTGCCATGCAGATTTAATTTTTCCCCACTTGCAGCTACTGATTTTTTTTTGCATGCTAGCATGCTAGTTAACATTCGTGTCGGTCAGCTGTTGGCTCTCACGTTGGCCAATAGAATCTTCCTGCCTATTCGTGGCAGCCAGCTATAGGCTCTCACTCTGGCCAGTAGAAAATGGCCGCATTCGTTACACACACACACATACACATCCTGCCTTTTATAGATAGAGATTATAGGAGTCAATGCAGGCGATCTTTTCCTTAGCTACATTGTATGTTCTTCGCAAAGTTTACATATATGTTCATATTATTTTATTTATATATTTTTTGGCTATACTCAATTTGTTAATTTCATCCAACGAGTCTTGATGGATGACGTGCATGGCCTCAAAATTCGTTCGGCTCTATACAACCGCCCTCTAAGATGAATAGTTAAAATGGCTTCGAACGAATGAAACCCGTAGACCTTTGCGATGATCATACTTCTCCGAAGTTTATAAACTGACGCTACATGAATGGTATACCTTATTTTGTAACCTGTGCACCTATCAATATGTATCGGCCACGGTCATGCACCTATGTTAAATGTGCGTTTTGTAAATTCCTCTCTTGAGGGGTATACACATTTGGATACTTACCTGCCTCAGGGCTCTGTCCCTGTGCTGGTGGTATCACGGCTACGACTAGCTTGGACCAACTATGACTAGCTTAGATCAGCTTGGACAAGCTATGACCAGCTAAGACCAGCATAGACCAGCGGCCCGAGTGAAACACTCGGGTACCCACGTTAAAAACTGACCTTGTGTCACAACCTGACTCAGTGGGCGGGGTCAAGTAAATATCTACTTACCGGTCACAGGGATCTGTCCTTGCGCTGGAAGTATCACAACTATGACTAGCTTAAACCAGCTCTGACCAGCTTGGACAAGCTATGACCAGCTAAGACTAGCGGCCCGAGTGAAGACACTCGGGTCCCCACGTTAAAAACCGACCTTGTGTCACAACCTTAGTGGGGTGTCAAGTAAATACCATGTTAAATGTGCGTTTAATCGTGAGTCAATTGAAACACATAGTCAAGGTGTTGCAGTTTTATATCTTAGCCATACATGTGATAATTTTCTTTATTTTTAGTTGAAAACACAAAAGTATTTTTCTTAACACAGCTAAAAAAATGTTTCTTCGATCTTTATCTTGGAAGATTTTACTTTCGCCACAGTATCGCCGTGCACGTCTCCATTCATCTCGCAAGGGCGTCAGCTGCGGAATCGAATAGTATTCTATCGTTTGCAGTGATTTGAGTAAGTTTTGTCTTTATTCAAGTCAGTGATTCATTGATTTGTTTTTACGACGTATCAATCTTTTGCATGTTATTTAAAGCCAGCAAATATTATGACGTGTAATACTTTTGGGAGTATAATAATGATTTACTGATACAAGTCCTACTATTTAACGCATAGCCGTTGGGAGAAGAAATATATTCATACAGATCGTTTGTTTTGTTTTGTTTTGTTTTACGGCATATCAACCCCAATGGGTTATTTAATGCCGACAAAATTTTCATTGTAGGTAATAGTTTTTTCCCAAATATTTATTGCTGGTAATAATTTTCCTTCGCTGGTAATATTTGTTTTTCAAAAATGTATTACTGGTTATAATTTTTACAAAGTATTTCTGGTATTAAAACCTATTTTTACTTTCATAGTGTTTTGATCCCAGTTTGGGGGTTAACTATTAGCTCATAGCTGGGACGAAAACAGGTGCTACCACCCCGGGTTTTTTCCAACCTTCTGAAATTCCTGTAGGTTTACCAAGAGCCCACCTTCTTTGATATGATGTTCGTAGCTCTTAGCTCTCTCCAGGAACTCAGTCATGTTGATTATGCACTTCAGTGGAGACATCCACAAGCGGGCGAGTCTCCTGCAAATACTGCAAAATATTTGCTTTTGATGTTACTGTAGTCACTTGGTAAAACCGTTTCTTGATTTTGGCTATTCTTGGCTTCCATACTTTTCCTTGAATCTATTTTGTCGTCAGTTCTTTTGGTAATGTGTACGTTCTCAGTAGTCACTGTTGACCGAGTGTTTTTTATCGGGATGATCTTTCTTTTTCGCTCCGAACATTTTTTTTTCTAATTGAGCGATATTTATCGGCCATTTTTGCCTACTTTAAATTACTTAAAAAAAAATCCCCCCCAAAACCCCGAAAAACAGAGAATTTTCTTAAAAATAAATAAATAAAAAATCTTAAACAGATAGAGAACAATGAGAAACAAATTTACAAAGACAATGAAACAAAAAGACCGACCGAAGCTAGTTTAACAAAAGGGCTTTGACGTAAAAAAACAAAAACACGTTACACGAATTAAAACAAAGTCGTTCTCGGAAAATAAAATAAATTTAACAATGAAAAAAGACAGGTGAAGAAATGAAAAATCTTTCACGTGAAAAATAAATGGAATACATTTACACAAACAACGCAATTAACTAAAAAGGTTTTCTTTTTAAAAAATTTTAAAAAAATAGGTGAGAAAGGAAAACGTTTGACGTGAAAAATAAAAATAATAAATTTACTGAAAAAACACACCTAATAAATTTTTCCCCTTTTATAAAAAAAATTTTTTCCCCTTTTATAAAAAAAAATAAACTAGCAAAAGAAAAAACTCATGAAATAAATACTACAAAAGAAAACTTCTGAAAATAATGATACATGTAAAAAAAAAATACGAATTAAACAAAATGGCCGATTAACACGAAAAGAAAAAAACAGATAAAATTGAACTTGGCTTGCGGCTGGGTGGAGACAAGTGAAAAAAAACAAAACTTTACGGCACAAAAATGAAAACCAGAAGGATTAAGTAAAAAGAGAAGATATACGAAAAAAAAATTAAGCTTAGGATAGGGGCTGAAAAAGAAACTGAAAATTAAAATACAATTACACACAAAACTAAATCAATAGACGAATGAAGCTAGATGTTACACTAGCAGCAAAAATAAAAACCGTCCTAGGTATGACGATAAACTACATCCAACAACAAGGCATTTAACTAGGAGGTTTTGAGGAGCACGGAACCATCTCTTAATTGCTGGTATTCCCAGGTCAGGGGTGGTAGCACCTGTTAGGGTCCCAGCTATGGGTAAATAGTTAACCTCCCAAAAGGGGTCAAAACACTATGAAAATATAAAAATAGGTTTTAATACAAACAATACATTTTTGAGGGAAAGTATATCCAGCAATAAATTTCTGTGAAAAATATTACCAGCAATAAAAATCTTGTCGGCATTAAATAACTCCTTCAGGTTGGTATGCCGTAAAATAAAAACCAAACCAAAAATAAAAAATGACTGGGAAGGTGGAAAAGAAATTTAAAAAAAAAAATCCCACAAAAAGTCAGTAAAACAGAAATAAAAATAAAAGATAAGAGATAAACTTAACGTAAACTATAACAGCTCCTCCAACCCCAAAATATGAGTTCCATATGTGTTCCAATCGGTTAGCGACAAAAATACGTCGCGCGCGTGGCTAGACTAGACTCTATCTGATTAAACAAACTCTGGACTGACTCCAAACGACTAGGTATCTACCGATGCTTCCCCACTTAGATCGGATGAGGCACATGTTCAGGTTTAACGTGCGTACACTCGGGCTTCTGGTTCAGAATTTACCCATTCCTGCAACCGCGGTGAATGTGCACTTTGCTTGTCTGTTCTACTCAGTCGAGTCTTTATCCGTAGAGAGATCACCGACCGACCCCCTGCCTGTCATTCGCAAGCCAGAAAGCGAACTGCCTGACTCCAAACGGTTAGGTATTTACCCAGACCTCTACACTTAGACAGCATACTACACAAGGTTAGGTTTAACCTGAGCGCGACACTCGAGCAACTGGTTCAAAATTTACCCATTCTCCACCATTGGGGGCAACGGATACTTTGCTTGCATGTTTTCTCAGTCGAGTCTCTATCCGTAGACAGAGCCTCGACTGAATTACACACTGCCCGAAGACAGCGGACTTGTCAGTCGCGAGCCAGGTAGCGAACTGCATGGGTCGAGGCGGCTGGTATTTATCAAACCTCTCCACAAGGCAGGATGTAGCACAAGGCCGGTTTTTACGTAGGGCAATTCCGAAAATTCCCTGTAGAGCACGCATACAAGTGGTTTGATTTGTCTACCTCCGCAGACGAGACTCTACTCGTAGCCTCGTCTGAATTCCTCTCTGCCTTAAATCATAGAGTTCGATAAGTCGATGTCGCGAACCTGGCAGCAAACTGCCGGGGTCCGAAGCTGCTGGTTTTACCAAACCTCCTCACAAGGCAGGATATGACAAAAGACCGATTTTTATGTTTG
>OZ038481.1:102489593-102584593 GCA_964036315.1 Acanthosepion esculentum
AAAATTTCACCCGTATATATATATATATATATATATATATATATATATATATATATATGTGTAGAATTTATCAAATGAATATAATGTTTTATGGCTTTTTTTCAGGCTTAGAAATGCCATTGACTGGGAAAGGAATAGCATTTTGTCGGTTAGATTATACTTGAACACAGTCGGAAAAGATATGCAATGCGCTTTTGTGCGAGAATTAGCTAAAAATACAACAACTGCAATGCAATAAAGGATGAACACTGTGCAGGCGAAAGGCGACCACCAGTACCGGAAGAGTTTGTCGAGCCGTGAGCATATTGAATAATTGTGAAATCGTTAAGGCAATCAACATATATATATATATATATATATTTCTATATCTATATCTATATCTATCTATCTATCCATATATATATATATAATATATATATATATATGTATATATATGTAGAATTTATCAGATGAATTTTGATCTAGAATTTTCACTCAATGTTTCCCTAATAATTAATATTCGCTACTGCATTAATTGCATGAAAACAAAGACGTTCAAAATTAAATATTTGTTGTGTAAAATCTCTTTTTATAACAGGGCTGCGGACTTATCGATCCACCAAGGCATGTATAAATAGATAGATAGTGTGGACATAGAAATCAACACGGCATGGTGACTGTCAGCTTCAGGTTATGGTCTGGATATGACCTGTGACATGAACCTGAAAGTTTGCCATTGCCAAATATATGAGCTGAATATCGCATGATACAGTTCTATGTAGTGTTGACTTTTATCTTCTGACTGCGTCTATCTATAATCACTATTAACCACTATTTGTCCATATATATATATATATATATATATATATATATATATATATATATATATATGTATATATATATAAATATATATATATATATGGTGGACTCTCCGGTCGTATTCGACGTATGTGAGTCAAGCCGCTCAGTACCTAGGACTCAACAGCTAGACACCAGCACATATTACCCATAGCTATTCACCCATAGCTAGAGGGAGAAGAAGAGGATTCATACCCTTCCCAAGGGCATTAGCACGTAAGTGAATGTAATAGATTCGACTGGAATTCGAACTCGGGTCTCCGATTCCTCAATCCGAATATATATATATATATATATATATATATATATATATATATATATATATATATATATATATATATATATATGTATGTATGTATGTATATTTATATATATATGTGTGTTTAAGCATGTATATATATATATACACACATATATATATATATATATATATATATATATATATATGCATGTATGTATGTATATATATATATACTTTTAAAGTATGCTATATTTATGAGTTGAAGCGTTAATATCAGGTATAGAGCGTATGTAAATGTAAAAGTGGACATTGCAGTCAATATCCGGAGGTAGCAGTCTGTTTCATGCCAAAACGTAATCGTCACGCCAATATATTACGAAATGATATCAATTTATATATATATATATATATAATTATTGATACCCTTGGGAAAGGTACTAATACTTTTCTGCTTCCAGCTATGGGTAAATAGCAGGGCAGACTGGGTTCTATCGACATGGATGGCAACTGGTCTAGGAGAAGGACAACTCTGAATTCAAAACCTGCGAAGGGTCGTTTGGGGACCTTGTGGCACATAGTATACCACCCTTCAAAAAGTGTGGTTGGTTCTGCACAAAGCCTTCATCCCTATAATCAAATCATATGTGCTGGTATCTGGCTGTCGGTTCCAAGGAACTGAGCTACTTGACGCTACTTGACTCTCATATGTCGAATACGACGAGAGAGTTCACCATATATATATATATATATATATATATATATATATATATATATATATATATTGATAACTGGAGCCATTGGTCTATACCAACGGCTTCCCCTACTTAATACTTCTCGTTTTCACTCTCGCGTGGTCATGTGTGACGTCACGAACTGCGATGCGATTTTCGCTTCCGCGTCTGGTATACACAAATTTGTCGTTGGTTTGAAATTTTTCATGCAACAAAAACAGACAATCATTATCGTTTCGTCCGTGTATTGTTTGATATATTGAAATGTAATTGTCATCTTTGATAATGGTTTATGTAAGCCGAAAGCTTAGATTGGATTTAAACATGCATCAATATGGTGATTTCTTTTCGTCTTTCAATGATAATGTTATTAAGGTTATCAGACAATATGAAGGGAACTTACTTTAAATAAATAGACACAACTTGTCTATATTATTTAATGAAACATGCATCAATATATACATATATATATATATATATATATATATATATATATATATATATATATATATATATATATATATATATATATATATAGGTTGTTTCTACATAAACGGAAGAAACACTTTTCGAGGTAAAATTAATACAATATCTTCATTTTAATCTTTTCGCAGTCCGAGCTTTCAAGAACGGTGTCAGTCGTTGACATCACATAGGAAGGACAGTATCGGGCTTAATCAATACGAGGAAAAATGTTTCTTTAATTATGTCGTGATAATTTCTTTTGCCAAAATTGCTGTCTCAGTTTTAAACTTACGTAATTCTGAACACTGGCATTAAACGAAATATCCAATATAAAAACTTGTGTCGTAATCAATACATTTGAACTCCTCTAGGCTAGAAACTACTTGCTACATACTGAGCGAAATGACTCTATGAATAACCTTGATTTATATCCCATCTGCTGGGTAGATAAACTTTCTGTACGAATGAGAAGCATGCACGAAGAACAGAAGATACACACACACACACACACACACACGCACACACACACACACACACATATATATATATATATATGGGGGATGAAGTTTTCGTTGTGGTTGAAAAAAGACCAAACTCTTTAGCGTCATTTTCTTAACCTTTTTTTTCTTCTCGACTTCACCTCTTTGTTTTATATTTAACATACTGTGATACAGAGAAAGGAGCGGTTGCCTTTTCTCTTTTTTGTTGGCCACCAACATCGGTGGTATTGGGTAGAGGGCGTCCAATGTTATTATCATTATTATTATTATTATTATTGCTGTGCTTTTTAAGCTTTCACACTAGAAGTGCCTGGCGTCCTTTGGCGGAGATCAAGAGACAATATGCCTCCTCCTAACTTCAGTTCGCTCCTCAGAATTTGTAGCGAAGTTTCGCAACTCTGGATGGTTTTGCTTCTTCCTCGGAGTTCCGAAATTTTCTAAACATGTCGGAAAGCTCATCGTGACCCCGCCATTTTTAATGGGCAAAATTGTCGCCTTCATGTTCCATAATTTTTCTGTTTTCTTACAATATTTTCACAATGAATAGTATTCTTATTCTAGAATAAAAAATTGCAACAAATTAATCTTAAATTCGGTGATAGCTCATAAATATGCCTTTTTAAATAACGAAATACGTAGACCAACAATGAAACATTGCCTTATAGAATTACATAAGGCGAAACATCGCCTTATAGAATTATATAAGGCGAAACATCGCCTTTTTGAATTAAACAAAGACAAAAATGATTGCGAATGATCAGTAGGACCAAAGAATTCTGAAATGCCCGATAAATACGTAGCAATGGAAAAAGAATAACCTGACTACAACATAAAACTAAAAGGGTCGAGGAGAGAAAACACACACACACACACACACACACACACACACACACACACACACACACACACACACACACACACACACACACACACACACACAAGAGGCAGAAAAACACATACACATCAAGAGATCAAGAGAGAAGTACTGTATTTGAGGGAAAGAAGGAAAGTACCGTATTTGACGGCATATAGGTCGCACGGGTGTATAAGACGCACCCCAATTTCATCAGTACAAATCAAGAAAAAATTAGTAAACTTAAGGAATCAGCACATATGCTAGGCCACAAAAATCTCCTGAGTCGGCCAAGCATAGAAATAAATACAATATGGGAACCAGTAATAAGGAGTGCCAGAGAACAGCAATGATAACAAAAAGTTGCAATATGAGATCTGGTAAAGAACATGCAATGATAACAGCAAAATTGCAATATGAGTACTGGTAAAAAATGGTTACTGAAAAATTAGGTTTATAATACTCAGAAATTCATACCCAGATGTCCTCAAGGACACATGGTACGGTTGATAAAGGCGTTGGTTAGATCCAGTAACAGACCCAAAGAGTGCGAGTTCAATACCCGGTTCAGGCAGTGGAGAACTTTCAGAGGGAAAAATTACCAGGAGATAACTGATAACTGACATCCATCAAACATGGCTCGTGGAACTAGAACAGTCTACCCCAGTGATCGAAATAAAGGGTTCGGTTCGAAATTCCAACCACCTGAAGAAGGCCGGAGCGTACAACGGCCGAAACGTTGTGACAAATATGGCGACAAAGATGAGGACAATAGTCCGAATAATGTAAATACTGTACATAATACCTCATCTCAGAAATATAGACAGACTCTAGTAAAATTTGTAAAATTATTAGTAAATGGTGCAGTCTAAGCTATATTTATGAGGTATTATTTTGGTTAAACAAGCCATGATTACAATTCAACAAAAAATGATAGGAAAAAAGAACACGAGCCTATAAAATCTTCATTATATCCAAAGGTAAGAAAACAAAATAAAAATCAAGTAATTATTATAATTGAGCAAAACAGTACAGTTACCATTAAAATTTTATTCAAAACTCTGATACTCATTTTCAATACTACTGTCATCGTCGTTAAATAATGCGTCATCTAATTTCGGCCGACTATCGTGAATTTTAAACCTACATTTGAATAAAATTTGGCATATAAGACGCAGGGGAATTTTAAAAGATATTTTTAGTAAAAAAAAGTGCGCCTTATATGCCGTCAAATAGGCTAATTAATTTATGGGTCATTTATTACCGAAATTGAATTCCACTGTGATCATTAGTAATTTCTTTTACAGAAATGTATTGCTGGTAATATGCTTTTTATTATGAAAATGTATTGCTGGTATTTTTAATATAAAAATGTATTTTTTATACTTTCATAGTGTTTTAACCCCAGTTTGAGGGTTAACTATTTGCCCTGAGCTGGGACCGTAACAAATGCTACCACCCCTGGTCAGGGTGAACCTGGGAACAACAGCAATTAAGAGGTGATTCTACGCTTTTAAAAACCTCCCAATCAGAAGCCTTGCTGCTGGATGGAGTTTATCGTCTTACACAGGACGAGAAAGTAATTAAATCCCGAAAACTAAACAATGTGTAGAACAAAGACAAAACCTAAAAGGGTATTAAAACCTCTATTTTTCTTGGGGTGGTGGGGTGATATATTTGAATGCGAAAGGCTTCCTGATTTACAATTTCCGAAGAAGGGAACAGTAAGAAGGGAAGTGATCAACATCACGTTAGTAGCAATACCAAGCGACTTTTGAATACCATTGAATGATATTTATCGCATCCTAACAGTTATTATATTTTTTTTAAATCCTCTTACGTATCTGTCTATATTTCTAGGATGAGGTATTATGTACACTATTTACATTATTCGGACTAATGTCCTCATCTTTGTCGCCATATTTATCACAACGTTTCGGCCGTTGTACGCTCCGGCCTTTTTCAGGTGGTTGGAATGTCGAACTTTATTTCGCTCACTTGGGTAGACTGTTCTAGTTCCACGTGACGTGTCTAATGGATGTCAGTTATCAGTTATCTCCTGTTAATTACAGTCTCTATGTTCTCCACCGTCTTAACCAGGTACTGAACTCACAAACTTTCGGTCCTGTCACTGGATCTAACTAAGGCCTTTATCCACTGTGGCATGTGTCCTTGACATCCATTAGACATGGCACGTGGAACTAGAACAGTCTACCCCAGTGAGCGAAATAAAGGATTCAGTTCGACGTTCCAACTACCTGAAGAATGCCGGAGAGTACAGCGGCCGAAACGTTGTAATAAATATGGCAACATAGATGAGGACAATAGTTTGAACAATGTAAATAGTGTCCTCTTACGTAATTGTGGATCGCGAGATACCAAACAAAACATCTTGGAATTTTCAAAATTCTAGCTCTAGACTTTCATCCTTAATAATCATCCGATCTTTAGTGGATGTCTATGCTGATGATACAACAGTTTATAGGTGCACCTTCAAAAATCTGGATGACGAGAAGCTGGCAGCTGATCTCTTTTTTGACCTGGCCCCGGTGGATCGAAAGAGGAAGGAACTACTTGTAAAATTCAACACAGCCAAGGACAAACTATTACCCTTCCGCCATCACCGAGTAGATCTCGAACTATCACCAATCATGGTAGATAGGTGTCCTCTCAAGGTGGCCACTTGCCGTGGACGTCTATTAGGACTCAAGGTTAAAACAGATCCCAAGTGCAACTGATATATACGATCTATTGCTAAAGATACTGGGAAAATAGTCTGTTCATTTTATCGCTCCATTAAGTATATGACTTTTCCTGTTATACTTTATCTTTCCAAGGACCAATTCAGATCCATAATTGTGTATTGCTACCATATATGGGCTGGAGCTGCCTAGTTCTCACTTGCTTAAGTTTGTAGAGTTCAAAAGCATCTACGCGGCCTTGTGGGTGATGAATTATTTCCCCCTTACACACCTTTTTCCATAAGAGAATCTTCGCACGCCTTTAGCTACTCTATAGCTATTTCCATGGTAAGTATTGAAACTAGTTACATTCCTTGGTTCCACCAGCCCCGACCATTGAGGCTTGAACCCGCTATACGACCTACACAAGAACAAGGCTTATATCGCGGTGAAACACCGATTCTAGTATGATCACCGAAGTTAAAGAAACCTAATTAGTACCTAGATGGATGAGTGTTTGGGAATACCAGGTAATGTAAGCTTGGATGTGCGGGTGGTGTAATAAATAATGGCTCGGAATTGTTAATAGGAAAGCCGAATTCCAGTTCTAGCTGATTTCGTTAAATTCATTTACGCGCGAATATTATCCTCTCAGAAATGGGTTAATTAGTAAGACTTTTATTATTAAACCATTATCTTATATAAACAAAATTGCGTACAAAATATTTAGAATTTTAGCATATTTATGGTTATTTAAACCTATATAGATTTTGATATGCCGCTAAACAAAACAACTATGCCGCTACTGGGTTACATGTTGCTATTAGAACTCATAGAATAACCTGATCCTCACTGTCGTATATAACCACTATATATGTGGTATATATCTACTATTTGGTAAACTTTCTTGTTCCCAATATCTACATGTGGTCTTTTTATCGAGGCTGGGCGAACTTTTCAATGTCAGAATCCCAGATATTCTAATGTTTTCTTTAGTTTCTATGTATTATATTCGTTTGGTTTGCTTTTAGGCAAGCAGCATGAAGAGGCATCAACATGTCGGCGATCGCTGTTCTGGAATTGGGCCTTTGCATTAATCACGTCGAGAAACTGTCAAATGATGACCTTCATATGTATCAAGTGGGAAGAACTTGAAGAGGAAAGCGATAACGACTTTCGACACAAACCAGTGGTTGTCGATACTGACTACGATTCTTTTTCTCCAAAACATTCGTGACAAATGTATAAGTAAAATGTTTGAAAGAATGGATGACTGGACTTCGAGAAAGAAAGAAAGATACAATGACATGATAAAAGTACCGGATGGCTGTCAAGGGCTATATCTTTTTGCAATTTTTCATGTTTTATTTTTTAGCGTTTCTGTCAGTATTTCATGATTTACATACAGACAATTCGTCACTTCTTTGCTGTTATTATCGCATAACTTCGACTGTTTTTGCCTTGCGAACTTCATCCGGCAATTGTTGATTCGGGCAACGTTCAGGGAATTTCAAATTAAACGCTTCCCTACATGCAAGCCGCTAGTGGCCCGCTGATTGTCCGCTGATATCAACGCCGGCGGTCCTCCAGTGGCAGCCACCGGTCGGCCTCTAGCGGTCCGCCAGTATTAACATTGCTAAGACAAACATGCCGGTGGTCTGACAGCGGGCCACCAGCGGTAAACGCTAGTGGCATATTGGTGGCTTGCGTGTAGGGGAGAGTAGATTGTTCTCGTTCTGCTGACCCTGTCGAGAGATAACGCTTCTAGTTTTATTTATTGCTCAGTTTCTGCTTGCCATATTTTCACTGAGTTCAAGTACGAATTACCTGGCTTTGGGGTTGAACTCACAATTACTATATTATATAATTAACAATAAGGACAACAGGATAATAATAATAATAATAATAATAATAATAATAATAATAATAATAATAATAATAATAATAATAATAACTAAAAAATGTGGTCATGGGAACATCAACAATCCCTGTTGTAGTTGGAGCCCTTGGACTGGTTGGAAAAATTCCAGTAGGCTAATTGAAGGGATTCCTGGAAGTCCATGCCTCAAAGAGATACAACAATTGTTCTGACAAGCTCACACTTTACGAAGGGCTTTATCTATGTAATTATTATTTTTTTTCTTTCTTTGCAGTGGAAAGTCTGATGATGCCATTTCTAACCTTAGGTCCCTGGGCAGGACCCGGAAAGAAATGTGTAAACGCCAGATATCAAATAAAATAATAATAATAATAATAATAATAATAATAATAATAATAATAATAATAAAATACAAGTAAAGCACAATACCCCGACTGCAGCTGCAAAATACTTTCAAAAAGAAAGCAAAGACAAATACAACCGACCAGATACAGAAACATGACAAGATAAACCGCTTCATGACCAATACTCTGCCCGTACCAAAGAAGCTGATGTAGACAAATCCCATACCCATCAGTGGCTACGTAGTGCAGGGTTAAAAGCTGAAACGGAAGGTTTTATCGTTGTTGCACAGGATCAATGCTTGTTAACTAGAAATTATCAAGCACACATACTAACATATTGTGTTGGCCCCAAATGCAAGTTCTGTGAAAAATACCCAGAAACAATTAAACATCTTGTATTAGGTTGCACGGTATTGGCACCAACTGAATATAAAACCCAGCATGACAGAGTTAGCCAATATCTGCAATGGAAAATCTGCAACTTCTACGGGAAGGAATCTGAAAGAAATTGGTATGAACACCACCCAGACCTAGTTACGGAGATAGGGCCTGTTACAATTTTATGGGACTACACAATACACACAGACAGAACAATCAAAGCTAACCGCCCTGGTTATCGAATTTGACGGATACCTGAAGAGGGCTGGATGTCATTCCAGCTGAAACTCTTGTGACAGAATTGTAGAAAATGGCTGGAATGTATGCGAGTTAACGAAAACACATATGAGAGATTTAGATAAAGAAAAGTCCGAGAGTTACACCAACCGAAACTCTGGAATAAAGACATCAAAAACAAGGAAAATGGCCCTAAAGAATCATCGTAAATATCTGTGCTTATGCATTGAGAAAGAATCATTCATCAACTCTTTTCCATTTCTATTTAGATAGTATATACATTAATTAATGTTAATGAGTTTTGTTTTATTGGTGGGGGGAATCCTGTTGGGTGAGAGTGCCGCTATTACAATTCTAGTATTCGAACTTACGTAAAAGATAGGATTAAGAATGCTGGTTTTCAAGTACGATAAAACAATTTCTGAAGTTTGTAGGGGACTGACAATTGTCAGCCCCTAAAATCGGAATTGGCAAGCCAGGTTTGGATAACTCTTTTTTTTTTACTTAGTCCACATTAATATCCTTAGTAAAGGTAGGCGTATACCTCTCGCAATTCCATTGCCCCTCGTCTTGACCAGGCTCATGCGACCTTACACCAGATAAAGTCGAGATTAATAAATAATTAAATAGCGGGTTTTCTGTCTGAATTTCTGGGATGAGGATTTAATATTTGCACTATTGACATGCAGACTAGTGTCCTCATCTTTGTTGTTGTTATCGCAACCTCTCAACTTTTGTGACCTCCAACCTTCATAAGGTCTATGCATACGCCTAATGAAGCAAGAAGGTCAGAGGAAAATATACACCTGATGAAGGCCGGAGGGTACAACGGCCGAAACGTTGTGATAATAACAAAGATGAAGACAACAGTCTGCATGTAAATAGTGTAAACAAATACTGGGCCATGCTAAATTTGAGTTAATAAATAAAAAAAGGGGAGGCACGATTGAGTAATGGATAGCGGTTCGAATTGAGGAATCGGAGAGTCGAGTTCGAATTCCAGTCGAGTGCATTACATTCACTTACGTGCTAATACCCTTGGGAAAGGTATGAATCCTTTTCTTCTCCCCCCAGTTATGAGTAAATAGCAGGACAGATCGGGTTCTATAGCGTTGGATGGAAATTGGTCTACCGCAGAAAGACATGGCAACCTACTGCGGGAAAAATTTGCCTCGTCAGTCATCTATCGAAAAGGTACATGATCGCCTACGCGTGTATCATGCATGGCACATAACTGGAAATAAATAAAGGGTACTTGGAATAGAATGATAGCACTCTCATGTAGTAGTTACAACTTTCACGAGTGTTCAATTTCTGTAACATTGTGCCAGACTAAGCTAATCTCAGAAAAGTTCAAAGGCATCATCCGACGCACAGTATGTCCAAATATAAACAAAAACTTGCCTGGAGACAAGGAATCTGTCCACTAGGCAAAATTTTCCTCTTCTACTTAGAGAGGTAGGCTCATATCAGATAATGTTTTAAAAACTATTGACCTAAAATGTTATTGTGTCATTATTACGGAAAATATGGCATAGAGATTCGAAGGCTAGTTGGAATAGCGAAAAATGCCTTTCAAAGTATTTAAAAAGAGGAGAATATCGTTATAAACAAGGAAAAGATGACTCAGCTTTTATGTAATATCAGTTTACCAATATGGCAGTGGGTGCAGGACGATTCCTAAACAGAGGCAACAGAAATGCGGTTTTACAAAATGATACTGAAAATACCATGGACTGAACATGTGAGTAACGGGGAAGTTTTAAGTAAAATGGAAGCAAGAAGGAATTTCTTTGAAGCATTGTTATTATTATTATTATTATTAAATGTTTACTTTGAAAATCTCTTATGTAAGAAGATTGTGATTTAAAAACTAGAATCGAGGTTGGTTTTATTAATATCTCTTTGTTCAACTCATTATCAGAAATATCCGACCAGCCATAGACCAAATCAAACATCGATTCTCTGGAAATACGGTTTTTACATTAATCGCTGAATTGTACAGCGTTGCAACGTCACGTTTGCTGTTTCAATCAAATGTAATAAAAGTGGGTGGCACGATATCACCTGTTCAAGTCCCGGGGAAAGATTCAACGTTTTATAAAATTATCCAAGACTATGTAAATCTGAGTCAGTCCAAACAAAGAATGTAACTCCGAAAAACATGTGGTCGAAGACGAAAGGATATTATTTAATGGATTATTTGGACTAGCCGCTTTTACGACAGATATGTTCAATATGTCCCGACCGATAAGCACTTCAGCCTTTCTCATGTGTAGGGCGTGTCTGATAATCTCCCAATGCATCATCATCAAAATAGGACCACGATACCGATTCTCGCAGGTGCATCACGTGATCTTCAACCGTAGTAGGAGTGGATGTGTTTAGTGTGAGACAACATAATGGACCCATCTCTCTACAGGCTGATTTTTTTCGATTTACCCCTAGCAAGGCGATAATGCCACTAAGACGCAAGAAGACACTGGGAGTGAAAGAGAATGAAAAGACTTTAGAAGGAACCAAGGCCCAATCCTAAACAGGGAACAAGGGAAAAAACCTCTACTCCTGTTTAATTCAGTTTTGAGTTCAGTGTTGTCCTCCTAGACAGATTACCTTAGATAGGCAAAGCAGCCTAGTTTGCCCTGGTATATATAAGCCATAGCTAGAGGAGAGTAGGTTCATGCCTTTCCCAGGGACAGTAGTGCGAAGTGAAAGCAACAGATGTATGTGCAACGGTTATCGGCGGAGAAAGTGAGATCAGTGACCTGAGTTCAAAGTGAGGTCGATTCATTAAAATGCACAGATAAATATATATATATATATGTATATATATATTGGGAGAGAGTGGAGTGGAAGTTTATCAAATACGCCCTACACATGAGAAAGGCTGAAGTGCTTATCGGTCGGGACATATTGTACATAACAAGTGACGTAAAGAGGCTAGTTCGAATAATCCATTAAATAATATCCTTTTATCTTCGACCACATGTTTTTTCAGCCTGTAGAGAGATGGGTCCATTATGTTGTCTCACACTAAACACATCCACTCCTACTACGGTTGAAGATCACGTGATGCACCTGCGAGAATCGGTATCGTGGTCCTATTTTGATGATGATGCATTGGGAGATTATCAGACACGCCCTACACATGAGAAAGGCTGAAGTGCTTATCGGTCGGGACATATTGAACATAACTGTCGTAAAAGCGGCTAGTCCAAATAATCCATTAAATAATATCCTTTCGTCTTCGACCACATGTTTTTCGGAGTTACATTCTTTGTTCGGACTGACTCGGATTTGCATAGCCTTGGATAATTCTATAAAAACGTTAAATCTTTCCCCGGGACTTGAACAGGTGATGTCGTGCCACCCACTAACTTTATTCATCAACTTCAACTAGAATTGCTTTTCACTTGGCATAATGGAAGGCGATATGGTTTTCTGCAGTTGTAAACCATCCGTAACAACAAGTGAGAATATTTAGATATTGCATTGAGTTCATTTACTGCACTACGAGAAACTTGTTTGAGAAGAGTTAGCCTGGACGATTGTTACCATCCTCCGAAGCGTAGAAAGACAACCAGGGTGGTCGGCTCTGATATATTCAACATGACGTCTCGACAAACACGAGCCTATATTTAGAAAAAAAAACATACACATACTTACACACACATACTTATATACATCGGTACGTCAAAAGTCCGTAATCCATTGATGAAAAAGTAATAAACAGATTTTTTTTTCTTTTTCACAACAAATATTTATTAGCCTTGTCCCGCTCCAGTAAATATCTGACTCCCCCTGCTATACTTTATCATTATAAGAGTCAGATCAGACCAAAAACAGAGTATTGCTGCCATATCTGGGCTGGAGATGCGCAGTCCTCATTTGTCTGTTCAAAAGCGTCTACGCGGACTTTTGGGTGATGAATAATTTTCTACCCTACAACCTCTTTCCCACAGACGAAACATGGCAATCCTTTCGCTCTACACTATTGCTATTTCTGTGGAAAATCTTCTGGCCAGCTATATTCTTTAATTTCACCAGTCATGACTTTCGCAGCTAGGACCAGCCATGCCACGTATGCGGGGGTGAATCAGCCTCATTTCCTTCGTATTCCGTTGGTAAGAAGGAAGTTCCACTTGCACAGCACTCCCCAAGAACTGATATTTTTTAGGACAGATTCCTGAATCTATACAATCTTAACCCCTACACGTCTAGGGTTAACCAGTACCTCACCTACATAACCGCATAAACTGCACTTCTTACCTCCACTTTTTACGCTCATAGAGTAACCTTCTATATTGAGTGGGTCGTAGGACTTTTATTGGGTGATCATTAGTAAAAAAAGCATCTTTGACAATGCACTTAATTCCGTGCTGAGTCTTATTCAGATAAATTTTCTACATATTTGAGAGAGGGTGAAATCGACTGTCCTCGAATAGAATGTTCTACATTGTATTCAATTGATTCTGTAAATGCTTACTTGAACAGGAACTCCAGTTTTCGACTTTATATCACTAACAACGACTGTTAACCTTTTATATATTCAGCCTAACAGAAGTATCAGGCGGTTACTTCACAGCAATAAGAGTGATCGATGTGTGCAAATACATTATACAGTGGAAATTCAAATGTAAATTCAGCTAATAACTAGGTATCATGTTATGGACTTTTTGATTTCCTTTCATGCGTTACTCGGACGCACACGCACACACACACACACACACACACACACATATATATACATATATATATATATATGTATATTCACAATGGTTAAAAATATTACAAATTCTATGGGAATTGATTTATTCGAAAAGCAGAAGTCCCATAGAAGTGTTACCGATTTTAATTCACGTGTGGAAGATTCAAGAATATGTTGACACGAATGATGAAACAGGTGGAGAGTGTTTGATATCATAATATCAATTCAGCTTTTCTAATAAAGTTATTCCCAGAGAAGCGTTAATATTTTTTCAGTCACACCGATTATATATGAGATAAAAACGACGTCAAAATAAATAATTGTACGCGAAAAATTAATTATCTCTACTCTCACGATGTGCTAGGTTGGAGAGAAAGACCTGTTATATTAAGCTCTACTCACTTGATGTGCTAACTATTAATTATCTCTACTCTCATGATGTGCTAGGTTGGAGAGAAAGACCTGTTATATTAAGCTCTACTCTCTCGATGTGCTAGGTCGGAGAGAAAGACCTGTTATATTAAGCTCAACTCTCTCGATGTGCTAGGTTGGAGAGAAAGACCTGTTATATTAAGCTCTACTCTCTCGATGTGCTTGTTTGGAGAGAAAGACCAGTTATATTAAGCTCTAGTCTCTCGATGTGCTAGGTTGGAGAGAAAGACCTGTTATATTCAGCTCAACTCTCTCGATATGCTAGGTTGGAGGGAAAGACCTGTTATATTAAGCTCTACTCTCTCGATGTGCTTGTTTGGAGAGAAAGACCAGTTATATTAAGCTCTAGTCTCTCGATGTGCTAGGTTGGAGAGAAAGACCTGTTATATTAAGCTCTACTCTCTCGATGTGCTAGGTTGGAGAGAAAGACCTGTTATCTTAAGCTCTACTCTCTCGATGTGCTAGGTTGGAGAGAAAGACCTGTTATATTAAGCTCTACTCTCTGGATGTTCTAGGTTGGAGAGAAAGACCTGTTATATTAAGCTCTACTCTCTCGATGTGCTAGGTTGGAGAGAAAAACCTGTTATATTAAGCTCTACTCTCTCGATGTGCTAGGTTGGAGAGAAAAACCTGTTATATTAAGCTCTACTCTCTCGATGTGCTAGGTTGGAGAGAAAGACCTGTTATATTCAGCACTACACTCTCGATGTGCTAGGTTGGAGAGAAAGACCTGTTATATTAAGCTCTACTCTCTCGATGTGCTAGGTTGGAGAGAAAGACCTGTTATCTTAAGCACTACACTCTCGATGTGCTAGGTTGGAGAGAAAGACCTGTTATATTAAGCTCTACTCTCTGGATGTTCTAGGTTGGAGAGAAAGACCTGTTATATTAAGCTCTACTCTCTCGATGTGCTAGGTTGGAGAGAAAAACCTGTTATATTAAGCTCTACTCTCTCGATGTGCTAGGTTGGAGAGAAAAACCTGTTATATTAAGCTCTACTCTCTCGATGTGCTAGGTTGGAGAGAAAGACCTGTTATATTCAGCACTACTCTCTCGATGTGCTAGGTTGGAGAGAAAGACCTGTTATATTAAGCTCAACTCTCTCGATGTTCTAGGTTGGAGGGAAAGACTTGTTATATTAAGCTCTACTCTCTCGATGTGCTAGGTTGGAGAGAAAGACCTGTTATATTAAGCTCAACTCTCTCGATGTGCTAGGTTGGAGAGAAAGACCTGTTATATTCAGCTCAACTCTCTCGATGTGCTAGGTTGGAGGGAAAGACCTGTTATATTAAGCTCTACTCTCTCGATGGGCTAGGTTGGAGAGAAAGACCTGTTATATTAAGCTCAGCTCTCTCGATGTGCTAGGTCGGAGAGAAAGACCTGTTATATTAAGCTCTACTCTCTCGATGTGCTAGGTTGGAGAGAAAGACCTGTTATATTAAGCTCTACTCTCGATGTGCTAGGTTGGAGAGAAAGACCTGTTATATTAAGCTCAACTCTCTCGATGTGCTAGGTTGGAGAGAAAGACCTGTTATATTCAGCTCTACACTCTCGATGCGCTTGCTTGGAGAGAAAGATCTGTCATATTTTTGATATGATCACTTTGAGGGTATCTTTTTCAATGCTTTCCATAATATAACCACTAAGTTTTACATTGTCGTGTTTTTCTCACTTTACAGATCACTTAGAGTTGATAAATATCCTATCGCTTTCCCCTTTTAAAATAAATTTAGATCAGTTCCCTATCAAACACTGTCAGATTCCTATCTAACACTGCATACTGTATGAATTCACTCGTCTGCAAAGGAAACAGAAGGAAGTGTTCATTTTACTTATGAGATCGGTTGTTACACTGCAACCTTTTCTACTACTTCTGCAGCTTTCGTCTGTGTTTGATACTGAATAGTGATTTGATTTTTTGATCTAGAATAGATTTCAAATCTTCAGTGCAAGGATCACCAATTATTTGGTTGTAGGACCCATTCTTTCCCACACATTGCGGTCAGAATATATCAACTATAAGAGGGAGGTGAGTAGCTGAAAACTCTTTTCCATTTTCTGTTTTTCACGAGTAAGGGATATATATATATATATATATATATATATATATATATATATATATATATATATATATATATATATATATATATATATATATATGTACATATATATATATATATACATGCATATATATATACATGAATACATACATATATATATATATATATATATATATATATGTACATATATATATATATATACATGCATATATATATACATAAATACATACATACATATATATATATATATATATATATATATATATATATATAGATATATATATAGATATAATTCATTCTACCCTCAAATCATGTGATAAAAGCGACCAAGACGCAAAGGTTTACTGAGAGTGAATTACTTAGAGTGAAAGAAACTGAGAAGATATTATTGAGGAGAAAGGACAATAAAAGAATAGAATTCAAAGTGACAGACGATTGCTATTAATGTTGCATTTAAATTTTTGACGATCGTAATTGCCAAGAAAGCAAGAAGCAGGAAGAAAATGTCACCTGAGAGAAGTAAAAGAGAAGAAATTATTAGCATGTAACCTACGGTTACATCCAGCCATTTTAACAGTAAAATTATGAGACTGCGCTGCCAATCTAGTAATGCGCTTAAATGTGTACTGTTTACATCCCATAGAAGAACGCCCATCAGAACAGTTACCATAAAATTATTTTACAGAAAAGGCATAGGGAAGCTGAATTACGGCAGTCGGAAATTGACTGAGGCCGAAAGGCCAGGTCAAGACGGATAACGTTGCAGATTATTCTTAGGAGTTTGTCAGGAATCACTAGATATATAGCAGAGGCACCAGACCAGATATGGCAGCAATATTCAATGCACGGACTAGTAATAGACAAAAAAGATTGATTCCGGTGAGAAAAAATTGTTTAGCACGGCACAACCTTTATGATCTGTTGCTAGAGATAAATTAATTTTATTACTACTACTAGTACTACTACTACTAATAATAATAATAGTATTAATGAAAAAGAGTAAAGTAAAAGAAAAAATATGCAATAATAAATATACAATTAAGTTCATATCTATATAGATGCATATACATATACATATATATATATATATACATATATATATATATATATATGTGTGTGTGTGTGTGTGTGTGTGTGTGTGTGTGTGATCTACGTTTCTTTCTGAATTTCAGATCATCTTTGGTTTACAGCTCCAAATACATCATATATTTTGTTCCTCGGATATTATTTGCTTGGAAGAATATATTTTATATTGCTGTATTATTTTGCGCGCTCACCCGCTCGCGTGTGTGTGTGTGTTTAATTCTAATACCTTGGGAAACAACATTTGAAAATACCATCAAAGGATTCTACGGATAAAACATTCTTTCCTAACGCTGACCAACTGAATTCAGTCGAACATGAAAAAATTCACAGCAATCAGCAATAACACTTAATTTATACTTAGTTTTTTTTCTTTCTCTTTTCCATCCATTTTTTCATAGGAATATTGTTGTATGAGAAGCCTCTGAAAATTTCAAGAAGGCTTTCTAAAAAAAATTCTGATGTTACATAAGATTTTGGAAGTGCGTTAGAACGAGATCATTTTAGACTTTTGATAAAGTATAATAATTCATGTGATTTGCCAGTGAAAGATAACATTTACAGATCAACTTTCGCGCTGAACTAAACTTTTCAAGAGAAAAACAAATAATGATAAAATCTATTTTCGACATCTGTGAGTCCAGCATTTTAGTTCCTAGAACTGAAGTCTGACTGCACCGCATGACCCAATAATAATAATCAAGTATTATTACAAAATATATATCAATGAGCTTGCCACTGATCCTCAAACACCATTTTTCATTTAACGATATCAACTAAATCGATTCAATTCAATAAAAAGTGTATATTATTCTACTTTTAATGTGTTTATTATATATATATATATATATATATATATATATATATATATATATGTATATTACAGTAAGGTTCATTCTTTACAAGTGTGGGGTTCACTCGAGGTAAATGGTTACGTTAAGAGTCTATTTGTGCATATAGGAGTGGAAGATAACGTTTAACCCTAGCCTTGAACCGGTTAAGACTATAGTGATCGAGGGAACATCCTCTTGGGAGTTGGTTCCGCATGGCAGTTGTTTGCGGGAATAAAAAAATCTTTTAGAGTGGAACTTACTTCTCACCGATGGAATACGGAGGTAATGTGGATGGTTTGCTACTATGTAAGTGGCATAACATGTTCTTGCTGTGAATGTTTGACTTGGCGGGACCAGGGAATGTAGTTCATCCGAGCACTTTCCATGGAAGTAGCGGTCAAAGAGCAAGAGGGCTGCCACATCCCGCCTGTGGGAGAGAGGGTGGAGAATAATGCGTCACTCACAAGGGCTCGGAGACTCTTGTGGACTCTATCAAGGTTGGAGGCTGAGGTCTGGGCAGCTCCCGTCCAAATGTAACAACAGTACTCCATTTTGGGTCTGATCTGGTTCTTGTAAAGGTAGAGCATAGTAGGAGGAGTCAGGTACTTGCTAGAGCAATGGGAGCAATTGTTATGTCATCTATTAAAAACAAATTCAGGTTTACTAAGGAGAAGCATTACGGATCGGAGGGAGGGTTATGGACGGGAAGTGTGAAACAACTAAAAAGTCCCAATACCCAGTTTTTAGGAAAGCGGACGGACTCCATCGTTCAGAAATACTCGCTGGAAAAACTTGCATTAAATGTAAGGGCCTCGAGAATTAACAATAAATTAATGTACAAATAAATTATGCAGACGTTAGCATGCGCATATATATATATATATATATATATATATATATATATATATATATATATATATATATATATATATATATATACAAATTCAGAAAAATGATCAAAATTACTAACATACACAGGTGAAGTTTTCTGGTGGGTTCTTGAGCGAATATCAAAACAAGAGTGATTTTGGTGACGCTAGATTTGGTGGTGGATATATATATATATATATATATATATATAAAAGTAAAAGTTTATGAATTAGCTTATTGATGTTACCTTCAGCATTCCGACTCCTGAGTTTCATCGACGGACCTGTCCATCCATTCATCAGGAGGTATCGCCAATTGACTGCTTATATTTTTATATTTTTCTTTTTTATGCGCTTATCATTGGTGCTTTTTTTCGTATTGTTTGTGTTCGTGTGTGCGTTTGGGTGCGTGCGACTATGCGCCCGTCTGCGCAGATGTACATTCACGTGTGTTCGCCGGTCTGCGCGGATGTACGTTCGCGTGCGTGCTCCCGTCTGCGTGGATTTGTGTATATGTAGGGTGTCGTGATCATTCGTCCTTCTTCGTTTTTATTCCAACATTAGACTCGTTCCTTAGATTTTTCTCTTTTTTCTTTTCCTCTTCTCTTTTAATTGTAGCCATTTGTCATCAGTTATCATGCTTTTAATTTTTGAGCGTTCTAGTCTTTTGTTATAGGAAAGTTGTATTTCGTTTTTTACATAAATAATAGATATTATTGCTTGAATGATATATATATATATATATATATATATATATATATATATATATATATATATATATAAAAAGGATATTAAGGCTTAAATGATAAATACTTATATATATATAGATATAAATTTTTTATATATTTTCACTAGGCTATCATTTCGTTTTCTTATTTGGGTTCGTTGTATCTTAAGTATTAAGTGTAGGAGGCTCATAATTGTACTTTTATTTATTATTGTTGGAATTTATCTGCATATGTCTGTATTTATACGCTTATTCATACTCACACGCGCACATTTAATCATGTACGTATATAGGTATACACACGTACACATATATACACATATAAACGCGCGCACACAGGCACACGTACACTTATGTCTATGCTTTGCTATTAATAAACTAGCGCTTAAATGATAAAATTATTTTTTCTATTTTATTAATTTGGGTTGGTTGGGTTTATAGAATGTTTTCTTTCTTGTCTGAATATCTACAGTAGCGGCCAAAATTTTCAGAACGGCATTGTTTTCGTCAAAAAATAGGTATAAGTTTTTAACAAAGTTGTTTTATATTCTATAATTCAATAGGATTGAGATCTGGGCTTTGAGCAGGCCAATCCATAACAATAACCTTTTCAGCCTTGAGGAAGTTCATGACCACCTTAGCCTTGGGTTTTGCAGTAAATCACTAAATCATCCATAACGTTTGTATTATCCTCTCAAATTACACCAAAATCTCAGACAATAACAAATAATATCGTATTTATTGATAAACATTATACCTACTTTTCTGGCGAAAACAATGCCGTTCTGAACATTTTGGCCGCAACTGTATATATAGTATATACACCCGCATAATTACGCGCACCCACAATTATATGTAATTTTTAAATAGTGTATATGTATTAAATTAAATATAAGCTTATATCCTATTTTATTGTTTATCTAATGTTTCATTTTTATTTAATGGTTAGTAGTTTATTTGTTTTTGCCTAAGTTTTATGCATTGAGGTATTAGTTATGGGAGGTTAGGATTGTTTGTTTATAGTAGTTTGTGTGTATATATATATTCATATGTACACGCACACACGCGCGTATATTTGTATGCGCTTAATATATTGTTCATTTATTTATTTATTAAGTTTTTAAAGTTTATATTTATTTATTTGTTTATTTAAAGTCCATATTATATTTGTTTTATTTATTAGTTTATTTTTAATTAGTGCTTAGATTGCGAAGTAAGTATTTATTTATATGCCTACATTTACCCATTATTTCAGTTTCTTATTTAAGAGTTATTTTGGTTTTTAAAACTAATTATTACTAATTTTACCTCCAGGCATAAATTACAATTTTTAAGAAACCTATTTTCGTGAAAAAATAGAGACATTTTATAAATTTCTGCCAACAGTAGCTCTGGCTCCTCATTTAACGAATACCAAATGTTTTCATATAAGTGTACAGCTAATATTAACATTACCATATTTTTTATGAAGTTTATCTCATTGATGTTATTATTGTTATTATCATCATCATTTGTGTATGTTATGTTTCCTGTTGTGTATCCTGTAGAGCCGGGTCCAAACTATGGTCCTTAGGCCCTATAGGAGAATTGCTATTTAGTTGATAGTACTAATATTAGTATATGTGGTGTTTTTAGTAGGGCAACTTTCTGGGCAACTTGTATGCTGATGTTACCTAGGAGGCTATTAGTCCATTCCTTTTCTCACGAGGCCCAGAGATTCTATTACTGTTGGTACAGTCTCAGTCTTCATTTCCCACATCCTGTTAATCTCGATCTTCAGGTCATAGTATTTGGACAATTTCTCGATGATGATGATGATAATAATAGTAATAATAATAATAATAATTTCTCGATTATTATTCTTATTCTTATTATTGTTGCTGTTGCTGTTGATTCTGTAATAACAACTTGGTAAGAGTGGGAGTCTGTAGTAACAACTCCAACGCAATTTCAACTTAAGCGTTCTGACTGCCAAAACGACCTCTAGTTCATTTATTCACACATAAACAATATGGCCGACACGGTACTTCCCTGTCTGAGGCCCTGCTTCTGTTTCCTTAGTTCCTAGTTGCAACAATTACTATTATCTTCTATTCTTCCCCAGGATTTCCCGTTTTTGCTCAAAGATCTTACAGTATGGTTGTTCTCCATCAAATTGTACGACCTCATACAGATAGCACATTTCGCAAAATATTTGCAGAGACAAGCGGAGTAGACTTATGAAGCGACAGGTTACTGGGCTTTATTCCGATTTTCATATTGTATTGTTTCAGGGGTATAGATCCCAACGTCTCAATGGCAACTGGGACAAAAGTGGCACAGTCTTGCAACCTCAATCCGAAGGTCAGTATATTTTTTAAGCTTTTCAATCCCTTTGACCTTGATATTATGATCATCAGGAGCATTCACTTCGATGAGAAAGTATTTTCTTTTATTCTTTTCAACAACGATTATATCTGCATTATAGAAAACAACAACAATAATAATAATAATAATAATAATAATAATAATAATAATAATAATTATTATTATTCGAACAAGCATATATGGAACAGGGAGAGAAATAGATATTCGAAAAGAATAAGAAAACGTAAAGCTAAAAATCGGTCAGTAAAAAAAAAAAATTACTTTCTTAACTAAAAAATGACTATTATTGATATTTGTGTGTACATGCTTGGGGCCGATTAGAGAATTAGAGGATTCCATCACAGAGTCTATGACACCTGCTTTCGCGAAATCTGTAAGTGATAGAATTCAATGATCATCCTTTTTACATCATATTTTTATCTCGAAGGGTGACCCAATAAGTTACAGCGTTTTCTAGTGCCTATAGATATTTAGTGTGGTCTCTCCACTGAGACGGGTCGTAACACAAGGTCAGGTTTAACATGGGAAACACCCGGGCCAAGGTAAAAAAATTGCCCAGCCCCCGTAACCGTCGACATCAGTATGACTACCGATCTCCTTTAGTGCAATGTGGATGTGCAGGCTCTGGATGCTGTTCCTCGGAACCGGGCACATCACAGTATTTGTTTTCCTCAGTTCGAATCACAGTCCTAACTTTTCACAACAATTTTTGTTTGATTGATTCGTTTTCTACAGGTTATCAGTCCTTTGCGTGTTATTTAAAGCCATGAAATAATTTAGATTGAAGAATTTTTAATAATTGAAATAATATTGATTTAGTGATATAAGTCTTGCTAATTAACCCATAGCTAGAGAGAGAAGTGGTGGATTCGTACTTTTCCCAAAGATATTGTGCGTAAGTGAATGCAACAAACCCAAACTGAAATTGGAACTCGACTCTCCGATTAAAAATTCTGAGCAATTATTCATTTACACAACGCGCAGATCCAATCTTGCGGCACCTGGTATTCACAAGCGGTCACCCATCTAAGTACTGACCAAGCTCGACATTGCTTAACTTCAGTGATCGTACAGGAACCGGTTTTTATTTCAGTTCAGAAGACCGGAGAGGAGTGTAAACCGGACGGTAGGCGAACCTGTACCACCCTGCCCTTCACCTCTGCCGTGTTTTTGTCTTCGGACAGTTTACGGAAAAGCTCTGAGAAATTTCTAAGTCCCGGGGATTCTAATATCTCCCACATTGCCCTAAATAGGTAGGGTTGGTGAAATACCGAATGACCCACATGTATGCTTATGGGCAAACCGCATTGATGATGACCATGAGTTATATCCCGCCGCAGTGTGCGCTTAAATATCGGGCTATTTTATTTTATTAATGTAAGTTGCGGGCACACACAAAATTTAGCCCTAGACGAATTTGTAAATAAATAACGCTTTTGAGTGAGAGCGTTTAAATTAACTAGTGTATTATGAATATGTAATTATTAACTAGGGTATTATGAATATGTAATTATTAACTAGTGTATTATGAATATGTAATTATTAACTAGGGTATTATGAATATGTAATTATTAACTAGAGTATTATGTATATGTAATTATTAACTAGTGTATTATGAATATGTAATTATTAACTAGTGTATAATGAATATGTAATTATTAACTAGTGTATTATGAATATGTAATTATTAAATTAACTAGTGTATTATGAATATGTAATTATTAACTAGTGTATTATGAATATGTAATTATTAACTAGTGTATAATGAATATGTAATAATTAACTAGTGTATTATTAATATGTAATTATTAACTAGTGTATTATGAATATGTAATTATTAAATTAACTAGTGTATTATGAATATGTAATTATTAACTAGTGTATAATGAATATGTAATAATTAACTAGTGTATTATTAATATGTAATTATTAACTAGTGTATTATGAATATGTAATTATTAAATTAACTAGTGTATTATGAATATGTAATTATTAACTAGTGTATTATGTATTATAAATATGTAATTATTAACTAGTGTACTATGAATATGTAATTATTAACTAGTGTATTATGGATATGTAATTATTAACTAATGTATTATGAATATTTAATTATTAAATTAACTAGGGTATTATGAATATGTAATTATTAACTAGGGTATTATGAATATGTAATTATTTTTCAATATTTTTTGATTTTGTGCTGTTATAATATTTCAACTTTGCTGTCTTAAAAATAGTACCGGTTGTTATGTAATATCGGCCCTCCTATATGAGAGTGAATGCTGGAAAATCTCCTCGCAAATGAAGTAGAGGCAGTAGAAATATGGTTATACAGTAGGACGCTGAGAATACCATGGACCGAAGATGTGAGTAACGACGTAAAGTATTAGAGAAAATGGAAATAAAAAGCACACTTATATGTAAAATCGGAGAGAGACAATCAAAATTTCCAGGCACATAATAAAGAAAGTGGTCTTCGAGAGTTTAACACTCACAGGACATATAGAAAGTAATAGGAACAGAGGTAAGCAGAGAATAAGCTACTTAGCGAGCTTGTGTAAATGAGCGGCATAAGTGGGTTTAGGAGAGATAGCAAAACGTCCAACACTGCTAAGAGCTACAAAGATAGGAAATTGTGGAAACCCATGGTCCTCCACGTGGTTACGGGACAAGGCACATAGAAGAAGGTGACGCTTATGTAGTCTTTGATATGCCAGGTTAAACTTATTTAACAATGTATATCAATATCATATCAATATAATATCAATGTCACATCAGCATAATATCAATATTATATCAATATAATGTCAATATAATATTAATATCATGTCAATATAATATCAATATAATATTAATATAATATCAATATGATATTAATATCAAATCAATATAATATCAATATAATATTAATATGTCAATATAATATCAATATAATATTAATATATCAGTATTAAATCAATATCATATCAATATAATGTCAATATCCCATCAGCATAATATCAATATTATATCAATATCATATCAATATAATATTAATATAATGTCAATATAATATCAATATCATATCAATATAATATTAATATATCAATATAATATCAATATATAATTATAATATCAATATAATATTAATATCATGTCAATATAATATCAGTATCATATCAATATAATATCAATATAATATTAATATCATATCAATATAATATCAATATAATATTAATATCAAATCAATATAATATCAATATCATATCAATATAATATCAATATAATATTAATATGTCAATATAATATCAATATAATATTAATATATCAGTATTATATCAATATCATATCAATATAATGTCAATATCCCATCAGCATAATATCAATATCATATCAATATCATATCAATATCAATATCATATCAATATAATAACAATATCATATCATTATAAACGTTAAAATTATGGCGATTGAAGTAGGAAGACACCGACGTTATTATTGCTGAATTTTTGCTTAAATCATTTTTCCTGAAAAAAGATTATGTTGGTAGGAGAGACATGTTACTCAGTCAATGAACTGCGTCTTTCTTCCATGAATTTGTTTTACTATATTTCCGTATCAACATCAGTAAGCTGTTAAATCAAGCCTTACTGAGTGAATAGAGCTGTATTCGGTATTACAATTCTGGTGGTAGCAGTTGCTTCACTGACGTTCATCAAATTCCAAATCTAAATTCTTTGTCCATTTAAAACTGTTATGGTCCAGGTTCCTTGCACCACGGTGATGGTTCAAGGTAGAACCAATGAAGAATAACTCGAACACAGGTATGGAATAACACAGATATATATTACAAATAGAATATATGTACAACAGAGTAGAAGTGTTAGTAGTAATAATCATGTTAGGTTAGAGAGAACTATGTTGTCTCGAATATCACTATTCCAATGTCTTACTGTAATCGTCTGAACGCGACTCTGTCTCTGACTGACTCTGTGGCTGCCTGACTCACTCACTGACTCTGTGTCGATATTTAACAACCCTCCCACGTGGGTCGAATGTGGCACAAGGCCGGTTTAATGTGGGCTCCCCGTGCCCGTAGGCTCGGCCAAAAATATGCCCATTTAGAACCCGTATAAACGGGTTCAGGGACTGTCTATCTCCTCGGACGAATCTTTGCCCTGCGGCAAAGACCTCGTCCGAGTTCCTCACCGCCGAGGCAGAGAATTCGACAGCAAAGAACAGTCTAAACGACTGTTCCAACACTGACTCACTTACTGTAGGAATGTTCTGGAAGTCATATAGTATCCACTTTACTGTAGAAATGTATTGCAAATTATTATAAGTTCTTATTATTAGAGTTTATTACAGAAATTATTATTAAAGGAATAATTAATATAGAAACTACATTGCAAATTATCATAGAATCCATTTTTCCTGTAGACATTTCCTGGAGTCATAATAGTATCCACTATACTGCAAAAATATAGTGGAAATTAATATAGAATCGAATTTAATATAGAAGCTATATTAGAAATTATTATAGATTCAACTGCAACTTATTCTGCTGATATGTAGACTTCATAAAATAAATAAGCACAGTCCAGTCGCGCAAATATATATATATATATATATATATATATATATATGTATATGCTAGAGAGAGAGAGAGAGAGAGAGAGATAAAGAAAGAGGGTGAAAGAGAAAGAGAGAGAGAAAGAAAGAGGGTGAAAGAGAAAGAGAGAGAGAGAGAAAGAAGGAAAGAAAGAGGGTGAAAGAGAAAGAGAGAGAGAGAGAGAAAGAAAGAGGGTGAAAGAGAAAGAGAGAGAGAGAGAGAGAGAGGGGATAGAGAGATTCAAAAGTAGACGAATACCAGCATATTGTAAAGTAATTATATATAAATATATCAGATACCCAGTGTGAGTGCAAAAATATATAACTACTTAAGATTTCTGTGTAAGATTAACCCAGACAATACACACATTTGTTTGTGAGTGTGTTTTTAAAAAATTCCCCTAACTTTCATAATTGTATATTTTGTCACCAACTGTTACGGCTTGAAATTATTATTTTTTTTTGAAGTGAGACATATTCAGGGAGTATTTGGTACTTGCTACCAGTGAGGCCAAAATAAAGGACCACCCAGTAGTGAAAGGGCTCACCTATGGTTTTACAAGCAAAATAAAACCACCCAGGAGAAACTGCTAGTTAGACTATTCCTACTATTAGCAACAACAACAGGACTACTACTACTACTACTACTACTAATAATAATAATACTACTAATAATGATAATAAATTATGGATATTTTTTATTTGTATTTTTTGCCTTTCTCGGTTAACTGTGTTAAATTTCTTCTAGATTAGGTTATTTTTATTATTTCTATTCGGAAAATATTTAACGTTATTTATGGATTAGTTATTTTAATTCTTTCCGGATGAATATTTTATTATTTATGGATTAGGTGTTTTTATTCCTTCTGGATAGTTTTTAATTCGTTGTAGCTGTTTTTACTTTCTCTTAGGTTAGTATTTTATTTCTGGATTAGTTGTTTTTAGTCTTTTTTCGATTATATTTTATTCTTTTAAGGTTATTCATTTTATTTCTTTCTAGATTATTATGCTATTATTCTGGATTAGCTGATTTAAATTCTTTCTGGCGTAGCTGGTTTGTTTGGTTTATATATGGATTAATTATGCTTGAATAAAATTTAGCCAAAATTTAACTGAACAGAAAATATTCTTCCAAACATTCAGAAACTTTAGCCAAGTCATTGGAATGGAATTTGGAATTGCGAAATATATAATAGTCAAAACAATAATCAACAGACGGAAAGTAACTGTGGAACAGTCTTGCATATCTTGGTAAACTATAATCAAATTTTATAAAACTGGATAAATTGAATTAAAACCTATTTATAACATTGTTAAAATTTTTCTTAGAAACCTAGAGAAAATTAAAAATCTCATCAAAGACATTATCATTGGCAGCATTGATATTGGGTTGGTGCATAATTATCAGGCGTTTTTTAAACAATATTTATTATGAAAAAGAAACATAACAATTTATCAATAGCGTTTTTAAATGATTATTCCAGAGAGTATGATTCTCGACACGCATTTTTATAACTTGAAAATAAAATAATATTTTTATTAAAAAAGTAAACAAAACGGCAATTTTTTTTCTTAACAAGTAACTCGCCTACAAAAACGCCTGATATTTATGCACCAAACAAATAATAAGAAATTCCTGTAGCTTCATAAATTGAACAAAAGAACTGAAAAAGATCACACATCGAGAAAATTAACGCCTGTGCCTACGGCCGTACACCTTAATGATGAACTCGATAGAACAGTTTGAATGGAAAGGAGGAAGAAGGAAACTCATCAATATTCTAGTAAGTGCTGACATGTAAATTAAAAGACAAGCAGGCCCAAGAAGAAATAACGAATAGTTATAAACCCCTGACTACCCTCACAAAAAAAAAAAAGAAAGAAAGAAAGCTGACAAAAAGGAAAAGTAAAGTATAAAATTTAAACTTAAAATAACATAAGCAAAAAAATATTATGAAAATGCTTTCATAGATAATCCATAAGTGCTGCATTTTTCATAAATACTTTCAAATTAATTGTTCGAATGAAATTTCCGCTATTGGGGTTTCATTTTTAAAAGTTGTTATTTTTATTCTCCCCACCGCAAACAAATCGTACAGATGGGAACAAGTTAGGACTTCAAAGAGATGCTGAGGTATTATGGTGGCTGTAGTAAGAATAATAAGAATGCGTTATTTTAGTGTAAGGAATACTGTGATATGTTTGGATCAGTATTTGTGGCTAGCTAAGTTTAAGATGAGACAGATTAAAGACCAGCCTTCCTTTATCTCACCATTGGCCTTGTGCCACATTTTTGCATTTTTTTTAAATAAATATCATTTTCAGCTATGGTATCTACAGTTTATAAATTTAAACGCAGTACTAGATTAGTAACAATTTCTCGTCAAATCACAATTGAATTGTCTAGATGCAACCGTAAGTTCTATGCTAATAGTTTCTTCTATTGCACTTGTGGAACTCTCTTCCGGCTTCATGATTTCCAGCAAAATTTGATCTTCAAAAATTTAAGTGCAGTATCAATCTACTGTTTTCTTGATTAATATTTTTTATTGTTTTCGCTCCTTAATAATTGTTTTTCTTATTCTTTCACACTCCCTAACAACTTGTGTCTTAGTGGCTTTATTACCTTGGTTAGGGTGAAATGATGAGATAAAGTAAAGGATACTTAGAATGTGAGACTTGTCCAGGATTACGGTACGAAAAACAGATGCCGTATATACTCGTGTATAATACGACTCTTGATTTTTTATGCATGAATTTTCATCCGTACAGAAAAAAATACCTGTTTATAATGCAACCGGTCACCGAAAATGCATGATTTTTAACCTCTTCAAAAAATTACCTGTGTATAGTGCGACCCTCTATTATATATAAAAAAAGACTGATATTAAAAACTAGCACTATGCTCGTGTGCATACGGTATATCAAAGTTAAAGTACTCGATAATACGAAGCATTTTGTGTCGAATAAGAAAGAAATATGTTAGTATTGTAAATTAACTCAGCGTAGAAATAAACGTGACTGGGAAGGAATGGTAAGTTACTGGAAACTGTTCAGAAGAATTATATTTGACAATAATGAGAAAAATGAAATCGTCACAAACAAAACTCAGCTACAGAATAAAAAAATATTATAACTTGGAATAGAATAAAAACATTTTTAAATAGAAAAAAACTTTGCCAAAAACTTAAAAAAAATGGAATAATGTGGCAATATTCTTTTTCTTTTTGTTACGGAAAACATTTGCGTCTGGTTTTTTGTTTTGCCTCTTTTCTTTATTTACGCATTTGAAAAAATTCCTTACTTTATTTTGGAAAATGTATATTGGGCAAAGTTTTCTGATTCTTTTTAACCAGAAATCTTGAGTTAGTCACTTTTGAAATATTTTTACCGCTACTGAGGGTTTCCCTTTTTGTCTTACTTTGTACTTGTCCCATACTTTTGTAACTCGTTATTGCTAGGCAGGTCTTGCTTTGTTACACTTTGTAGTTTTTAGATCTGTCGTTATAATCTTATTTCCTAAGCTGGTTTGCTGTCCCTCTTTGCCTTTTTGCATTCTGTTAAATTTTCGCTCCGATGTAAGTAAATTCGTTAGTCTTCATTATATCTTTAGTATCAATACACAGATTACATTGTATTGATGGCAGACACAGAAAAGGAAACTGCAAGAACTAGATAGTAAGAGAAAGCGGGAAGAAAGGAGTTACTATCACTTGTAATTAGACATAATATATAGGATTTATCAAGAGAGGAGTGTGCTCAAGATGCGTGTTACGGATTAGAGACCACTAAATTAAGGAAGTACATAAATTTAACTAAATGGGAATTGTTATAACAGACGACAGAAAATGCGACACAGAAGTCCGAAGTTGCACTAGAAAAGAAGCCTTTCAAAAGCTAAGCAAAGTATCAGAAAACGGTACAACTTCGTTGGAAACAAAGAAAAGAATGCTGAACTGCGATGAAATCCTCGTATATGTCAATGAACATGGACAATTTCCTCAGAGATAAACAGAAGACTTCAGATAGCAGATATGTGTTTTTGAAAGATGCTGAGAGTCTATAGATGGAATATGCAATTAACGAATATATTTTAAGGAAAATGGAAACAAAAACGATACTTGTACTTACAATCAGAAAGAAAAAGTTGAAATTTAAGGTAGCTATTATATGGAAAGAAGACTTGGAGAATTTGACACTTACAGGATATAGTAAAGGCAAGAAGGTTAGATAGCAACATCGGGTAAGCTACCTAATGAGCTTTGTAAATGGATAGCAAAAAAGGGAGTGGGAAAGGCAATAAAGATACATATTTTTTATTAGAGGGACAACGGATAAGAAGTTGTGAGTAGCCGTGATCACCTACATTATGAAAAGACTCGGCACTTACAAGAATATTCAATCCAAGATTTTTAACATTTTAATTTAAATTCTAAATTTTGTTTCAAGCTATCAGTTACGTGCCATGCGGGATACGTGCTTAGGCGATCATATATCTTTCGATACATGACTAACGAGGCAGATTTTTTTTCCTGCAATAGGTTCGCATTTCTTTCTGCTATAGACCAGTTACTATACAACGCTATAGAACCTGGTCTGTCCTGCTATTTACCCATAGCTGGGGGGAGGGGGAGAAGAAGAGGATTCATAACTTTCCTAAGGTTATTAGCACGTAAGAGGATGTAATGGATTCGATTGGAATTCGAACTCAGCTCTCTGATTCCTCAATCCGAGCCGCTATCTATTACTCCCGCAGAAAGAAATGGCAACCTACCGCGGGAAAGAAAACTGCCTCGTCAGTCATGCATCGAAAGATACATGATCGCCTAAGCGTGTATCGCGTATGACACCTAACTGAATGTGTAAAACCAACTATACTTTGTACCCCCTTACCTATTTGCACTTTTCTCTAAAATTTTGTTTCTATCCATCAATGTGTGGCTATTTTAGAGGGTGTGAGGTACGGAAATTTAAATATCTGGGAAGTTTTCTGACAGAGGACGGCAAGTGCGACGCTGAGATCCGAAGATGTATTGGGGTGGCCAAAGACGCATTCCAATAGCGAGGCATAGTATTAAGAGACTTTTTTAATTTTGTTGGTAAACTATATTGAACTGCTACGTGACATCTGTCCTCTTTACGGCAGCGAATGTTGGGCGGTCTCCTCAAAGAGGAAGAAGAGATTCGAGGCAACGGAGGTATGGTTCTACCGAAGGACGCGAAGGATAACCTGGACCGGACATGTGAGCAACGATGAGGTTTTAGAGAGTATGCAAACAAAGGGGAAACATGCTCAACATCAGAAAGAGGCAGCTGAAATTTCTAGGACACGTAATGAGAAAGGAGGGCTTGGAAAATATGATACTCCCAGGGCGGATAGAGTGAAAGAGGGACAAGGGAAAGTAACGCGTGACATACTTAACAGGCTTAAGCAAGTGGATGATAGAGCAGGTTCTGGAAGAAATAATAAAAAAAACAAAATTAATTGCGAGCTACAAAGGACAGGAAGAAATGGAGAGCCATGATCACCCACGTTCTGAAGGGACACGGCATATAAAAGAAACATACGGACGGACTAACCGATGTCACAGAATTATATATATATATATATATATATATATATATATAGACTAGACTACTCATGACCCATTGGATCACTGACGGTTCAGGTTATAAAACTAAATCTCCTTGAAGAAAGTTAGAATAAAAATATTTACTTTATAAACAACTCCTATTTTTAAATCTTATTTAATTAAAATATTTTTCTTAAATCAGATTAACTTAAAAATATTTTTAATATGCTAAAGAATATTTTAAAATCATCTTCACTTGAAAATAGTTTTTAAATATCGCAAAATATATTTTTTAAATATTTAAAATGTTGCTTGTTTAATGAAAGCTGAAATATAAATAATTGCTCTACAAGCAACTGGACGAAACAGCAAAGCGGGATCTCTTTGTGTCTGGCTTAAACATCAAAATATTTTAATTAAAAATTGTCTGAAGAAAGTTAAAATAAAAATACTTACTATATAAAGAACTCATATTTTTAAAAAATCTTATTCACTTGAATCAGATTAACATAAATCATTATGCGCTGGACAGACGCACCACACAAGCACGCACGTAATCACAGAGATGTGGAAAGAGCGAGGTAGAAAGAAACATAAATTATTATGCGCCGGACGGTCGACGTACAACGCAAGCACACAATCACAGACTTTTAGTATTATAAAGATATAGATAGATCACATATAGCCTTACTTTAGACATTTTTTTAGAGCTTGCTCCAGTACATACTTAGGATTAGGGAAAGATTCATAGAAGCCAAGTACAAAGCTGAACTTGACATTGTCCATGGAGGGCACAGGGTGATTTGCAAAATTAAATTTTGAAATGATTTTGAAGTAATAACAAGAAGACGTGTGACCGTTAGAAGGCTTTAATGAACTAGCAAGATGGCGTAATACTCTTTCACTTTCACCTTTTCTCTTTTATTTGAAATTTTCACGTGGTCTGGAACAATTGACAAGGTTTTCACTTTTGATGACGTTATCACTTGTACATAATTTCTCAGCATAAATGTTATCATCATTATTCACCGTTTTATCTTCATAAAACAACAGTAAAATATGTGAGAGTCTGTCATGTAAATGAACTAAATGCTTCATTTACAATACGTAGATCTCATACTGAATTTACTTTGAAATATTTGTATTCCAAATCATAAAATATGCAATAAGATATCTCTCAGCTAAAAAAATACTGGTGAATATAAAATTTATGGGGCGTTTATGGTGTATCGTCAGTTGTAGTACCTTTGCAGCAAAGCAGTCGACCTTGCTTTACTCAGGTGAATTGGAATGCGGAACTGTACTGATCCACGACCTCATCAAACCCTCGCACATAGCTCCAAGATGTCGCATGGGCATTCAGTTGGTCACATCCCCGGGCAACTGAATCGACCTGCCGGCGAAACTGTGTGAGGGTAGTCGGAAGGATCTCTAAACCCGACTGGTGAATGGGGGATGTCTCTCCACAACCCATCTGTTCCAAGCGGCTATCGGCCAGTCGCCAGCCTGGATGTAGGAGCTATTCTTCAAAAGTCAACAACTTTTTTACCAGTGGGAGGAGGAACTTCTGAGAGTAAAGACGGGGTAACCTCAACATCTCGGTGTAACAAGAACCGGCAAGCCATTACAGTATTTTAACATGAATGTTACCAAGAACCACAATTACAGTAGAGGGGAGTGGTGATCACAGCAGTCAATTAGCGCATTTTGATAGCCGCTTGGAACAAATGGGTTGGGGAGAGACATTCCCCATTCACCAGTCGGGTTGAGAGATCCTTCCGACTACCCTCACACAGTTTCGCCGGCAGGTCGATTCAGTTGCCCGGGGATGTGACCAACTGAATGCCCATGCGACATCTTGGAGCTATGTGTGAGGGTTTGATGAGGTCGTGGATCAGTACAGTTCCGCATTCCAATTCACCTGAGTAAAGCAAGGTCGACTGCTTTGCTGCAAAGGTACTACAACTGACGATACACCATAAACGCCCCATAAATTTTATATTCACCAGTATTTTTTAGCTGAGAGATATCTTATTGCATATTTTATGATTTAGAATACAAATATTTCAAAGTAAATTCAGTATGAGATCTACGTATTGTAAATGAAGCATTTAGTTCATTTACGTTACAGACTCTCACATATTTTACTGTTGTTTTATGGAGATAAAACGGTGAATAAACATTTTTACAACTGTAAAATGCTAATTTTTTTTTTTTAAGCGTATCACCCCAAGCAAGGCTGGAGGCCACTATCACGCAAGGGGTTATAGAAAGGTTGGAGGAAGAGCAGATAGGAGTGGTAAAGGAGAGGATGTGGAGAAAGAGAAAGACAGTGGGTCGATCATGGCAAGGGGGTTACAGAAGATTTGGAGCGAGAGCAGATAGGAATGAAAGGTGAAAGGATGTGGAGAAGGGAAGTGGATAGATCAAGGTAACTGGAGATGTCGATTGACGCTACACTTAAACCGTTGGCGATTGTATTTGTCATGGAAACAGTAATAGGGAAGGGAGTTCCATAGGCGAGATGTGCGAGACATGAAGCTATTGGAGTAGAAGAGACGTCTACATCTAACAGTTTCAACGGTGAAGGGGTGGGAACGGGATGCCAGCCTCGTAGGACGTTTAAATTCATGAGGCCTAGGGACAAGCGAAAGCAGCTCCTCAATGTTCGGCCTAAGGAATAAAAACATACATTATAAAATAAAATCATACCAAACATTAGAAAAGATCCACAAAAAATGTACGTCGAATATAGTAAACTATTTTTATTATGCCGATTATCAGCAAAATTGCAAAAACCACAAAATATGCTTTTTTATTTACGTGTTCACAAGCCATTCTATTAAAAAAATAAAATTTCAATAAGAAGTCTCACAGCGAAAATAAAAAGGCAAATATAACATTTATGCTAAACATAATAAAAATGGCATTAATTTTAATTTAATTATTTTTTACAAACTTGTAAATATAAAATTATTCTTGTATTAATTCTGCATAGGGAAACGCTGAAGATACAAGGACACTTAAAATTAAAAAAAAACAATTTAAGATTTGTTCGTCGAGATGCTAAACATTATGCATAAATGGTGACGCCATCGAAAGTCAAGATGACGTCAATAGTTCCAGACCGAATGAAATTTTAAAATTAAAAGAGAAACGGTAAAAGAATAATCCTTCTTTTTAAAATCATTTCATCCGATGCAAGCAAGTAATACCACTGAGTTGCAAGTGGTTACTGAGTGTGAAAGAATAGGATAAAAAGAAAATATTATTAAAGAGATGGAACTATTAATAGAACAGGAATTAAGAAGACAGATGATAGCTATTGACATTTCATTTAAAGTTTTGAAGATCAAAGTTGAGTGGAAAGCAAGAAGGCGGGAAAGCATAAAACTTATGGTTACATCTCGCCATTTCAATTGTAAAATGATGAGACCTTGCCAACAATATAACACTGCGCTTATATTCGTAAAGTCGCGGTCATTAAAAAGGAAAGCGATGTTTATTATTCAATTAATTACAAAAATGTGGCACAAATCTAAATGGGGAAAGTGGGAAAGAAGATGGTCTTCTTCTGTCTCATAATGAAACTTAACTAGCAACAATCACTGATTCAAAGACATAACAATATTCCTTACACCAAAACATCCCATTTGTTCTTACCATTTTTACTACATACACCATAATACCTCAGAATCTCCATGAAGTCTTAACTCGTCCTAATATGTACAATTCTTGTCTGGAGGTGGAATAAAACAATTTAAAATTAAAAATCTAAACCCCAATGTGTATTTATAATAAGGAATAATCTATGTACAATAAACTAAACTAAAATAGAGTTAGTTAAGGATACCATGGACCGAGCAACAATGAGATCTTAGAGAGGTTGCAAACAAAGAGGAGGCTTATGCTTATTTATCAGGAAGAGGCAGCTGAAGTTTCTGGGACACATAATGAGGAAGGGGGGGCTGGAGAATCTGATACGGGTCGAATAGAGGGACAAGGGAAAACAACGTGTGACATACCTTAAGGAAGTGGATGAGAGGGCGTGGTCTGGGGGAGGAAGCAGAGGAAAGGAACTTTATGAGTGCTGCAAGGGATAGAGGGAGGTGGAGAGCCATGATCGCCTACGTCCTGAAAGGACATGACACATAAAAATAAAAGAAATAATAAAACTGCCCTCAATCCTTAAATGTGACAGAAACATCAGTTAAATGGACAAAGAGGAAAGCTCACCAAAACAATTACCATAAAAATATTTATAGAAATGGCACAGGGAAGCTGCGTTAAAAAACTACAAAATTTGTAACAATTTAACCCATTATTTGGGAGCTCTCTGGCATTTTAAAATTAGCGAAGAAAACCCCCAAATAACCTGCCATGTATTGGGGGGGGGGGTAATCCTTATCTGGTGTTCCACGAGAGTCAGATAAATATATAAGTTATTAAGTTTAAATTTGTGTTTGGTATAGCCGCCCATTCTGGCAGTTGGGAATTGAGATAAGGTAAAATGTTAGGCTTTTCTCATTGCAAAGAAGCTAGGCCCTCTCCACTTGAGAGTTTGTCGGAACACCATCTTAAGTATATTTCCCCAAATTTAGCCTTGTGCAGAACGATAGAATTGTAACAACAAATAACAGTTGTAATAATAATAGCAACAATAATAATAACAATGATGATGGTGATTAATTAATAATATTAATGAATTTGGTACTCACCGACTGCCCCACTAACGCGGTTGTGTGTCTGTTTAGTAAATATCTTCGAAATTCTGTAGGCATAGCTGAGACTGAAAAGGTATTCGTAGTGAAGCATTTCAATTGGCTGCAATACCAGCTCGTTAAATTCTTGACCCAGATCGAGTTGGCGGCTTGCTTATTGGCAAGGTGAGTGACAAACGTTCTGGTTTCAGAGGCACACGACAGGTAAGAATTATAAAGATATGATAATCAGTGCAAGTCATGAAGTAGCTCTGACTAGAGGGAATGCGAAAGGGGATTAGACGAAGAGGACAGTAGAGTTTGAGATGCGGGCAAATACAAGCATTAATTAGTTTAAAATTCGCTTCCCAAATCACAATGACACTTCAGTCAGCGCAAACAAAGTCATGCAACCGATACAAATTATAGCAAAATTGAATACACAAGAGTGTCCTGAGCAACTAAACCCAAGTTTATTGATATTTTATACGAATGTCTATGTATGGATATGTGTGTGAAATCTAATAAAATCTGTTTGTATATATATATATATATATATATATATATATATATATATATATATATATATATATATATATATATATATATATATATATATATGTATATATATATATATATATATATATATATATATATTTTATATTCACACAGGATATGTGTATGTGAATTTAGAACTGGAAATGAAAACAAACCATTGAGTTTTCAAACGAAAGATCTTATCAACAATATATATATATATATATATATATATATATATATATATATATATATATATATATATATATATATATATATATATATAAATATAAACAAGTTTCTGGAGCCACACCAAGATAAGATAATTTTTAAGACAGGTATCATAATTTATTTCTAAAATAAGATACAATTGTATCACAGCGAATGACATAACTTAAGATTATACCTTTCGACTGACACATCTTCAGAAATTGATATCGTTGATATAAAACTAAATTGCCGAAAATAATTTTTTTCCCAACAACCGAATTTTAAAATAGCACATAAGTAGGGAAGGGATAGAAAAATATTTTTCTCAGTTTGGACTAGAATTGGCTACGGATTCACCAAAAGTACGAGTTTATGTTGTAATTCTCTCTGCTTACACAGGATCGGACGTTGTATATTAATAACAACTGCCTTCAACATGTTAAGGTGGAGTCTCGTCCGTACCCTGTGCAAAACAGAGAAGAAATCCTCAGATTAGTCAGTCCTACTTGCGACTCAATTCAATAAATATTCGCCGATAGCGGACTCATGAGCTTATGGGGCACACGTCTACGTATTTGGCCAGAGACATGGTTGGCGATTCAAACCCCAACCGCTGGATAGTCTTACCCACATAGTCAGCCTCACACTGACATTTATCTTGATAAACGACTAAACACCGCTAATGGGTACGTAAGACATCCTTATGGACAGAGGGAAGATCCCTTTTGGTAGAAAAAAATATTCTGGACCTCTACAGAATTAAAAAACCGCCTGACCGAAAAATTATATTTTATCGGCGTATACCTGACTACTGGGACCAATCCACGGTACTCTGATGTATACAGGCCACATTGATGGACCAAACGTTTTAACTCCATTAAACTTCGCAATTTTAAATCAAATGGAAGTTGTAATCACACATTCAGAGTAGCTATTCGCTAGAAACAGCTGTTTAATTTGCCTGAGCTCGGGATCAAGCATGCGCCCCGAAGACATTACAAAAGCACGACGAGTGAGAGTTTATTACTTAAAAATATGTATTTATCGCGACACAGAAATTAAAAAAAAAACAAAAAAAAAACTAAAAACTAAACTTTAAATTTAAAGTTTTTGTTCCATTCTCAAGAGATATTGAATAACTTTCAAAAAAATGATTTACTTTTTTTAAGCTAAATAGTATTATATAGTTTAAGTTGGAGGGGAAAGGGATTACAAAATTTTAAAAGGGTGTTGTCTTTTTATGACGAATCAGGATACAAGTCTAATTTAAGATGGCAAGGTGTAAATATAGGTTAAGGGTCAGGTGTGGGTTTGTAATTTCTGCCTGTCGATACTGGCTTCCTTATATGTGAACGTATCATAGAGTCTGTGTGTGTGTGTTTTTGTTTATTTAGGGGCATACATAAGATACACTACAACACATTGGCATTTTTATTTATTTTTTATATTTTATAAAATACATTGGGATTATCTTAAAGGGCTCCAAATATAAGTCATATTTTATATTTTTATTTATAAAGGTCTAAAATACTATATTTATTATGTTTATTAGTATACTAGATACGGTATTGTTAAAATTAACATTTAAAATTTTGGTATCTAATTACGCATTTTCTTACTTTCTTATTTGTGATCAAATAATGATCAAATAATAGAAATTTTAATTTTTTAGAAACCTAATAATATATAACTTTTCATGTTGGCACATGGGACATGGATCATTTAAAGACCTACAAGTTCTCATTTTGTTATAATTTCCATTTTACTTTGGGTGTTTTATTTTTCTCATATATATATATATATATATATATATATTGAACAATAAAAATTATTAAAAAAAATTAAGATAAAGATTATTATAAAGATTATTATAAAGATTATTAAAAAAATTATTAAAAAAATTAAAATCTTCAGACACACTGGGTTGTAGATTAATATACTTTCGTTTTTATTATTATTTCATTTAGATTCCTCGACTAGTTTCGGCCAACATGGCCATCATCAGGAGAAAAAATATTTCTTCTTGCTGTTAGCAGTGAACTACAGAAATGAATGTCTTGATGGAGAAAATGAACTTTTGTCTGTAGTTTTCATTTGGTTTTTAAATTTTTTTATCTTTTTAACATGAATTTTTTAACATTCCTTGTGTTGGTCAAACAGTCTCTTTTAAGTTGTTATTTGAGATAACAGCTGGATGGATCCATGCTGCTCTGAATTCCCTTGGTCAGTTTGACAATTTTATTGGTTCCTGGAGAGGGGATGTGTCTGTGTTGTGTGTGTGTGTGTGTGTGTTATTTGGTTCTTAGGGAGTGAGTGAGTATGATATGTGTAAACGTGTATATTGATATGGGTGTGTGTTATCATCGGAATGGGTCGATAACAGCTTGCCTGCCACAGGTTGACCCAAGCCTTGTGAGTGAAATTGGTTACACGGAATTCTTGAGGGCCGTCGATAGCTGTGCTAGGACAAAGCCACATGTCATCGTGGCCGAGTGCTTCAGCGTGCTGGCCTTGTTCAAATTGTTGATCACGCTAGATAACACGCTCTCTCCCAGAAACTGTAACAAAGGTATGCTCAGCATAGTTGCAATATATAAGCACAGGTGGGTTCTATGGGATTTGAGCAAACACAAATGTACCTGAGCGAGCGTCTGCAATAGGGTTTGGCTAGCCACCCTAGTAGACGAATATCCTCGAATGCCAATGGCCAGCTAATATATATATGTTATATATATATATATATATATATATATATATATATATATATATATATATATATATATATATATATATATATATGTGCAAATTTGTCATTCACTCTTAGGTTTGCTTTATATTTAAAGCTTTTCATTTATTTCAAGCCTACAGCTATTACAATTGTGCATATTGACGTTTCTTATTTTACAGCGATATTGCAATTGTGCTTTCGTGCAATGGATATCAGGTTGGGATTTCAAGTCGTTGAGCTGAGTTCGAATTCCAGTCGAGCTTGTTATATTCACTTTTGAATCTATATTTTCTCCTTCCCAGCTGTGGGTAAACAGCAGAACACATTTTATAGCATTAGCACCTTGGTTGGGAACCAGTCTAAGAGAAATACAACCTTGTGACATAGTATGTGCACCACTTCTTTTTTATTCGGTTCTTCCGATAGTTTTGGTTCTACACAAACCTTTAGCTCTATAAGCAAATCCTAATCGCCTGGCAGTTCGGTTATAAGAACTGCGTCGCTAGGCCCTCATATGTTGAAAGCGACGGGAGATTCGAGTATACACCCCCCATATATATATATATATATATATATATATATATGTATATATATATATATATATAATGGACTCTCCCGTCGGTTAATTGATTCAGTTATGAAATTTTGTGCAATAATCTTAAGTGGCACTTAAGAACCACTAGTCGTTTACAAAGGAGGCCGCATATGTAGCAAGAGTGAGGATTGTGGGCTGAGATCACTGTTAGTTTGACTGACCTTTTAGATATTGCTCTTGATTCTTGAAGACTAGCAGATTGAAAATTGCTGAGTCCACTAAAACACGTTGATCTCCATTCTACCCGCTCCAAGGCTAAGCGCTCGAGGGTATTATGAGGTATATTGAGAGCTGACAAGTTGCTCTTCAGTTTGTCTTTGTATCCTAGCCATGGACATCCTACATTCGTGTGGCCCTGATCTGGCTGTACACTAGGATCTTGGGTATCCTGCCATCAGACATTCTTAAGACGTGACCAGTCCACCGTAACTGAGACTATAAGAAAAGTCTCGATTCCGCCAATATTACACTTGTTAAACACACACATATATATATATATATATATATATATATATATATATATATATATATATATATATATATATATATATATGAAGAAATATAGTCTTAAAATGTGCTATATTTATGGGATAAAGTGCTCAATATCAGAGATAAAGCGTGTGTAAATATAAAAGTGAACATAGAAGTCAACACTTAGAGGCGACAGTCTGTTTCATGCTAGATGCAATCGTCAGGCCATGACGATTGCATCTAGCATGGCACAGACTGTCGCCTCTAAGTGTTGACTTCTATGTTCACTTTCATATATATATATATATATATATATATATATATATATATATATATGCTAACTTTCTGAATTTGTAGGGCTGATGAATTGGATCGTGCTTACGATTACAATGTAATAAATTATAACCATGGAATATTAGTGTTTGAGCGTTTTATGTTATATTCTTACTCTATCCTGGACATTGATTTCTACCTGGATTCTATCCTATTGGGAATTTATATATATATATATATATATATATATATATATATATATATATTGATCACTAATAGTATCTATCTATCTATCTATCTATCTATCTATCTCTCTCTCTCTCTCTCTCTCTCTCTATATATATATATATATATATATATATATATATATATATATATATATATATGTATGTATATATATATATATATACGTACCCTCAGTGTACATATATAAATACAGGGGGGCCCACTGAAAGCTTGAATGAAATATAAAAAGAATAAATTTTACAAACGAATAGGACCTCTTCCTGGAAGATCGCTGGCTGATCCAGTTCTTCCAAATCGAGCGATTAGGTTCCGAATCATGTTATCGCCAGGAGATTTTCTGACATTAAAATGTTGACAGAATTTTCCCTAAGTTCGAATAACTGATCGTTCATTGTTTTGTTACCCGCCACACGTCCATAATACAAGTAATTACAGAACGACTTCAATGTAAATTAATAAAGTATTAGTAATTACCAAACGCAATTAAAATACATTAACAGCAAAGAAATTAAGCGTCAACGGAAAGATTATTGGTTACTTATGAGTTAACACACGACTGCGTCGAGCTGTTAAGAAAATCACGAATTCGTCTTGAAAGACGGGACACTCGACTTTAACCTTCGGGTTAACGTAATAGTCAACACGTATTTGTAACCACCCCAGTCAGTGGCATTATATCTCTATTTATAGTAAATGGGCGCCTATATTTCCATTGTCTAGAGCTGCGTTTCTAACCCTTTTTACTCTTGTGTAACCCTTAAAATAAATTACATGTCTCAAGGAACCCCTGTGCAAAAATAAAATTATATATCATATCTTTCTTATTTTATTTTCATCGTAGTTCACATAGTAAATATCATAGTATATATTTTTGAATAACTGATTTAAGGAAAAATTAATACGTCTTTGTTAAATCTTTCGGTAATGCTAAATAAAATTCATACTGTTCGTTTTTAATAATTCATTGGGGAGATTTCATTCACACGAAAAACACAGACATTCTCAATAATTTTTTATATTTTTTAATGACATAATAACTTAGATAGTATGATGTCTATATTACAATAACAAAGAATACATTGTGTGTGTTTAGTAATATTACGTATATGAAATTAAATAAAAAGTCAAAAGTGCATTAGCTTATCTCACCTGTCCTCGCGGAATACTTGGGGACCTTTTGCAGAACCTTAGGGTTCCGAGGAACTCCGGTTGAGAAATGCGGATCTAGAGAGTCACGTTCAAACTTCGATATCAGCATTGACATCTTTCATTCTTATATGACACATCGGAATAGAAAAATTCAATGAGTTTTACTCGTTGCTGGACATCGTACGTCGCCATTTTAACCTCCAAGGAATGATCTATAACTTGTGAAAAAAGAAAGAAAAAAAGAAAGAAAATAAAAAAGATTGAAAACGAACAAGTTATGACTTTTTCAAATCTTCAGTTTTTCAGTGGCCACCCCGCATAACTTTATTTTATATCACACCTTAATATAGAATCAAATATAGAATCAAACTTAAATCTAGATAACAAAATAATTATAGACCATATTGTGTACCAAATAAGCGTTTTTAAATTATCACCAAGATCAAGATATAAATAACTTAATTATCATTTTCAACGAAAAGTATCAACTTGTCAATGACAGCATCTCCAGAGAAATATATTTATTATGAACCAATCAAATTGCACTGAAAGTCTTAACGTTGCTAAGATGGGGTGTCACTTTGAAACGCCTGTTTTTTTTTTTTACCAGAGATTTCTTATCTGAAAATATAATTTAATTTCATTGTCAATTTTTGCTGCTGACTCTATAGGAAAACCATTTGTACTGCCGAAGTGTTAATGGTGCGTATTCGTGGTTATATTGTAAATAGTAACGTATTCTATTTTATTTTCTATGGTACAGCGATATAAACGTGAGACATACAGTGAGGACCTGTTTGCGAAAAATGCTTAATACATCTTGGTAGCAGGAGCTCTGTTTTACTTTACTTAATGTTTCTTTGCCGGATCTTCTTTGTGGCGTGTTCCTTCAAAAGGTGGGCGATCGTGTCTCTCTATATCTTCTATCATGAAACACTTAGGGAAGTTGTCGCCGTGCGATCATGGCTTCCATAATCTATGTCTTGATACTCTTACTAGTCTATACTTCCCAGTCCTGTTTGTCTATACTTCCCAGGAACATTCCGCTGTCCATTCGCACAAACTAATCTGGTCGGTCACCTACTGCCTCTTCCTGTACCATTTACCTTCGAGATGTGCAAGGATTCTTTCCAAGAAATTTCGGTTGTCTCTTTCTGATTCTTAGCATAAGTTTCCTTTTATCTTAGAACTTCTTTGACTAAACACACCATGGTATTCTCAGCATACTTCTCTACAAACACATTTATGCTGCCTTCTCTTCATCTGTGAGGAGATTGTCCAGCATTCGCTGCCATATAGGAGGATTGATATTACATCGCAGTTCAGCACTCTTTTCTTTCTTTTTTTCTGTTACTTCAAGCCATCTCTTCATCTATGAGGAAATTGTCCAGAATTCGCTGCCATATAGAAGGACTGATATTACATAGCAGTCCCGTAGTCTTTTCTTTATTTCTAACTAGATTTTCCTGTATCTTGATACATTACTTAACTTTTGGAATGCATCTTTTGCTATTCCAGTATGCGTTTGGATTTCGGCATCGCATATTGAGGCCTCTGTTAAAGCACTTCCCAGATATTTAAACTTTTTTTAATTGTTTGGACTTTATCTCTTGCTGACAAGCATAGGTTCCTTCTTCTTACAATTGATGGTTAGTCTTTTCTTCTCGCTTTCCTTTGCTACCGTGTCTAGGTAGTCTTTTTGTTGTCCTTCCGTTACTGCTATCAGCACAATATTATCTGCGTATCTTATATTGTTAAGACTGCGCCCAGTGATAATAAATCCCGACAGTATCTCCAACTCTCTCGCTGTGGAATAAATCCGGTGAGACGATATATCCTTGTCTCTTTGTATCTCCTCAATTCATTTTCTAACCGTATGCAAGCAGTTTGCTTCTAGTATAAGTTCTGGATTACCCCCCCCCCCGCCCTACCAAGAAAACGAGTTTTCGTAGCAGTTCAAATAAATCTTTGTGTCGTATCGTATTAAATGCTTTTGCACAATCTATAAATCATGCTTCCGTATTTGTATTGGTAATAGTAATATTGGCCATTTCTTTATAAGTAAACATTTCGTATTCAATGATCGAACAACCACTGCTTCTGTCGGTTGAAATTTATAAAGTTTATCTAGGAAAACAATTTTTTGATTAAAATAGGTTTCTCAAGTCCAATAAATGTTTATCGTTCTTACCGATGAGGCTTTTCTTCCTAACCTTTCGCGTGAAGTGGTGTGGAACGTCAGCATTTTACGTTATTATTTTCTCTCCGGGTTACATGTGATATCCCTTTAAGTTGTCGCTGCTGTTGAAAGTCCTCAAGTGATGTGGTTTCTGTTATTTACGCCAGTTTACTTGATTCGAAGGATGGTCTTCTCTAAGACCTACAATCTTCATTCGCTAGAAGCGTTTTTTAACCATTTATCTAGGAAAACAATTTTTTGATTAAAATAGGTTTCTCAAGTCCAATAAATGTTTATCGTTCTTAACGATGAGGCTTTTCTTCCTAACCTTTCGCGTGAAGTGGTGTGGAACGTCAGCATTTTACGTTATTATTTTCTCTCCGGGTTACATGTGATATCCCTTTAAGTTGTCGCTGCTGTTGAAAGTCCTCAAGTGATGTGGTTTCTGTTATTTACGCCAGTTTATGTGATTCGAAGGATGGTCTTCTCAAAGACCTACAATCTTCATTCGCTAGAAGCGTTTTTTAACCATTTATCTGAAAAAGCATTTTTATGTTTAGATTCTGAACGTGTTTGAAGTCATGAATGACATCCAGATGAAAGTCTTTACCTGACGAGGCTATTTATGACCATAACTCATTTTTTGGCTAACGGTTTTGTAGCAATTTGCGGTGTTGCTTGAAACTAGCCTAGCGTTGCCTATTCTATGTTCAGCATCCTAATCACCTATTCGAAATTTGTTATAACTGGTGTATACGGCAAAGTATTTGAAGTGTTTAGTATTTATTAGTATTTATTAATTCTATATCCTGATTTTTTATGATGAATTCAAGGCTCATGCCATTATTGGTTTCATTCCAATTCCAGATCATAGTGTCTTTTGTGGGAAGGTATATGCCGGGAAGAGGAGGCACGGTGGAGTAATGGATAGCGGCTCGGACTGAGAAATCGGAGAGCCGAGTTCGAATTCTAGTCGGATCCATTACATTCACATACGTTCTATGAGCCCGTTCTTCTCCCCCGCTAGCAATGTCAGGACAGACTGGGTTCTCTCGCCTTGATTTGCAACTGAAGGTAGCTCTGAAATCAAAACCGGCCTGGAGAGGTTTGTGTTCCGTTCTTTACACTGGTTGCAGTACATGTCGTGCCCCTAAGACCCAGTTGGGTCACTGGATTCGTGATATCATGAGTCATATTTCTTGGAGTGCGGTAAGCGAAAATTAAATTTTAAAAAATTACATTAGTTTTGTTTATATATTTTGGTAGATGATATCAGCCATAACTGGAAGTTTAGGAAATTTAAAAAAAGGCTTAAGAACATGTCAAATGATAATAGAAATTCCTGCAGAATTGAGCATGTGAATAACGAAAAAACTTGAACATGTAAATCAGCTGCCAAACAGAATAAAATTCAACACTGATGCCATTTTAATTGCCCCAGACGTGTAAATGTAAATCTAATTCTTGAAAATGCTTCTCAGAATTAATGGTTCCAGGAACCGAATTACAAACTATTTAATTTTCGCTGAGTTTATTTATTTATTTATTTTTTAATCATTTCGCCCCAAGCAAGGCAATAAAGCCACTAGGAAGCGATGTGTTACTGGTGTTACTGAATATAAGAAAAAAACTATTATTAATCAGTGAGAACAGTAAAAGAACAAGAATTAAGAAGAGAGAAGATAACGATTGACATTGCATTTAAATTTTTGGAGATCAAAATTGACTGGAAAGAAGAAACCGGGATGGTATCTCACATGCAAGAAGTGCGATAGAAGAAGCTTCTAGCATAGAACTTTGTTGTAAGCTAGGGAAGGTTATTGAATAGAATAATCACACGAAAGTTGGTAATGAACGATAATACTGAGGACAAGAACAACACATATAAGATTCGCCAGCGGCGCGTATAAAAAGTAGTCAACTGCTGGAAGTGAATCAAGTGAATTCCAAAATGAATCTCCAACTGCAGGATATCTACCAACCTCCCCACGGGGCCAGATGTGGCACAAGGCGGAATTTAATGTCGGGTATCCGAGCCCGTAGAATCGACCAAAAATCTATAAAACGGGGTCGGGTAGCTGTTTCCCGGGATGAGGCTCTGCCCTTCGTCATAGCCTCGTATGGGTACCCTCTCTGCCAAAAGACAGAGAGTTTGACCGGTACAGCTGGAGACGAATCTCCAACTGCAGGATAACTACCAACCGCTCCACGCGGTTAGATGTGGCACGAGGCCGAATTTAATGTGGGGTATCCGAGCTCGTAGGCTCGGCCAAACATTCCCCATAGACCCCGTATAAAACTGTTTCCCGAGACGAGACTCTGCCCATCAACATAGCCTCGTCTGGGGATCCTGTCTACCCGGAGGTAGAGAGTTTGACCTTCGAAAAAGCCTTGTCTGGGGCAAGGAGTTTGATCAGCACAGCTGGAGGCGAATCTCTAACTGCAGACCAACATACAGTATTTACTACTGTATTTATGTGAATGGGTACATATCCATTATCGCCCGTAGGTATGCTACAACAAGCTTACAGTTACTCCTAGCCATTTCAACTGACAAATGGTGAGACCATACCTAGTACTGCGCTTAAATTCATAAAGAGTAAGTAGCGTAACTGAAAATAATAATTTTGATAATACAAACATGTAGCACAAGGCTAAATGGGAAATAGGGAGGCTGGCCTTCAATCTGTCTTATCTTAAACTTAACTAGCCATAATTACTGACCCTAAAATACCACAGTATTCCTTACACCAAAAGAACACATTCTTACCACATTACTACAGCTATTTTGGTGAGGTGTTATACCTCAAGTCTCTATGAAGTTCTAACTATTGCCCATATGTACGATTTGTCAGGGGGTGGTGGATAAAAATAACAGCCTTTAAAAATGAAACCCCAATGAATGTTTACAACGATTACAATTTGTATACAATATACCATAACGGTAAGTTTGACAGAACAATTACCGTGGAAGTATTTATAGAAAAGACAGTGAAGCTATGTTACAACGGTGCGAAAAGAAAACACCAGGTCAAGACCAATAAAATCATAATTTCTTCTTTGGATTTTTTAATTATTTACAAACATAACAACTATTTTATAACAACGGTAGCGATACTTTTACCATTACTGAAAGGACAAATCGTGTTAAGAACGCTTTAAAATAGTGTGAAATATAGGATAGCAGCTGTTCTCAGATAAATGCTTCGTAACATTTAACAGTTTTAACTGACTGTTAAAAGAAGACCTTCTTCGGAAATATTAAAATCTGAGGTAATATCGGCAGAGGCCAAGATGAAAAGAAACAGATAACAAGGTCACATGGGATTGTAATGATGTTATTAGACTTAGACTATTTCGGAACCAACAAGATTAAGGAAATAATAAATGAAATATACGACAGTGGCGACATAACGGAAGACCTTAGTAGATAAATCTTCATAGATCTGCCTAAGTAGACAGGATCAAATGAAATGCGAGCTCTATTGGACAATAGTAACGGACATAACTAGGCGTATTATCCGGATTCTGGAGAAAAGAGGCCGGAGTAGAATAGACCATAAATAGAGCAAGATCGGGTGTGACCATGTTAAAAATCAATAGACCGAAAAATTCAATATTTATGATCAGAATGATATCAAAGAGCCTTAAACATAATCTAACAGGTTAGATTTATGGCTCTAAATTCAATAGTCGGAATAGCCTAGTGGGTTAAAACGTTGACTCCCACATGACCCACTGGAGTGTCGTTGTAATATGCCTGCAAGACCCACACTACTCTTCCGAATTTCTTTTCTATGAGGATATAGTGCTGGGACAACAAGGGAAATAAGGAGTGGAAGCCAACGTATTAAAGAGTTGATTCGTGAATTTGGTGACATAGAAAACTGTGTTCAATCTCTTGGCTAGGTAGTTCAAACTTGGGATTAGTGGGCGAGCAATTAACTGACGTGATGCCTTATTGTCAGCGGATCGTAGTTTAAATAAACGTTTGCTCGAAATTTGCCGAAAGTGGCCAGAAATCAAATAGATGAAAGTCGTTTGGCTCAGTAGTATTCATACGAAAGTGGGCGGGAAAATGTGCGCAGAGATTTGAACTCGGCTTGCTGATTCTAACTTTTGCGCGCTGATTAACGGTTAGGCTATTCCCGCATTCAGTAATTACATCGTACGATTCCACCAGTTCTAACCTTCGTAGCGAACCACCCTCATTCCGTTTGTATTCCCTTGGTGAGAAGTAACTTCCACTCGAGCACCCTCTTCACACGTACCGCTGCTCTGTGGAACCGACTCTCAAGAGGATGGTTCCCCGATCACTACTATCTTAACTTGTTCATGTCTAGTGTTTGCCGTATCTTCTCCACATATCCGAATAAAATGCGCCTCTTACACTGGAACACTCCACCTCGAGTGGCTCTCGGGACTTGTACAGGGTGAACATCATAGTAAAAAAACAAAAATAAAACAATAAAAACTAGATATTTCCTTTTTGAAAAGGTGTCAGCGAACTTGTTTTTTAAAATCTCGAGATTGGAGATACAGTTGAAAACAGGTTTGACGACGGTAAGTTACACACACACAATAATGCAATTCTTAATGAAAATGTTAGGATTTACTCAATGGGGTCAGATGTTCCGTTAGTTTCTGTAATATATATTCAATATATTTATATATACAACGAGGAAAGGTGGTAAAATCCCACAATCTGGTTGATAGAACGGATAAAAGCATTGATAATAAGGTAGTTAGGAATTCAAACACCTTGAGTGATCATGTATGCTTAGGCATCTTACTGAGTGGGGAAAAAAACAAACAAACTTTGAAATATAAGTTGATAAAAATTATATGAAAATAACCTACCCTAGTGATATAGTATAAAGATTTGGTTGATATTCACAGGTATCGATCCTTGGCTGTAAATCGCGGATAGTTTTTAAAATTCTCCCATCTAACGCCTTGGCTTTAAAAAAAGAGGCAAGATTCAAAATGCTTCAGTCTATCTTCTTGGCTTTCAATAGAGGATATTTTATAAATTCTCCGATCAATCACCTTTGATAAAAATATAGGATAGTTTCTAAATTCTCCGATCTATCTCGTTGGCTTACATAGATGATACTTTCGAAATTCTCCGATCTATCTCCGTAGCTTAAACTGAAGATAGTTTCGAAATTCTACAATCTATCTTCGTGGCTTAAATATTGGATACCTTCTAAATACTGCTATATATCTTATTGGCTATAAGAGGATACATTCGAAAGTGCCGATCTATTTTCGTTGCTAAAGTGTAAAGTTCCTAAATTCTCCGATTTATCTACTTGTCTTTAAATAAAGGATAATATCGAAATGCTGCGAACAGTCGACTTGGCTTTAAATAGAGGATAGGTTCTAAATTCTTTGATTTATTTCCGTGGCGTAAATAGAGGATAGGTTCTAAATTCTTTGATTTATTTCCGTGGCGTAAATAGAGGATATGTTCTAAATTCTTTGATTTATCTCCATGGCTTAAATAGAGGATAGGTTCTAAATTCTTTGATTTATCTCCGTGGCTTAAATAGAGGATAGGTTCTAAATTCTTTGATTTATCTCCGTGGCTTAAATAGAGGATAGGTTCTAAATTCTTTGATTTATCTCCGTGGCTTAAATAGAGGATAGGTTCTAAATTCTTTGATTTATTTACGTGGATTAAATGTAGGATAGGTTCTAAATTCTTTGATTTATCTCCGTGGCACAAATAGAAGATAGGTTCTAAATTCTTTGATTTATTTACGTGGATTAAATGTAGGATAGGTTCTAAATTCTTTGATTTATCTCCGTGGCACAAATAGAAGATAGGTTCTAAATTCTTTGATTTATCTCCGTGGCTTAAATAGAGGATAGGTTCTAAATTCTTTGATTTATTTCCGTGGCACAAATAGAAGATAGGTTCTAAATTCTTTGATTTATCTCCGTGGCTTAAATAGAGGATAGGTTCTAAATTCTTTGATTTATTTCCGTGGTTTAAATAGAGGATAGGTTCTAAATTCTTTGATTTATCTCCGTGGCTTAAATAGAGGATAGGTTCTAAATTCTCCGATCTATCGCCTTGGCTTTAAATAGAATTTAGTTTCTAAATTCTTGAATCTATCGCCTGTAAATCGAGGGTAGTTTCTAAATTCTCCGATTTATTTCTTTAGACTAAATGAAGGATTCAAATCATATTTCTCGGATTTATCTCCTGCATTGAATAAAGGATTCGATTCGAAATTCTTCGATGTTCTTTTAGATGGAATAAGTTGATTCCATTCAAATATCGCAAAAATAAAATAAAATAAAATAAAATAAAATAATAATAATAATAATATAATAAAAATAATAATAATAATAATAATAATAATAATAATAATAATAATAATAATAATAAAAATAAAAATAATAATAATAATTAAATTGCTAAACTTGTTTGGTATCGTTAAATAATTTATTTAAATGAAGACCGAATACACACACACACATACATACATTCGCACACACACACACACACACACACACACACACACACACACACACACACACATATATATATATATATATATATATATATATATATATGTACACATATTGTTGGATTAAAGATATACACACCTTGCTTGTATAAAGGATTCAATTCGAAATTCTCTTTTATACCCACGTTGATTGAATAATGTATTCGGTTCCAAATTCTCCATTGTACCCACGTTGATAAATAAAAGATGCAGTTTGAAATTCGATCGACCCACGTTGATTAAAGAAAGCATTAGGTTCGATGTTCTCCAATGTACCACTGTGGATTGAATAAAGGATTAGGTTTAGAATTCTCCTGTCTACTCTTGCGGTTTAAATAGATTTGTGTTGAAATTTACTCCTATGTATTTAATTATAGTTTAGTTTCGAAATCACCATATCCCAGGAAGCTTGGAGCGAACTTATGACTATAAAAATGAAGAGGATACTATTCTTAACAAATAAGTAAATATTAATATATAATTTTTCAGTTGCAGACACTCAACAAGAAAATGTATTTCGCTGTAAGAAAAATATTCGAATCGAACAGCTAGACAAACGCAAACATAACCAGTAGCTTTCCAGGGTGAAGGTGAAAAATAAGTAAAAATATTGATGAAACAGAGGAAAAATAGTTTATGCGTGTGTGTGTGTGCTTGCTTATTTGTGTGTGTGTTGAAGAGAATGAAAAGTGAAGTCGATAGGAATAGTCTAGAAATAAGAAAGAAATACAATCGAGGAGGCGGGAAGAGAAGTCAGAACGCTTTGTGCCAAATTGGCAGCCATGTTGTGACGTGTAAATATATTGAGGTTGGGGTCTCAGTAAAAGTTGTGAGCGGCAAGATGGATACCGACAAGGTGACAATTGGAATTCTCCAGTGTCTGTCTTTTGCCAATGCTTGTCTGACTTTTACTGACTGTCATTGCTTCAGTGCTTTTTTTCACTTGGGCCAATAAAAACGTTGCTGCAAAACAGAATAAATCAAGGAATTATCAGCCTAACTTTTATATTTAGCAAAGCTTTTCAAGAATTGCACCCGGAGGAGGAATGCCAGTGAAAAAAGGGATTTTTGATTTACAGCATTTGCGTTTTAGTGGCTCAAACTTTTCTGTTCATTTTAAAAAATGCATTTGCATCATTTACGCTATTTAGAAAACTAAACATTCTAACATTTGTTGTTTTAGGACTTGAAATATTAGTCTTATATTTTTGTAATAAAAAATTCATCACACATCGTTAAATGAATTCTAGATCACGTATATATATATATATATATATATATATATATATATATATATATATATATATATATATTAACACTTAAATAAAAAAAAACAGGGCTTTTTTTTAATTAAACAGTGTTAATTACATTTACCGGTTTGAATGTTCAAGTTTCATACAAAATATGCGTCCTCCGACAGGAATAGAACCTTTATCTTATTAATCCTGACGTGCTATGACCGTTCAGCCACAGAGAACTTCCGGTTGAGCAAAGCTCGAATTACTGCTTTTAAACACATACCTTCGCCGATTTTTCTCCATCTATCATAACTGCTCTGAAATTGTTTCAAATGGTTTAAATCCAACAAATATTTTAATATATTTTGCTTCTTATACGTTTTCATGGATACATGTATTTGAGTCAATGCTCTGTGTTATCAATTAAACAGTATTAATTACGTTTACTGCCCTGAAATTTCGTAGAAAATTTCCGTCCTCTGAAAAAGAAAAGGACGCTAAAGGAATAAAGTTAAAAAAGAGAAAAAAAAAACCCTAAAATCCCAGCACCCGTCTGCCGTGCGCATGTGTAGTTCTACCAACATAATAAAATTAGTCCGATGAAGTCCTGAAGGACGAAACGCGTCACAAGTAAACTTTTTCAATTTGTCATAAATTTTCCACAAATCTATCTGTCACATACAAACACACACAACCCTCCTCCGCACACACACACACACACACATATATATATATATATATGTAATGATAAAAATATAGTTTTAAGGTAAGCTATATTTATGAGTAGAAGTGCTATAAATTTTACTTGCATCTTGCAATGAAAATACGTGGGTTTGCCATACTTGTTGAAAACAATCAAAAATTTTCGGTCGGGGAAGTAAAGGCAGGACATTATTTGAATAGTAATCACCAATTGCACTGAAAATGAAAGATATCATGTTGAAAATGAATATTTGGTGTGTAAAATAATTGCATACATTATTAGGCTATATATATATATATATATATATATATATATATATATATATATATATATATATATATATATATATATGTGTGTGTGTGTGTGTGTGTGTGTGTGTGTGTGGATAGGAGGGTGCATGTATATCGTTTGGAATTTTATTTATTTATAGGGAAAAATACTCAATATTGGTGATTTGTCGTTTGTCACTATAGACAGTATAGATATAGGAATCAACGCATATATATATATATATATATATATATATATATATATATATATATATATATATATATATATACACACAGACACACACACACATATATATATATATTTATATACATATAAATATATATATATATATGTATATGTATACATATATATTTGTATGTGTGTGTGTGTGTGTGTAAATGTATAAATATATGAATTCTACATAAAGTGCTGGTGTTATTGAAACAGTACTCGATATTATATAACAGAGCTATAATATATATATATATATATATATATATATATATATATATATATATATATATATATATATATATATATATATAGATAGATAGATAGATAGATAGATAGATAGATTAATAAATATGCATATCCCACACCGTTTGCACTACTGAAGATTGCGTTTGGCATGAAAGTCCGAGTAGTGCAAACAATGTGCGATATGTATATTCATTAATATATATATATATATATATATATATATATATGTAGACAACACTTATCTATATTATTTAATGAAACATGTATGAATATATATATATGTATATGTATATGTAAACAAGGGCACATATAAAAACAAAAACTGAAATAAAATATAGATTTGAACAAAATAAACGTCATTTTTTATATATCAAATTCTACCATGCAAACAAAAGAAGCATTTTATACGTTCAGTACAGTTGACTGAAGGTCAACATTTGCCTGTCTCCCTGCAAAAACTACAACCGAGTGACCATCATGCAAATTTAGAAGTGACTGCTACACACCTAAAATTCAAAACAACCTGAGTCTACACAACTTTGCACAATAAAAAGAAGACTTTTTAGAATTCTTCACAGTTGAAAACCAGCCTGTGATTTCCTGGAGATTATTAATGTGTCTTGATTGTGTTTTCTAATATCTTTTGAAAAAGCGTTGGTCGAAATGGTCCTAAAGGTATATAAAAAAAATTACGCTTAGCTTGTTCAAATATATATATATATATATATATATATATATATATATATATATATATATATATATATATATATATATATATATATGTATGTATGTATGTATGTATGTATAGGGAGTAATCCGTTGGTATAATCCAGGCGAGTCCTATTAACACAACATAAATTTGAAATATGTTAAAATTGACTCATGAAAAAGCGGTCTATGTTTATTTACAAGACACAGAGGAAATTTTCTTTACAGTTGTAATTACGATACCTTTAGTAAATAACCATTTTCTGGTATAATCCAGGCGAGTCCTATTCTGGTCACTTACTAAAGGTATCGTAATTCCAATTGTAAAGTATATATATATATATATATATATATATATATATATATATATATATATATATATATATATATATATATATATAGTTAAATTCACTTCTGTTGGCAAGACAGATTGGTATAAAATGACAATTGGAAAAATCTTTGATTATTTCGATTTCATTTTTTGCCTTGAAAAAGTTGGAAGACGAAACGCGTCGCAAAATCTAAGATTTTTCCAATTGTTATTTTATACCATATATATATATATATATATATATATATATGCACGAATTACCGCAAAAATTATTATAGTGGAGACATCGTATTTGAAATATAGTTATCATAGTGTCAACTATAATAAACTTTGAATTAATAAAAATGTTGAATTATAAATTAAATGCAATAATTAATTTAATGAATTTTTTAGAAATTGCATTGTTTCTATTTTAGGTACGAAATTGAGAAGATACGGGCATTCGAGAAAAATAATCAGAGGAACACACACACATACATATATATATATATGCTTATATATATATATATATATATATATATATATTAAAGTGAATTAAAAATATAGATTCAATCACAATGATTAAATAAGGAACAAAGGGAAACCACGATATGTTTCGTTAAGTTTTTTATTTGAGTGTGTGTGTGGGGGTTACTGGAAATAAAATTCTTCGGATTCTTACTCGCTCCACAAAAATGTTATGATGAAGCTACAATAAATTAAGGAAACATGTCAAATTTATAAATTTTTCCTATTTGTTCTTTATTTATAAAAATATATGTGTGTGCCTGTGTGTACGTGCGTGCGTGTGTGTGTGTGTGTGTGCGCACGCGCGTGAGTGTGTGTGTGTGTGTCTGTGTGTGTGTGTGAGAGAGAGAGGAGGGAGTGTTATTTGTATTAGTCCCTCGTGGGAAGATTTGACGGGCCGTCAAAGTTCACTATTCGAAAACTTTGCTTTTTGTCTGGAGTGAAATGCCAACGACTTGTGCCCGTGGGAAATATGTAACGAGTTTAGACTTGAATTCTGATAAAAAGTACACTCATTAGCCATTCGTGAATCGATTATAGAACCGAAGAGAAAAGGATTCGCGCAGCCACTTCACAATGCCTCGTACTCCTGGTACTCATGAAACTCCAGATATTGATAGCTGCACCAAGTAAGTTTGAAATCGGATGGAAAATAAAAATTTTACTTTCTATTTTCAATCAGATATTTTTCTTTTTTTGCTCGATTCAGAAATATCATTTTTTATTAAAAAAAAATAGCTATCCATAGAAAATAAATTAATTCCGGGAAGCGAAAATGATGAAAATCGTAGGTCGTCTTGAGGTAAAGTATCGCTGCCATTATTTACATTATTCGGACTATTGTCCTCATCTTTGTCGCCATATTTATTACTAGGCCATAAAAATCTCCAACTTTCAAAGGGAAATTAACAGGAGATAACTGATAACTGACATTCATTAAACATGGCCCGTGGAACTAGAACAGTCTACCCCAGTGAGCGAAATAAAGGTTTCAGTTCGACATTCCAAACACCTGAAGAAGGCCGGAGCCTCAGAAATATAGACAGATATCGCTGCTATATATGGAGCTTGACGAATTATTTTCCACCCTACAAACCCTTTCTCATTGATAAGACGTCCCAAGCCTTTCGGAGAGTTTTCAGATAAACTACTCTCCTTAATTTCTACCAGTTATAATGTTCACAGCTAAGAACCGCTATGCTACGCACATTCTAGTGAACCGCCCTAATTCTCTTTGTTTCCTTTGGTGAGATGTAAATTCCACTCGAGCAGATTCGACTTCCAAGAGTTTACTTCTCCAACCACGACAATAATAACCTGTTCCTCTCTGCGGTTAGCCGGTATCTTCCACACATATCCGCATAAGCTGTGCTTACTCTGTAACCGTTTATGTTCTGTGGCCCTGAAAAGCGGTGTTTATTGTGTTTCCGAGTGAATTTCATAACTTAACATTTCCTCACCATTTAAACGCAACAGTAAGCAATTGTTCCGTTTAAATGTCTCGTTGGAACACAAAAATACATTTTGATTGCTGACTTTGTTGCATGAAAAAATCTGTTCTCAAATTGCAAATGCGATGCGCTAAATGACGGTAGAGCTCTGATTGGAAATACTTTAACATGAGGAACAATCTGCAGAAATATCAGATTCAGGCTATCAACTTTTTCACCTCATCCAATCTTCCTTGTTTGCTCAGTTGTCCCAGTAATCGAAAGAGAACGAAATATTTATTGAAAACTTAATTGAATCAAATCTGGAATCGCCATTTATGATGGAATTGACTCTAATGCCTGAATAATGATGGAGCGAATTGAGATGAATTAAAGACTATAAAAATATCAAGAAATGTTCGCCTCAGTGGAATACATAATCTGTTCTACAAAGCACCAGTGACTAGGTAAATTATCAGTTGCTTTGTCCTTAGAAAATAGCAAATCTTATTGTGGCAACTCAGATTTATTTTCGACATTAAGGACACCGGTCTTTACAGAGATGATGCCGTAATTCTCCGAAAAAGAAGTCCAAGAAATATAGACCGATTGAGAAAGGAAATGATAACATTTTTCAAAGATCACGAACTAAATATCACCATTACCCCCAATGCTAAAGTGATCAACTTTCTCGATGTGAATTTGAGCTTGAATAAATAGGTTATTACAAATCATATGCCAAAGATCTATATAAACATATATACGTCAATATGGAATCAAACAACCATCATAAAATTCTAAATAATCTAACTTGGACTAATTTATGAAAATTATCTCGAATTTTATGATGACGGTTTGATTTTTTACTGCTTAATTCTAAAGTTTTTATATATTTAATTCTATAATTATCAAATATTTCCTTATTTCTGGAGAAATTTATAGATAAAAGCTTTAGAACTAAGCAAACTTAAAGTAAAGGACACATGGCACAGTGGATAAAGGCGTTGGTTAGATCCAGTGAAAGGACCCAAACAGTATGAGTTCTATACGCGGTTAAGGCAGTGGAGAACTTTTAGAGGGAAAAATTAACAGGAGATAACTGATAACTGACATCCTTTAAACATGGCACGTGGAACTAGAACAGTCTACCCCAGTGAGCGAAATAAAGGGTTCAGTTCGACATTCCAACCACCTGAAGTAGGCCGGAGTGTACAAAGGCCAGAGTGTACAACGGCCGAAACGTTGTAATAAATATGGCGACAAAGATGAGGACAATAGTCCGAATAATGTAAATAATGTAAATTTAGAATGTTTAGAAAAAATCAGAGAAGGTAAAAATAAACAGAAACTCCGTAGGCATGACATTATAAGGTTTAATCCACATTATAGTTGTAATGTTCAAACGAATATCGTAAAAATATTTTCTGAATTTAATTCATAAGAACTTTAATCACTCTTCAACACTAAAAAATGCTAACAAGTATAATGTTAAGATCATTTAGTAACATCGATAAATATATATACCAACATAACAACATTATATCAAATAAATATATTTCCAACAAAGACAACGTTAATTTATAAAAAATAAATACAACTGTCGAAAAAATATGGTCTGTCCCTTAAACGATCAATATATGACAGATAATATTGTATACCGAGCTAGCATACATTTTATTTTCCTTAAACTAAAGATCCTTCGAAATTTCGTTTCTATCATTATCGAATGACTTTAGGCAATATAAAATACAAAAATATCACTCTCTAAATATTTATGGCAATTAAAGAATAGTATTAATTCACTTATTATCACGTGGGATATTATGGCAAGAGCCAAATCATTCAATGGAAAAGGCAATAGATGTAATTTATGCCTTGTTGAAAAATTAGTTCTCTTAAAACACATGAATAACCTTAGCTTATTAAAGAAAGAGTAGTGAATTGATGGTTACATGTAGCATATAAATCCATTAGGCGAAAACTAGGTAGATAGGTTTGGGCTCTTTAGGTCATCTAGTTTTTAAAGAATACTGTGCTCTTATGTTATATCTGTTCTTCTTTCCGGTAGCGAATGTTGGGCGATTTCCCCAAAGATGAAAAAGAGACTCGAGCCGATGGAAATGTGTTTCTACAGAAAGATGCTAAGGATATCTTGGATCAAGCATGTGAGCAACGATGAAGTCTTAGATAGGTTACAAACAAGGAGAAGGCTTATACTTAACATCAGAAAGAGGCAGCTGAAGTTTCTGGGAAACATAATGAGGAAGGAGGGCCTGGAGAATCTGATACTCACGGGTCGAACAGAGGGAAAGAGAGACAAGGGAAAGCAGCACGTGATATACCTGACGAACTTGAGCAGATGGATGACAGGACGTGGTCTGCGGTGAGAAGCAGAGGGAAAGAGCTTGCTGAGAGCTGCAAGGGATAAAAGGAGGTGGAGAGCCATGATCGCCTACGTCCTGAAAGGACATGGCACATAAAAAGAATGAAGTTTTTGCTCTACTTAGTGTATTGAGCACTTTTACGTTTTAACTTAGGTGACTTTGTCGGTGTTTTTTTTTCATTTCGCTAGACATTGCGGTGCTGGTTGTTTATTTTCAAGCGGCAAATATATTTTTAGTCTTTTCTTTTTTTCTTCAATCCTCACCACTCATATCAGTTTGTCTAATATTCATTTATTTACAAGTTGTATTATCTGTATATATATATATATATATATATATATATATATAGATTAACACGCAGATTAACCCTACACCTTTCTGACAATAGCTCAATTAGATCTCATTTAAATATTCATGGAGACCTACCGGACACTATTCGGAATATACTTGTCGACAACACTAATATAATAGCATCATCCACTTGCAAAAAAAGGCTAAAAATAATGGAAGCCTTACTTATAAAAATAAGCAAACCAACACTTAATAATATTAACTTTGAACATGGACATAATATCTTGACCGTGTTTTGAAACAAAAAAATGAATCACTTTATAAAACATACACATAAACTATTTCTAATTCTAACAGTTGAAATATAATCCTTGATAATGGCTAAATGTATAGCCGAAAGCGCTCGGAAAAGAACATTCGGACAATTTTTATATAATTTATCCTCTGAAAAGAAAAACTTTATTAGATCGCACGAGAAATTATATAAAAAACTAAATAAAAGCACCTTGTCAGTCGTTTTTAATGAAATGTGCTTGAAAGAAGGATTACTGCCTAAATACACAATATATATATATATATATATATATATATATATATATATATATATATATATATATATATATATATATATATATATATATATATATATATATATATATATCAAAAGAACCTAAGACGAATTAAAATGAATTAAAATGAAGTAATATATTATCTATATCGTATTACGTTTTTGTAATAAGATGTTCCGCTTTATAGTAACACGAGACATTTTAAGTTCATTTGACATCGAGCATATAACAAAAAAAAATAGTTTAATTACTAAATAAGTCCAGGGCGCGTAACTGATAATAAATATAAAAGCATTGATGTACATATTAAAATTCTAGTTTGATAGGGACTCACAATTGAAATCTTATATTAACGTATCAGCGAAAAGCTTAAATTAACTGTTGGGATTCAAACTAAAACGAGATACAATGGACCAAGTTACAAAGTTGTGCTATTTTTTCATTTCCCTCACCTGTGCACACGCCAAGTCAGGGAACAATCAATAAAAGACAGGATAAACTCATTTAAATCATTTTACCGTAAAGATTTTTCCGCCTTATACAATCAGGAAAGATTTTTTGAATGGATATCTTTTTTATTCAAGACATATAAATTAGCTTTTTTCTCTCGCTGACTATTTTTCTTTTTTTACAGAGGCGTCAGTATATTATTTTTATATCCATTATATTATTATTATTAGGTTATCTTTTAATATAATAATTATTATGATATCTCTTCTTCTTTTCTTCTCATTATTATTATTATTATTATTATTTTATTTCCTTTGATATCTGGCGTTTACACATTTCTTTCCGGGTCCCGCCCAGGGACCTAAGGTTAGAAATGGCATCATGACACTTTCCACTGAAAAAAAAAAAAAAAAAAAAAAAAAATTACATAGATAAAGCCCTTCGTAAAGTGTGGGCTGTACTTGTCAGAACAATTTTTTGTATCTCTTTGAGGCATGGACTTCCAGGGATCCCTTCAATCAGCCTACTGGAATCTTTTCCAACCAGTCCAAGGGCTCCAACTACAACAGGAATTGTTGATGTTCCCATGTGCCACATTTTTGAGATTTCGATTTATTATTATTATTATTATTATTATTATTATTATTATTATTATTATTATTATTATTATTATTATTATTATATTTAATTTGATTTCTGGTGTATACTCATTTCTTTCCGGGTTCTGACCAGAGACATAAGATCAGAAATGGCATCATCACATTTTCCACCGTGTAGTTTTGAAAAAAAAATCACATATTTTGCATAGATAAAGCCCTTTGTAAGGTGTGGGCTGTAATTGTGAGAAATCTTTTTTGTATTTTATTAAGGCATGGGTTACCAGGAATCCTTTCAATGAGTCTATTGGAAACAATATCCTATGGCTCCAACTATAACTGGACTTGCTGATGTCCTCATATGCCACATTTTCGAGATTCCGATTTCAAGGTATTTATATTTTGATAGTTTTTTTGAAGATCTTCAAAGATACATTGCAGTCTACAGGGACTGTCATGTTAATAAGAAGACACATTTTGCTTTTACGGTCTCTACTCACGATTTCTGGGCTATTAGCTTTGATTGTTTTGTCTGTGTGCATTGTAAAGTACCATAAAATTGTTACAGGTCCTATCTCCGTAACCGGGTCTGGGTGGTGTTCATACAAAATTCTTGTAGTCTCCTTTCCGTATAAAAGAAGTTAATAAAAGTTGCATATTTTTCAGTGCAGATATTGGCCCACTCTGTCTTGTCGAGTTTTATATTCAGTGAGTGTCAATACCGCGCAACCTGATACAAGATGGTCAATTGTTTCCGGATATTTATCACAGAATCTGCATCTTAGACTAACACAATTTTTCAATATGTGTGCTTGGTAATTTCTAGTTAGCAAGTATTGGTCCTGTGCAGCAAGAATAAAACCTTCGGTTTCAGCATTTCAATCCTGCATTACGTAGCCACTGATGGGCACGAGGTTTGTCTACATCAGCTTGTTTGGTAGGGGCAGATTATTGAATGTGAAGGGGTTTATTTTGATGCCGTTTCTGTATCTGGCCGGTTGCATTTGCCTTTGCTTTTTTTAAAAAGTATTTTGCAGCTGCCGTCTTTACTTGTATTTCTGCGCCCATTTGAAACTCCATTTTGAACTTGTTGGCTTTCTTTTTTACTGAGTAGAGTTTCTTAATTCTTTCATGTTCTTTGACTCACATCGTCATCCAGTCTTCTGTAGTTTCCAGATATCTTTGATGGCCAATTGTTGTAGTTTTGTAAGATAGTTCTAGTTTAAATAATTCTCTGCCTTCTTCGGATCTGAGCACATACAGACTATCAACATCAGCCTTGGGATGATTCATGCGGTGGCAGGTCAGAAGCTTTTTGGCGACATTATTATTACTATCATTTCTTCTTATTATTATTACTACTGTGTCTTAATATTTTTATTATTAAGTTGTCTTTTATTATTACTTTTATTTTATATCTTATTATATTATCTTTTATTCTTATTATTACTATTATTATTGTTATTACGTTATCACTTATTATTAAGTTATCTGTTATTATTATTATTATTATTATTTCTTAATATTATTATGTTATATCTTATTATTTTTATGTTATCTCTTATTCTTATTGTTATGTCATCTCTTATTCTTTTTATTATGATATCTCTTATAACTATTGTTATTATTATTATTATTATTATTATTATTATTATTATGTTATCTCTTCTTATCATTATTTTGATATCCCTTCTGCTTTTTATTATCATGTTATCTCTTCTTCTTCTGCTTATTATTATTATTATTATTATTATTATTATTATTATTATTATTATTATTATTATCCTTCGTAATCCATTTTTACACAGTATCTTTAGTTTTATCAAACAATTTATACGACAACTATGAACATTTTTCTACGAATATTAAGAATGTCATGGATAGAACATATGACATAAGAAGAAGTTTTAGCGCGATTCGGAAACACAAATAAACTGTTGATAAAATAGTTAAGGAGAGAGTTGAAATTTTGGGGTCATGTAACGAGAAAGGAGGGAATATTGAATTTAAAACTGACATGGCACATTAACCTACTTAAAATATGCTACAACTAAAAACTAAAGTATTGCTGAATATAGTTAAAGAAAAAAGTTATGGAGTGCTATAGTCGCCCATGAAGGGCCTGGCGAAGAGGGCTTGACAAAAAGACCAAGAGAAAGAAATTGAGACTACTACTACTACTACTACTACTACTACTAGTCGTAGTTAATTAACATTGAAGTAACATTGAATAAAGTAGACCAAAATCTGGTTGTTTGATTTGGACTTAACCCAGTCTGACATCTTTTTTATAGTGACAATAATGTTGATTCCTTTTTGAAGTTTAAAATTTTACGATTTAAGACATTATTTGAACATTAACGAATTTTTTTCCCCCCAAAAAACAAAAAACAATCTTCTTTGAAAACATAACATTTTCACGATTGTCTCTAGGACTAGGCCATTTCTTGTTTTTTTCTAAAATGTATTGCATTGGGTTTGAACAAAAGGTCTTGGTTTTTCCTTTCGTTCCGTAATTTCGTTTCTTGTACATATTCTGAAATGTAATCGTTCAACGTCTGTCAATTGTGAATTTTATACGTTTTTACGTTAAAGTAAAAATTTAGATGCATTTTGTCATTTGATACACTTTTATTTCCACAAAAGAAAACCAGAAAACTGTGCAAACAGGAAAAAAAACGCATGTGCCTTTTACGGAGCTGGTGTTATATCCGAGAGCACTCTTCTCAAGTGATTCGCTAGGTTTAGAACTGGAAATTTTGAGGTGGACGACCGGGAAAATTTCGGCTTGAAGTCGTTGGTGATGACCAAATATAAACGTTGATAAAAAAAAAATTATGGTGAGGGAAGCGAATAACTGATGAAGACACAAGACACGACTTACTGAAAATTCTTTGTCTTAAAATATTAGACAACTGAGAGAGCGAATTTTTATTTCTAATAATTAAGTTAAGATACACATTTATTTTACAAACTTTCCTAATAACTTGTTTACTATTTTCAATATATATTGTAGAATGGTTAGAAGCGAATATGGAACCGATTTGGTCGAGGCTAGGGAATGTAGGTTTCTTTGTTTTGTTATAGAAAATTGGTTGTTCTTCTGTCAAAGGAAAGACAAAGAACAGCAAGTGCCAAAGGGAAGCAAAAATCTATCAACCTTCAAGCGGTTAAACTATTCGTCTACACAAAACAAACCTCTTGTTACATAGCTTATTGATCGAAGACTCCCACAACGCCAAGAGTTACTTTGGGAGACAATTATTCTCATGCCTTTCTGTTGGCTGGTCTTTTATACACACCAGATTTCAAAGGAGATGTAAAGCGAATCGGTATCTGATAGTGGAGTCAGAGGTGAAGAACAAAATCACTTGTCGGCTGACCAGGCGCTGTGTTGAAACGCGACGTTTGTGTTTTGAGATTTACCCGTTCGGAACGCGCTGCGTGAGGGCGAACGAAACGCGGGAAGCCTCAAAGTAACGAGAGAGAGAGAGAAAGAGAAAGAGAGAGAGAGAGAAAGAGAGAGAGAGAGAGAGAACGAGAAAATAAACGCCGAAGGTGTGTTGTGACAAGGGTCAGGAGCCAGTTGCCTGATGTTCCGCACAAAGCAAACGTTATGCCGAATGAGCAAAGGCAGCAACAAGCACCTGTCCATTTTCCATCGGTTGACGTTAAGATATCAGGCACCACGCACCCGCCAAGCTATCAACAAAGTCGTATGAATACCCCATGGAACCATTACTAATAATAGTGGCAGAGGCCTGTAAACGGGCGTCTGCCCTGCGCAGATGTGTATCTTAGGCAGGCAAGCTAACCTACATATATATGTATGTAAGTACAAATATGTGTTTGCATAAATTTGCGTGTATATAAGTATGTACAAATAGCATAGAGCAATATTTATTGCTGCTATTCAATTTAATAATATCTCTCTTTCTCTGAATATGTTTCTATGTATTTATATTCATACACTTCGAAGCACACACAAAATATATATAAATGAGAGGAAACCCATGTTTGAGAAGATGCCCTGTTTTTTTCACTACAAAATGTTTGAACCTAGATTGAGATAACATTTCGTTTATTAAATCTTACGAATGTGCAGGCCTGTTGTCATATAGTTAAAATTAGCACCCCCCCAAAAATAGGTGTCTACTCACAGATCGTTATCCACTAAAATAACGTTTAGAGTAATATATATATATATATATATATATATATATATATATATATATATATATATTAAAGCTTTTCACCCCAAGCAAGGGGTTACAGAAGATTTGGAGCGAGAGCAGATAGGAGTGAAAGAGGAAAGGATGTGGAGAAGGATAGTGGATAGATCAAGGCAACTGGAGATGTCGATTGACATTACATTTGAATCGTTGGAGATTATAGTTGTCAGGAAAACAGGAATAAGGGAGTTCCACTGGCGAGAGGTGCGAGATATGAAGCTACTGGTGTATAAGAGACGTCTACATTTAACAGTTTCAACAGTGAAAGGGTGGGAGCAGGATGCCAGCCTCGTAGGACGCTTGAATTCATGAAGCTGGGGAACCAGCGAAAGCAGCTCATCGGAGCAATTAACGTGAAAGTATTTGTAAAAAAGACAGAGAGAGGCGACAGCGTGTCTGTAAGAGAGCGACTGCAGATGAGATGACAGATCAGGGCCAATTACGTTGCATACCCGTTTCTGGATCTTATCAAGAACCCCGAGGCAAACAGAAGGGGCTCCAGACCATATATGGCAACAATACTCTATGCAAGGGCGAATGGTTGATTTGTAGATTTGAAGGATCGATTCCTGGGAGAAAAATTTCCTGGCCCGGTAGAGGGAGCCAACTTTCCTTGCGGTGGATGAAGCAATTAACTCAATGTATTTGCTCCATCTCAGGTCAGCGGACAGCGTGAGACCGAGCAGCCGCAGAGAGGAGATCTCGAAAAGTTGGCCTTCAGACATTCTAATGGGAAGCAGGGAAGGATCCCTGTGGTGATTATATAAATACATACGTACATACATACATACATACATACATATATATATATATATATATAAATATAAATATATATATATATATATATATATATATATATATATATATATATATATATATATATATATATATATATATATTGTTCTGATTTGATAATTTGCAACTGTTAAACAGAATCTTTGCAAGTTGTAAAAGATAAGTATCGCAACTTCGCATTTGGGGTTTCAGATGTGCTTGATTTTTTCAATAAGCACACCACTCGAAAAGAAAATACAGTATATATATTTATATATATATATATATATATATATATATGACACAACAAAAAATAAAAAATTAGCTCATGTGGGTATAGCCTATTTCAAACCGGCCCAATCATGCGCCAGACTTCGTCAGCCTAAACCAGGTCTGAAGAAGAATGGCGTAAGGCTGTGCCGGTTTGAAATAGGCTATACCCACATGAGGTAATTTTGGATTTTTCTGCTGTATAATATACATGCTCTGTTATAATAAATACATTGAGCTCTCTGTGTGGATCAGTTTTAATATCTAATATTACTAGGCCCTACGTGGATTATATACCAACGGATCTATTACCTGCACCACACACAGACACACACACACACACATATACACACACATACACATACGCACACACGCACACACACACACACACACACACACACACACATATATATATATATATATATATATATATATATATATATATATATCTGCGTGTGTGTATCCGTGTGTGTATGCGTGTGTGTGTTAAACGACTGGTTAAAAGGACTGATCCTACAGCTACGTAACCAAACCACTATACGAACACATTTAAACCAGTATCGAATTGTACCACACTCGATTCTCGTCGAGTAGACGAATCTTGTATACCCTTCCAACTGCAAAAGAACGTTTAAATGTGATGGAAGCCCTTATAATGAAACAAACAAACAAATATGAAAGAAATCCTTAGTCATATCAATTCTGATCACAATCAATATATACTAACCGTATTCAGAAATTAAGTATATGTCTCCTTTCAGTAATGTTCATACCATCCACAGTAGTACTTCCACGGCATTTAGCATCGTGGTATAATAAAAATAATACTTGAAAATCGCTGAATGTTTAACCGAAATCGCTCGCAATGATTTGGACAATGTTTCTACATTAAGTTCAGAAAAGCGATCACTTGTATGCATGCAAGAAAATATAATTAAAGCACAAAACAAAAGTATTTACACTATTTACATGTTAACTATCGACCTTATCTTTGTTGTTGTCATCACAACGTTTCAACCGTTATAACATCGGCCTTCATCAGATATATGTCTTTCTAGCTAGTCTACAGGGAATTCCGAACTGAACACTTTATTTAATCTATGGGAGTAGACTGTTATGAACAAAATTACCTTGTCAGTGTTGTTCAAGAAAACATGTATTAAAAAGAGATTACACTATGTACACACACACACACTATATATATATATATATATATATATATATATATATATATATATATATATATATATATCAGGAAATGGATTAAGTCAGACAATTATTTTATTGTTATACGTTATTTATATATACACAAATTTTAAAGTAAATAATCTGTTTATAATGAACAGTATTAACAACATTTACCGGCCTAAACGTCCGAGAAATTTCATAGAAAATATGCGTCCTCCGACAGGAATCGAACCTGCATCCTACACAGAACCGCCATATAGCCAGACGTGCTATACCAGTTTAGCTACGAAGGAGCGTCTGGTAGAGCAAGGTCGATTTTACTGCTTTTAAACTACAAATTTCCCATTATTTTCCTCGAACGTCCATATCTGCTCGAAGCATATCTTAACGTTAACAAATGACATCACACTCTACGAAATAGACTAAGTCCGACAAATATTTTAATATATTTTATTGTTATACCTTATTTATATAGACAATTATTTAAATAAATGCTCTGTTTATAATAAACAGTATTAACAACATTTACCAGCCTGAATGTCCGAGAAATTTCATAGAAAATATGTGCTCTCCGACAGTAATCAAACCTGTATCATACACGGGTCCGTCTATATAGCCTGCAGTTAAATCGACCTCCCTAACCAGATACTCCTTCGTATCTAAACTGCTATAGCACGATAGGCTATATGACCGTTTCGCCTGAATGTTAAGACCGGTAAGTGTTGTTAATACTGTTTATTATAAATAGAGCATTTACTTAAATATTTGCACATATGTAAATAACGTATAACAATCTGAAATTAATTTCGGTTGAGCCCTCTGGTTTGGGGTGTGAATTTGTAAACAGTGACTATTTATGCTAATACTGCACGACTCTTCGACAGAATTGAGTCACTCTCAGTCACTGTATGTTTATCCGAATCTAACAATAAACACGCTAAAATTCACTTTCATTTCGTACCGTACGCTGATGGCTTAGCGGGTAGAAGTTCCGACTGACGCAAATTCAGTCGGGTTTCGATCGTAGCTAGAGGCAACCGGACGTCTAGCCACACGAAACAGCGAAACAGTCTGTCTGTGGATGACAAATATATATATATATATGAAGACATTTTTTATGTTTATACGCTCTTTTTATACATACAAATATTTAAGTAAATGCTCTGTTTATAATAAACGGTATTAACAACATTTACTGGCCTGCATGTCCGAGAAGTTTTCATAGCAAATATGCGTCCTTCGACAGGAATCGAATCTGTATCCTATACGGAACCGTCATATAGCCTGACGTGCTTTACCGATTTCGCCACAGAGGAGCGTTTCGGTTAGTAAGGTCGATTTTACTGTTTTTAAACTACAATTCTTCATGATTTTCTCTCGTACATTCATATCTGCTCGATGCGTATCCAAATGTAAACAAAGGACGTCACACATTATGAAATGGACACAGTCCGACAATTATTTTAAGCCATCGAGCAGATATGAATGTACGAGAGAAAATCATGGAGAATTGTAGGTTAAAAACAGTAAAATCGATCCTGCTGATTGTCCATTTCATAATATATGTACATATATATATATATATATATATATATACATATATATATATATATATATATGTACATACATATATATATATATATATATATATATATATATATATATATATATATATATAGTTGTAGAGTCGATAAATGAAACTGCGAAATATAAGCAGGCATGTGTGCGTGTGCTGGTGTGCATACGCAGACAAGTAAATAAATAATCATTAAATTTATGCATGAGGTGTAAACGTAATAGTGCTCAATATATATATATATATATATATATATATATATATATATATTCCTGTTCATTTATTCTAAGTTTAATGACGCCCATTTTTTTAATTCATGCGATCGTATAAGGAAAATTTTCTAACTTCTAAACACAAAAAACTCATTATTTACATGATCTATATTCAGATTATTGTCCTCATCATTGTTTTTATCTTAATATTTCGACCGTCGTGCCCTCCGGACTTCCTCAGGTGTATATCAAAATTCAGAGAGAGACAAAGAAATTCGTTTAGAATTCACGTATGAGAATAATGATAGAAATTCTAGCTATTTGGCTCTGATGAATTTCAAAATTTGCCATCATCCTAGTGAGACGTATAAAAAAAGTGTTTGTTATCAACAGTTAAGAATTGTTGGTGGAAACGTCATAGTCTGGGGACATATAAGCCTCAATGGCACAAGTGAACTGCATTTTATCAATGGAATCATGAATGAAAAAGATTACTTCTATGTACGCAAAGGAAACATGTTGCTTACACTCAAATGTTTTGTGAGAAGAAGACCTATGTTTCCGCGTGACGGTGATGTAAAGAACTCCGGTAAAAACAATGTTCTGAATCCAAATCCCAATTTAAATGAGTTATATTGGCTTAGCATGTCACAGGCATTGGAGTCTTAGTGAATACATGGGAGACGTATTTGAAAAGAAAAGTCGTACAACTCTTATAAAATATAATAGATTCGGATTCGAAAAAATTCTAGTCATTATGCAAATTTCATTAAGTCAAAATTGACATGACTATAATCAGCCAATGAAAATAAAGTTGGACGTATCCAATACTGATTTGAAAGTAATTTTTTTTTGGTTATAGGCATGTACTCATTTTTGGACGCTAAAATATATTTTGGGAACTGAATTTCTTTGCTGTTGACTTTGATAATAAATAATAGCTGATAATATAATTTCAGTTCGGCACCCTTCTTCCAGAAACAAAGAACAAAAGATTTCTAAAAGTAAGTATCTATCTATCTATCTATCTATCTATCTATCTGTCTATCAGTCTATCTATCTATCTATCTATCTATCTATCTATCTATCTATCTCAGTATTTTCCTACCTATCTATCTATCTATCTATCTATCTATCTATCTATCTATCTATCTCAGTATTTTCCTATCTATCTATCTATCTATCTATCTATCTATCTATCTATCTATCTATCTATCTCAGTATTTTCCTATCTATCTATCTATCTATCTATCTATCTATCTATCTATCTATCTATCCCAGTATTTTCCTATCTATCTATCTATCTATCTATCTATCTATCTATCTATCTATCTATCTATCTATCTATCTATCTATCTATCTATCTATCACGCTCTCTCTATATCTATCTCTCGCTCTCTCTCTATATTATATATAGTTTTAATTTTGCTTGTATGTTTTCATTTGTTTTATTGCTTTTCATCGATAACCCGATGAACGTATGCATTTTGTTCGAACTTTTACTTTCTTTAAAAAAATCAATCAGGTTATATTTATCACGAAAACCGCGCGCTAATTTTCAACCTTATTTTAGCCGCTCATTTTCTATTTTATTCTTAAGGTCAAGGTCGAGAAAATGTCTTCGTAATTTTTTTTTTGGACAAAATTTATAGATGCGTGTTATACACAGAGATAGATATATTTGTTAATTTTTAGATCATTTGTTGGGGTGCGTATTATTTATGGGTGTGTATATTTTTATCGAAAGAAGAAAGAATCGACTTCTTTTTCTGGGGTATGCTAAAGGAGAAGGTGTACTCAATGAAAATCACAGATGCAGCACACTTGATTGAATGCATAAAGAGTGAATGTGCTAAAATTGAAGGCAATGTGATGCTACTGCAACAAGGTCACGTGAATCTTTCAAAGCGCATCAATCTTTGCATCAGAAATAATGCACACGTAATTCACTCATGCTCAAAACAAACATACATTAGATACGTGCATGGAAAGTCAAATGCAGACAGAGTGTGATAAATAGAATATGATCGTTTCTATTATAATATAAATTTTGCACGTTGTATAATATAACTTGACACACCCAAGACAAGTATAAAAAAAACAGATATTATCTTCAGAATATCAGATGATTTATTTCTCGTACAAATTTAAATCGGCATTAGATATTTCATGAAACACAGTTATTCATCCTAGTTTCCTAGTGAAAACAATGAACTGAATAATAAATTATGACATAGTATATAAAGCATATAAAAGAACTTTTTGGAATGTTTCCAAGGCTGTAGAAAAAGGTTATGTATATTAAAAGGTATTTCTAAAATAATGGATGTTTTTAATTTATTAACCCGGCAGATTTTATTACTTAAACTTTATTTATAATGGCTACACATATTTGAGTAAACGCATCGTTTATTTATTGTTGTAACCTAGGGACGTTTACTGAATAGAATAATCACACGAAGGTTGGTAATGAACGATAATATTTAGGACAAGAACAACACATATAAGATTAGCCAGCGGCGCGTAGAAGTAATCAACTTCTAGTAGTGAGTTAAGTGAATTCCACAATGAATTTACAACTGCAGGATATCGACCAACAACCCCACGCGGTCAGGTGTGGTACATGGCCGAATTTAATGTGGGGTATCCGAGCCCATAGGCTCGGCCAATAATTCCCCGTAGACCCCGTTTAATACGAGGTCGGGTAGCTCTTTCCAGAGACCAGACTCTCCTTCGACATAGCCTCGTTTGGGGATCCTCTCTGCTCGGAGGCAGAGAGTTTGACCAGTACAGCTGGAGAAGAATCTCTAACTGCAGACCAACATGCAGTATTTACTTCTGTATTTATGTGAATGGGGACATAACCATTATCATCTGTAGGTATGCTACAACATTTATTACACAATATATATTTATTTTGTTGTAATCTAGAAAGGGTTACTGAATGAGAAATAACCAAAACAGAGTTTGGAACTGAAATGATAATCTTTATAACATCAACAAAATACAATACTCGCCAGCGGCGTGATGTAGGTGAACCACTGCTAGTGGTTGACTACTTAGCATATTATTCCCACTTAAAATAGTTTTTCAAAGTATTTATGGGAATCGGGACATAACCATTAGTGTTCATAGGTACGGTATATAACATATTTATTTTCGTCTACCAGTCTAAATATTCTAATAATATTATTAAAGAAAATTTGCGCACCCCGGCAGGATTCGAACCTGCGTTCTCTTTGACAGGTGAAACCGTCGTTAGATCAACGTGTTTTTACATCCTCACGGATAAAACTTAAAGAACAATCTCTCTCTCTCTCTCTCTCTCTCTCTCTCTCTCTCTCTCTCTCTCTATATATATATATATATATATATATATATATATATATATATATATATATATAGAGAGAGAGAGAGAGAGAGAGAGAGAGAGATAGATATTAAAAGACTTGGGCACATAAAAGACTTGGGCAGATAAAAGACGTGAACAGAGTGAGATACATATGTCCAGATTGTGACATAGATAGATAGATAGATAGATAGATAGATAGGAACAGAAAGAGATACATATGATCTGAAGCAGAAAGGTCAGATCGGCTGAAGAACAGATGAATTTAACAGACTGAAATCCAGATATAAAGTGTGATAGAAAGACAAAAGCAGACTGAGACAGACTGGCGCTTAGTGAATTAGTTAGTCAGACAGATAGACAGAGACATACATACAGACAGACAGATAGATAGATAGATAGATAGATAGATAGATAAACAAGCTGAGATTAACAGATATATTACAGAGAGTGAGATAGAGATGAACAGACTTTATATGTGATAGATAGATAGATAGATAGATAGATAGATAGATAGATAGATAGATAGATAGATAGATAGATAATGAACAGACTGAGATATCGGGGTATTAGCGTCAGTCGGTAAATGTGTCGAGAATACCGCAAAGTAAAGCGGGGGACAAACGTAAACGGTACAAAGATTGGGTGCGGTGGGAGTGTAGTCGGGTGGCTTAGGTATTTGAAATGCTTTTGACTCTTCAGAATGACAGGCACGCCTGTTGGCGATGGCTCTATTTTAACATCAAAATGATTTACGACCAAGAGAACCAAAACAAAACAAAATAATGGTAAAAACACGCATGCAGAAAACAGAATCATCTTTAAGAAATCCACGTAAATTAGCCAGTGTAATGTCGAGCTGTCGGCTATGATTTCATATACAGTAAAAAGATCCATGTTAAACGTCAACCGTTGATAATAGGGTCATTTTTTTCCCTAAAATGAACAGCACAAGAGCTAATGGGAACCTTAACTTTGCAGTTGTGTTTTTGCGACCAGTTTGAAAATTTTATTTCCTATCGTATCATCGCTTTTGACATTTCATTAATAAAACCTAGTTTAATTGGCATTTCTCAAATTCGTGCCCTTCGAAGAAGTAACAATTTTACTTAATTTTCAGATGTCTGGAAATCTTAAGAAAATATTGGATGTTTCTTAAGAATCATTCCAAAAATTTAGATTTACTTTTATTTTAAAGAAAGAGCAGAAAAATAGGGAACGTGTATTTTCCAAGCAATTTTCCAACATTGGATCTATCGATTCATTCTTTTCTTTTAAATTAAGTGTTTATCTTTAATAGTGAAAAATGATAAAGAGTAAATTTAATGAAAGCAATAACTTTAGTATATTGGAATTTGATGTGGGCATATCAATACGTTCTGTACATATTTTATGTGGTAGTAATCCAAATTCTTTTTGGACTCTAAGTTCAAGAAGAATTTGGATTACAACCGCAGACAAAAGACAAAGGTTAAACATAAGAAAACATGAAAAAATTAATTACTTTAAATAATATTTGGAAATAACCATTCTTCGCTTGATAAAGGTCACAAGACCCGAAACCCGTGTAGCAAAAATATGGAAAATAATGTATAATATATAAAAAATACACATTATAACCCAAAAAGTTCGCGGTTTCACTTTTCTCTTTAATATATATATATATATATATATATATATATATATATATATATATAATTGCGTATTTGTGTAGCACTCAAATATGAAACTTGTATAAAAGAGGAGGTGCTACTCAAATACGCAATTAAATATATATATATATATATATATATATATATATATATATATATATATATATATATATATATATATATATATATATCACTCCCTCTTTTATACAAGTTTCATTAAAGACGACTGACTAGATAGTGCGATTCATTTTTTTATTCAATTTTTATAGTGTTCGTATAAATGATTTGTTTTCTGAACATAAAGTGTCTAAAAATTGTCCGAACGATTTCGGATATTCTATTCGCCATTATCAAGGACATTTTTTTAAACTGAATATGTACATTTTTATATGGTTAGCTATTTTAAACTTTTTATAGTAGATAATTTCATTTTAATTTTCTCGTTCTGGTTGACTGGTTTTTGTGTATTTCATATACTCAAGCACAACAACTCTCCTTCAAGATGCAAATTACATCCTTTCAGGAACTACGTTCCTGATCAAACCACATTCATGAATAATTATATTGGACTTACCGCTACATGCCTCTCAAGAAAACTCATGTTACACTTCTCTGATCATCAATTAGGACTCATCATGGAAGCCTATCAAACTCCTTCCGCAACACACTTGTACACGATGCAAGTGTAATAGTAAAAATGTAAAAAAAAGGTTAAAAATAATGGAAGCATTAATAAGAAGAAAAAGCCAACGCTCAATAACATCAACTACGAACACAATGTCCTGACTGTGTTTGTAAATAAAAAGAAACATTCTTATCACTCCAGAAACATACAGGTGTCCATAAAGTTCGTGTGCACTTTTAAAAAATTATAACTTTATTTGTATTTGCGATATAAATAATTTGTAAAAAGGATTAGAAAGAAGTAAATCTATATTTTTAAGGTTGTATTGAAATTTTATTTTAGTTTCCACATATTAGCAATACAAAGGGAAATACGATTTTGCAGTTCACGGAAAACATTTACCAACTGATTTACAGTAATGCCTGAAATCACATTAGTTATTTTAGCTATGCTTAAAACTAGGTACATTAAACTTTATAACATTTTTTACAGAATATTTCTATCGCACATACAAATAAAGTTACTAATTTTTTAAAGCGCACACGAACTTTATGGACACCCGGTATATAGAAAATCTGCACATTCAGTTAAAAATAAAAGATACAGACCATTCTTGATAATGACTTATAGAATAGCCAAAAGCGCTCGTATATACCGAACATTAGGACAGTTTTTACACACTTTATATCCAGAAAAGAAACACTTAAACGAACATAGGAAAAATGGAATAAGAAGCTTAATCCTAGTATCCTATTAGTCGTCTTTAATAATAATAATAATAATAATAATAATAATAATAGTAATAATATATATATATATATGTATATATATATATATGTGTGTGTGTGTGTGTGTGTGTTTTGTCTCGACTCTCACGTCGAAATCGACGTATGCGGGTGAAGCAGATCAGTATCTTAGGAACCAACAGTCCGACACCAGCTCATGAGATTTTGATAAAAGTGGTGATGGTTTTGTGCAGAAGCACCCATACATTTTGAAGGGCCGAATACAGAGACCTGGTGCACTACGTGCCGCAACGACCCTCTGCAGGTTTTGAATTCAGAGTTGTCCTTCTCCTAGACCAGTTGCCTTCCAATGCTATACAAAGCAGTCTATTCTGCTATTTACCAGTAGGTGGAGGGAGAAGAAGAGGATTTATAACTTTCGCAAGGTTATTAGCACGGAAGTGAATGTAATAGATTCGACTAGAATATCTATCTATCTATCTATCTATCTATCTATCTATCTATCTATCTATCTATCTATCTATCTATATTATATATATTTACAAACTTTGGAGGCGGGTTCCTCACAGGAAAACAAGGACAAAATTGCATATATAAATATATGTCCGAAAATACTTCGTTTTTGAGTTATTAAGTTTAAGGAATATTTACGGGAGATGGCGTTATGTTGCCATATAGACAGCGTCTATTGTAAACTTTAAACTTCATAAAAGTGTGATCTGCGGATATAAGTTCATATGGACTTTTGTCCTTGTTTTGTGTGAGGACAGAACTAGCCACAAATGTACACGAATGACAAATGCAACCTAGTCCACATGGCAACACAGCGCCATCTATGGAAACTTAAAAAAAAAAATTAATAACTCAAAAACGAAAGATTTGTGAACATATGAGAATTGCTCTTTCATTGCAAACATATTGCGGCTTAGCATATCAACTGGAATGGCTATGTTCTCTCTACCAATCCTTTGTTTAGTTCCACAGCTGTGTGGAAAACCCCAACACTGCTCGGACAACTGAAACCATTTTTCGCGTTAAATCGTACGAGGAAAACTTAAAAAAAGAAAATTTATTCTCGAGAAACAAAGTGACATTTACGTTACACGACAGGAGAATGGAAGAAAAACGAAACCCGGTTTTGTTTCTTTTCAATAATACATAAATATTTGAAGCTTAAAGATTTGCTTAAATTATTTGAACAACCTGAGGAATGCGTTCACATTCGGAAAGATTTTTTTCTTCCTATTATTACTGCTTTATATCACAGTTTTCGGACTGGAATAAACTCCAACAATTAAATTAAGTAGCGGAAAGTCTGAATAAAGATTTATTTTCCGACGAAACCTGAAATAGTATATCCGGAAGAACTTCTTTCATGGACGACGCCTTAATATTCTTGTCTATTGTTTGGCTCATTCCCTTGTCCACACAATGTCTGCAAAAGCTGAGATAGGTTTTAACATGGCCTTGTTCAACTACTGATTATGTGAAATTGTACGTCCTCTCCAAGAAAATGTAATTAAGGCCCACTCAAAATAATTGCTGTATAAACCACAGGTTGACCATGGGAGTTGAACAAACAAAAATGTGCCTAAGTAGGTGTCTGAAACAGGGATTAGTTACACTATTTACATTATTCGGACTATTGTCCTCATCTTTGTCGCCATATTTATTACAACGTTTCGGCCTTTGTACGCTCCGGCCTTCTTCAGGTGGTTGGAATGTCGAACTGAACCCATTATTTCTCACACTGCGGTAGACTGTTCTAGTTCCACGTGCCATGTTTAATGGATGCCAGTTATCAGTTATCTCCTGCTAATTCCCCTCTGCAAGTTCTCCACTGCCTTAACCAGGTATTGAACTCACACTTTTTGGGTCCTGTCACTGGATCTAACCAACGCTTTTATCCACTGTGCCATGTGTCCTTGAGGGTTCAGTTCGACATTCCAAGCACCTGAAGAAGGCCGGAGCGTACAACGGCCGAAACGTTGTAATAACTATGGCGACAAAGATGAGGACAATAGTCCGAATAATGTAAATTGTGTACACAATACCTCATCTCATAAATGTAGACAGATACTGAGGGATTAGTTAGCCACTCTTGTAAAAGGAGATACTCGAAAATGAGCAGTCATTCTTTACATTAATAATAGGTATTATATCGCCAACTAGTTTACACCTTACCTAAAAAAATTACAGTGTATTTATAAAACATCAAATGCATTTTCTTGTCTGTAAACAATCATAATAAATAAAACTAATATTCAATATTCATATATTTTAATATATATTTAATGGCCGACTCAGATTAGCTTTCAGTTTCAGCCAATCAATATGGGCCATTTCGGGCGGTTTGTTCCAACAGAAACACTCTCAGAAGGCCATTGGAGAAAGAAGGGAGAAGGCGACAATTGAATACCCAGGAGGTTCACAGAAACGCTGGGCAAATAAAACAATTGAATATAATTATATATCCGTTAGTAAAATATATAAAACTTACAGTGAAATAAATAAATAATTAAAAAATATATCTGAATAGCCAATTGCAATTTAAGACTTTCTTTGACACAGTATTTCTCGGTTAAAAGTGGTGTTTACAGCCTTACAAAAGTTTGCCCCAGAAATTGAGGATTGACCATCTATCACAGAGTGAAGTCTGTTGTACGTAAAACCCACATACAAATTATATATATATATATATATATATATATATATATATATATATATATGTATATATATAACAGATGCATTATACACAAAGATGCACACACACATACTTTATACATATATATATATATATATATATATATATATATATATAACTGATGCATTATATACAAGGATGCACACACACATACGTTATGTATATATATATATGTATATATATATATATATATATATATATATATATATATATATCAAACAGATACATTATACATAGGGAAAAAGTGCTCACTATGTACAATAGATCATTTCTAGATATAGACAGTGTGGTCATAGGGATCAACACTGAATGGTGATAATGAGTTTCATGTATCAATGTTCACGTTGTCAATATTCCAAATGTACACTGTATATAAAACACACATATTAGATATTAAACAAAACACACACTTACCATACATGCAGACACACACAGACATATATATATCTTGTCTACCAGCCTTCGTAATACATGCATATATATATATATATATATATATATATATATATATATATATGCATTATGCGTATATGTATTATGAATAATCATGTATGTGTTATGAATATGATTATATACGCAAACACCCACACGCATGCACACGCACCCCCCACACACAAACACACGCGTGCGCACCCCCCTCACACACATACACACACACACATATGTATTTATGTATCTACTAAAAATAACGTTTAACAATAAAAATGTGACCGATTAAGAAATGAAATTCATTAATTCCTTAGGAATTGCTTGGTTTACGTTTCGGATAAGAAACTGAGAATATATGTGTTTCGGGAAAATCTGAACGAGCAAGTGTGCTTTACATCAAAATAAAACCTTGCTTTATAGTGATGCACTTCGTAGCCGAGCGGTATAAACACGTCTGATCTTTCTGTAGGTTCGATTCCCGAGGAGGGCCCATTTTCTTTATTAGGTTTTCTCGAGTATGCAGACCAGTAGACGAATAAAAATTTAAAAATTTAAAATAAAACGAAGCGTCTACTCAAATACGGGTATCCACTAAAATAAGGTTTGAAGTAATATATATGAACATCCATATGAACACACTCTGTGTTATATATATATATATTATATATATTTCGGAGAAAGAAAATTTTCTATGAAAATTTCTCGGACATTCAGGCCGGTAAATGTTATTTAATACTGTTTATTATAAAACAGAGCATTTGCTTAAATACTTGTATCTATAAAAAGAACGTTAAACATATTATAAATGTCTTTATATATATATATATATATATATATATATATATATATATATATATATATATATATATATATATGCAGTTAAGTAAGGGTGATATATATTTCAAAGAATATATAAAATTCGTAAAAGAGTGATATCGAATCGAACACGGTGTCATTTTACTTTTCAGACAAAGATGATAATTTTGGCTCTACGGCAAGAACCGTTTTTGTTTTCTCTCTCTCTGTCTCTCTCACTCTCTCTGTCTCTCTCTCTCTCTCTCTCTCTCTCTCTCTCTGTGCATTTATGTTCTTTTATTTATTTTTTCGTAACTGAAAACTCTTGGCAGAGCAGGAGAGAGGTTAAACGTGCAAAAATATTTCCCGGGAGTTCTGCATTCATAGTGTCAAAAAATAAATAAATAAATAAATAAATAAATAAAAAAAAAAAAAATAAACGCATATAAATAAAGTTGTGCGCATTTACGAATATAACGCTTATTAAAAAACTACCCAGAGATTACGAGAAATTGGTGTTTCCTTTCCTGATGCATATTGATGGACACTGTTTCTCTCCTACAAAAAAAAAGATGTAGGGGTGCTCATTTAGTGGGAAGAAAAGAAAACATTTGTACAAATATAAGTAAATAAAGATAGAAATACAACAAATGAGCGTGGATAGGAAAAGAATAAAAATTCATAATATTGTTCACCTGTCATTTGTTTTGAAAGTCGTTATCTCCGCCATCTTAGCAGAGTTAAAACATTTCAAATGGTTGCAAATTCTTATTTAGGTTTTGCTTTTAGATTGTGAATGAATTGCGGACAGGCTTCGATGTTAGTAAGGTGTTAGAGTAAAGATGTCATAGCACGATGTTTATCGGAACGGAGGAGATTGTAAGAAGAGGTTATGCGGCCGCGGTAAAGACATTTCGAACAAATGAATTTCAAAAAGTTTCTAAATGTGGATGCATGGTCGTAGAGAAGAGTGCCAATTTGTTGAGATGAACAATACCAAAATGGTGAGGTGTTAGGTATGAAAAAGCAAGAAAAAAATAAGTAAAAGTGGAAGACTTTGATGGAATGGAAAATAGCAGGTCGAAAGAAGAAAGAAAAAAAGGATAAAAAGCAAGATTGAAAGGAGAAAATTGAAATAATGATCGAATGTAAAATGAACGGAAAACAGAAGAAGGCAAAAGAAAACAAAGAATGATAAATAAAAAGAAAAAAAAATGAAAATGAAGGAACAGAAGAAAAAAAAGAAAGAAAATAAAAATTAAGTAAACAATATGGAGAAGTAAACAAAAGGGAAAAAGAACGGAAGAAAAATACGAAGTAAAAGAAGAAGATGGAAAAAGAAATGAATATTTTAAAAATGGAAGGAAAACGAAGAAAAAAGAGAAAAGAAAACAAAATGCAACAAAATGAAAAATTTACTTTGTAAAAGACCTAAAGAAAAATGAAAAAAAATGTAATATAAAAAAAAAACGAATAGGCGAAAAAGAAAGAAAGATATAAAATGGCAAGAAGACAAGTCACAACATAGAACATAAAAAAAGAAAGAAAAAATAGAAAGAAAGCAAGTTTTTAAAAAAAGAAAGGAAAATGAAGACAGAATGAATGAAAAATAGAAAGAATAAATGAATGAAAGAATGAAAGAAAGAATTAATGAATTAAAAAATTGAAAAAAGAAATAATGAAAGTAATAAAAACAGTTTATTGTTGACTGACATGGTCAAAATTTAAAATATGTTTAGAGTCAACTGTTATCTAGTCTGCATATCTGCGTCATATACACCCCTTTGTCTTTCTTTATAAAACCTTAAACAACCTCAGTAAACCACTACATTGAATATTTCTTGGTCCTAGTATTGAGTGAACAAATTATTTTAGTAATTATTATATAGATTAGTTATTAGTGTGCAAATGAGTCGGCAACATGGGATTCCTTCTTGCTATTTGTACAGAACATTCTTGGCTCTCACAGCGCTGAACATTCATCTTGATCTTATAAGCACCATGCTAAAGGAATATCAAAGAATGAGATGCTGGATGTTTCTTAAAAAGTATTTCTTGCATCCTTCACAGAATAGAAGGATGTAATATAATCATACAATTTGCATCATACAATATGCTAACGGCATATGCATCATACAATTTGCATCATACAATATGCTAACGGCATATGCATCATACAATTTGCATCATACAATATGCTAACGGCATATGCATCATACAATTTGCATCATACAATATGCTAACGGCATATGCATCATACAATTTGCATCATACAATATGCTAACGGCATATCAAAGAATGAGATGATGGATATTTTTTAAAATGAATTTCTTGCATCCTCATCTCGAATTTATTTTTCCAACAAATATGCAGCTCAAAGCTCTGCGCCATACGAGAGGTCTCACTAAGTGATATCTAAGATTAAATCAAGTTATCAAAGCGAGTTCAGTTTGAAACAGTTGGGTGACTACTGCGGGTTCTTACAATCTGAGACCAGCTGAACACAAGAGCAAGTGTTTGAAACATTTTTGAAGAGATCTAAAATTGTAGATTAAAATATCATCCAATTATTATCGGAATTTTCCTTGAGAATAAACTTTAGTTTTTTTTAGCTTTTCCTTCCGCTTATGCTGTTGGGCGTTGCGGGGAGACACAGTCGTCTGTTAGCGGCAAGGCGGGTGGCTTGGAGGTGAGATATCTTGTGGGCTCTGAGAGTGTCTGTCACTGAGTTGCTCCAGCGTAATCTTGGTCTGCCGCTCGCTCTCCAGCCAGAGTACCTGAGGGTGTATGCTCGTTTGAGCTGGTTGCTTGATAGGCATACGAGTGAGGTGTCCGAAACACTTGATCCTCTGTCATTAGATGTGTTGTATGGTATTGTTCCTACCATATCGGTTATTGCCTCATTCCTGATCTTGTCTTGGCTGGTTTTGTTTACTGATTTTCTCAGGCATTTCATCTCACAAGTGATCAGATTCCTCTCAGGGGTTTTTGTTAGGGGCCATGTCTGGTACTGGTATGTCAGCGTTGGTAGGAAAATGGCGTTGATGAGATTTCCCTTGGTTCTCATGGAAATGCTAGGATGTTTTACTAATACACTATTTTCCTTAAACATACCATATTTTATATACTAAATTTTATACTATTTACATTATGCGGACTATTGTCCTCATCTTTGTCGCCATATTTATTACAACGGCCTTCTTTAGGCGGTTCGAATGTCGAAAGGAAACATGGCACAGTGGATAAAGGCGTTAGTTTGATCCAGTGACAGGAACCAATGAGCGTGAGTTCAATACCTAGTTAAGGCGGTGGAGAAATTGGAGAGGGGAATTAACAGGAGATAACTGATAACTGACATCCATTAGACATGGCACGTGGAACTAGAACAGTTTACCGCAGTGAGCAAATTAAAGGGTTCAGTTCGACATTCCAACCACCTGAAGAAGGTCGGAGCGTACAACAGCCCAAACGTTGTATTAAATATGGCGACAAAGATGAGGACAATAGTCCGAATAATGTAAATAGTGTACATAATACCTCATCTCAGAAATATAGACATATACTAAATTTTATATATTAAATTTTGTTCAATACAAGGTTTAAAGTCAGTCAAAATAGAGGGTTATGCTAATGGTGAATTTGGTGCAGGATATGAATGGAGGAGAATGTGCTGGGAAATGATTATGAGAAGAAAGAGGAAAGATGATGGTTGATTCTCGAGTGCACTAGTCAAGTATTCAAAGACCTACACACACAGGAGTATCTCCTACAAATTCTCAATTCTTAGGGGAAAAAAACTGCCTGAGTGGAAGTTTTAAAATTTGGAACATGGAGGAAATAGGGATGAGTCGACTCTGTGGAAGTAGAAGGGCGTGTCCCTCTTCCAAAAGTCGGAGCTGGTAGGTGTAAAGTATAGAGCTTATTCATATGTGTTAACGCATATTCCCCTAGCGTCAGTTCAAAATGACTTCTATTTTTTTCCATATCGCTAAACTGTAATTATAAGCTATAATTTTGGAAAGTGAAAATCTCACAGACATGTAACGGAAAGTTTCCATGTTTTCATCTGAATTCAAGAAAATATTGACTTTAAGCAAAATAGACACAACAGAAGGACAAAAAGGCATCAGTCTAAACTGATGCCAGGTTAATTTAGTTTTGGTAAACATCCAAGTGCATCTGCCTTAGAACGATGGCGAAAAGACTAGCCACATAGAATATTGGTCAGTGTAGTTAATTTGATCCATAATAACTTGCTCACTTTCGGGACCTTGTGTCAAACTAATTTTAATAAATTTTCATTTGAAATATTGACTGTAAATTGTTACAATTACAAGATAAAACGGTGTAGCGGAACGTTTGTTGCATATTCATATGCAACAAACCATTGCAACCATTGCAACTGATTGCAACCAGAGAGTCAGCGAAATTGCAAATGGCAGCTATACGGAAGCAGTTCTATCCAAAGTGCGTTCTCGAAAATCAAAAACAAGATTCTCAAGAGAAGCAAATCGTCAGTACCTTCCATTATTAAAGGCTCTGAGTTTATCTCATACTTGCTTCCATTTTGTTTAATAGCGTTAATGGGTTATTTAGTGCCAAAAGTGAAATAATTTGTACGCAATTTTTATTTTATTTTTTGGAAAATAATGGTTTCAGTGATACAAGTCTTACTAATTGATTCATAGCTTTCCAAAGGTTATTTGCAAAACCCAATGGCAATTGGAACACGGCTCTCTCATTAATAATTCCGAGTCATTATCCATTACACCGCCCGCAGATCCAAACTTATAGCATCTGGTATTCGCATATATATATACATATATATATATATATATATATATATATATATATATATATATATATATATATATATATATATATATATATATGTTGTAACCTAGGGTTTGTTGTTGAATAGAATAATCACACGGAGGTTGGTAATGAAAGATAATACTTAGGACACAAAGAACACATATAAGATTCACCAGCGGCGCGTAGAAGTAGTCAACTGCTAGAAGTGAGTCAAGTGAATTCCACAATCAATCTCCAACTGCAGGATATCTACCAACCGCCCCACACGGTGAGATGTGGTACAAGGCCGAATTAAATATGGGGTATCCGAGCCAGTATGTTAGGCCAAAAAATCCCCGTAGACCCCGTATAAAAAGGGGTCTACCAGTTGTTTCCTGAAACAAGACTCTGCCCTCGGACATAACATCGCACGTGGATCCTCTCTGTCTGGAGGCAGAGAGTTTAACCAGTACAGCTGGAGCCGAATCTACAACTGCAGACAAACATACAGTATTTACTACTGTATTTATGGGAATGGGGGACATACCCATTATCGTAGGTATGCCGCAACAATACATACATACATATATATATATATATATATATATATATATATATATATATATATATATATATATATATGAATGATATAAATATAGTTTCAAAGTACATTATATTTATTGGTAAAGGTGATACCAGTCATAGATCTTATATAAATAGAGAAGTGAACACTGTTTTCAACACCGAGTGACGAGCGACTTTTGTAACATTCGATAGCTTTATTTTTGTATGAAATAAAACATTTATTTAAGTTCTTCAAACTTTTCCTTAGCTTTTCTATCTTTTATTTTCTGTAATATTTGGGTAAATATTTGTACATATAGCAGTTACTATTGAGACAGCCCATATATATTTGGTAAATCCAACAGTGTGTAAGAATTTACTGTGTTTATTTTAGTTTTTGATATAAAAACAATTTTTATTTTTTAGCTGAATACAGGCGAAATCATTTATGCTTACTGCTATAAATTCTTATACTACAACTAAAACGCATATTTTTAAATTATTCATATGTGAAACTGACATAACCAGGTCAGTCCCCTAATTGGTTCAAATTAGTCTATTCCTAGTTTATCTTAATTAACCGAAATATCTCACTCTGTATCTAGTACAGAATGACATAAAATAAAATAAAAATGCTTGCTATTAATATTGGCAAATAATATACGTAAGATTATATAATTTATATAATTTAACTTATGTGAAACTTAATAAAATATCTGCTAATAAAATGTCCAGTATTAGACTAGAGAGTAATTTTCAGTAAAATAGAAGCGATAACGTTCAATATTTATCGATAGTCAACTCGGAGAGTCGTCGAGAGACCCGATGAGGGATTGAAAATTTACTAAATTGGGCAGACTTTCGATAAGTATTGAACGATATCAATTCTAATTTAATAACAATATATATCTAATATATAATGCCCAAAGGTTTTGCATACTTTATCACGTAACCTATGGGTCTGTCTCTATGAGTGTGTGCAAATATCACGTAATCATTGCATACCTAATGAATGTGCGTTTACTATTTATATAGTCCAGAATTTTTGTGATGTCAACGAAAACCCCTTGCTACTTTTGTGATGTCAACGAATAGTCGTTGTCACTTTCGTAATGCTTGTTGTAGTAGAGACTTTGTAATCACAGATAGAAATATAGTCACGCCGTTGAACACTGCTGGTGTCAGCCGCCTTCGAATATCACTCACGCTAATAGTACTTGCTCGATAATATTCGCTCGAATATTAATCCTTATAGTGATCCGAATAGAGAAATAGTATAGAGAATAGCGGTTCGTATCGTAATAGAGGATAGAATAGAAATGGCGATCTGAATATTAATAGAGGATAGAATAGAAATGCGATCGTTTAGACCTCACGCAACATTCTAGTGACGCGTTTTCTCTATGGACACGTGATCTATTTAATTCAATAATGGGATCGCCCATGTTTGCTCACTGGAGATCTATGTTCAAACTCAAGTGTCGACAGCGACACTTTATTCCTATATAACAAGGATATATACAATAATTTTGCAAACCCAGTGGTTTTTATCTAAGAGAGTTAAATAATTTGCATTTTTGACTTTAAAAATTAAATGTTTGGAAAATAACTTCCAAGTGACGAAAAATCGATGTCTGAATTAATTCTTTCTTTGTCATGCCGAATATTTGTCGGCTCATCATCGTAGATAAATAAACATTTCAACTAAGAATCAAGGGGATGCTGAAAATTTCTCATCTGACCCACTTCCTGAAATTGGTATTCTGATGGTTGGTTCTACAGAAAGATGCTGAGGATACCATGGACCAAACATGTGAGCAACAACGAGGTTTAAGAGAATATGGAAGCAAAAATGAAACGTATAATTAACATCAGGAAGAGGCAGTTGAAATTTATGAGGCAAATAACGTGGAAGACTTGGAGAACGTGATACTCACAGGACAGCTTGAGGGTAAGAGGGATAGATGTAAACAGCACGTAACGTGAGGTTGAGGAAATTAATGTTAGAATAGGGTTTGGGAGAAATAACAAAAAGACAAAAGTTAAGAGCTACAAAGACAGGAAGATGTGGAGAGCCATGATCACCTACGCCTTGAAGGGACACAGAACATAAAAAGAAAGAAGATGTTTCGTTAATTTAAACTGATTTTTGAAAGTGAGTCAGGCCGAGAACTTTTCAGTTTCTATCGTATGTTTAAATAAATATATGTATTAAGAGTTAGTTTTATTTATTAAGATTGTTTTCATTTATAGCATGGGAAGAAGGAAGTGGATGGAGTTTTGTTGAATGCAAAGTTTCGATTGGTTTTGGCGCCAGGTCACTAATATGGATTACCCGATGAGGTTTGAATGCATCGCCACTGAAATACATGCCAAACTTGCTAAAAATTACTTGTCGCAAAGAAAGAAGAAGAGAAGGATCGTTTATGTTAATTTAAATTTTATTTACTATTCAAGAAATAAGAATAACATAAATAAATAAAAAACAAAGAAATAAAAATACAACATAAATCTAACAATAATATATACGGATCATGAAAATATAAAAATCTGTTGTTTTATAAATTATCAAACAATTTATAAATTTATAAATTATGGTTTATTTATTTTGGTCATTAAAAAATATTTTGAGGAAGAGAATCCGGTAGAATACTGATGTTCTATTGAAACTAAACAAATCAAAATTCTTAATAAGGTGTGGCCATTTTCTTTGTCCTATTTTTAATAAAGAATTCTTATGCGTAGACAAATGATACTTCTGGAAAAAAAGGCCAACCCTACTCATTCCATTACTTATTCTATTTGCTCCAGATGTTTCGTAAAGAAAAGTACCTAACGTTCCAAGAGTTGCTATCCAATAATTGTTTGGAAGATTCCACTTTTAAGAGACTGTAACAGATATGCCTCGTATCGTCTTCATTTGACAGTTTTATTGATATAAAAAAAATACATCCATAATATTCGAAAGAGTACTCTTACACTTACACACACGCACACGCGCACACGCACACACACACACACACACACACACACACACACACATATATATATATATATATATATATATATATATATATAAGTAAGATTGTGTCTGTATGAATGTATGTTTGTTTGTACCACGACCGAGTGCATGTTTTTTTATAAGGTAAAATTGGTGGAGAATAGTAAGCACAAACTTCAATAAAATCCACACACTATTTTTTGTTCGAGAGGGGTTTAAAAATTTAATTAAAAAAAATAATCAAAAAAATAAAACATAATAAAAACGAAATAAAACACAAATAAACAGAAAAACATAAACCAGAATAGATAAAAGCTTTAATTGTCTCATGAATAATATATGTCAAAAGCCCAAAAAAAAAAAAAAAAATTTCGGATACAATATAAATTTTTGCAAGAATTCTTTTCTTTTTTTACAATTTAATTACAATAATTTATAAAGTTATTAAATCTTTTAAAATTCAGTTTCAATGTAAATATTATTAAGTAAACTATTTTCCATAACTCTAAAAGCTTATTACAATCTGCAAACGACCAGTATTTAAAAAAAATTTTTACATTGCTTCTGGATGTGTATGAACCTGCTTTTTTTGTATCTGTCTATATTTCTGAGATGATGTATTATGTACATTATTTACATTATTCGGACTTTTGTCCTCATCTTTGTCGCCATTACAACGTTTCGGCGGTTGTATGCTCCGGCCTTCTTCAGGTAGTTGGAATGTCGAACTGAACCCTTTATTTCGTTCACTGGGGTAGACTGTTCTAGTTCCACGTTCCATGTTTAATGGATGTCAGTTATCAGTTATCTACTGTTAATTTCCCTTTGAAAGTTTTCCACTACCTTAACCGGGTATTGAACTCACACTCTTTGGGTCCTGTCACTGGATCTAACTAACGCCATTATCCACTGTGCCATGTGACCTTGAACATGGCATGTAGAACTATAACAGTCTACTGTTGGTAGTATCATCATTTCTCGGTAGAATTACATCTCGGTAGAATTACATCACTTGAAGTCCCTTTTTCATCTTTAAAGAGATTTTCTAGAAGTCTCTGTCGTACAGGAGAATAGATATTGCATAACAGTTTGGCATTCTTATCTTTCTTTCTAACGAATTTTTCCTATCTTCCGATACTTTGCTTAGTTTCTGGAAGGCACCTTTCAGTTATGCAAAGTAATTTTTGATATTTAAATATCTTTTAATAGTATTCACAACAATTTTTTTTAGCATTTCACCCCAAGCAAGGCTGAAGCGCCACTAGCACGCACGGTGTTACAGAGAGTGTGAACGAGAATAAAGAGACGTGATAGAGGAAAGGATGAAGGGAAGGACTGGGAATCAGATCAAGGCATCTGAAGATGTCGATTGACATTGCAAATTTTATATATGACCAAATAGAATAAGAGTATCGATAATAATGATGAGACTTTTTTTTACTTATGACTCTCAAACAAAGTGTATCGTTACTTTTTCTTCAAATATTAATATAACGTTCTAATCGGAAAATATTTGAAGATTTGTGATTGTTACAAACAAAAGAAAGTCGGGAGAAATCATGTAAAATAAGTTTGATTTACTTTAAACAAAAAAAAATATATCTAAAGTCAATAGATCGTATTTTCGGTTGAAGGTAGATATATAATTAACTTGATTAGAGTCTTTAACAGCAGATCAATAATACTCTATTTGATAGAATACAAGAATTCCTTTTCCTCTCAGTTTAGCTCTTTATATAACCATCTGAAGTAACCAGGCGCCTCATGCTTAGTCAAAGCGCCATAGCTTACCAGTAATTATAGAGAACTTAAATTCAAAACACTGCAACACTTGATGGAATATAAGGCACATTTTCCCTTCAGTTTATTTCCAAAGGGTATCCCGTGTCCTTCTCTACCATGTTGAGGTAACTTGTCGTTGATTATTACCCAGATGCCATAGACAACCAGTACTTGTGCCAAGCTTAACTCCATAATACTGTAATATTTTATGGAATGTAAGGCATATTTCTTCTCAATTTAACTCGAAAGTATATTTCCAGTGTTCTTCCCTACCATATTGAGTTAATCGGGCGTTCATGCTTAACCAGATGCCTTAGACGGTCAGTACTTGTTCCCTGTTTAACTCCATAATACTGTAATATTAAATGTAAATACTGTGGTCTTATATTCCATCAAACAAGGTAAAAAAACGAATATTGAAAGAGATCAGATTTTCCAGACATTTAAAGAATGATTCTTTATGTAAGATTTGCAATTCAAGGGATGTGAGCTCGCTGTCAGTTTTAATCAGTTCACGATGCAATATGGATGCTTAATTGTAACATAATATCAAGCCACACGGAAGGATTTAATCATATGAAAACAAGGTCCAATAAAGCGAAGTGTGAAGAAAAACAAAACTAAGAAGGACACTTGAAGAAGCAGGAAAAGAAATAAACAACGGAAAAACAATGAAAGACAAATAAAGTTGTAATGAAAGCAAACGAGAAACGAAAAAGAGAGAACAAATTTAGAGAGATTAGAGCTTTAGAGAAAGACGATACAGCCGATTGGCGATCACTGCAGTCGACGCGGCGTCTGTTCGAAATAAGAATTCAGTTTCCCGCCTTATCCGTACACAAACATAGTTGCCATTGCAGTTGGTCAATATGGCGAGCGAAGACAGGAACGAAGGGGATGGAAAGTGTCATTCAGGCAATATTGACAAAGAATGACATGAAATTTGCGTATAAGATGGTTTCTTTTTTGAGCAAATTGATAATAATTGCCCTATTAGGCGATTGGACAATGGCAGCAAGGCTGAACCGTGAAGACTGGTTTCGTGCTGGGATGGCGCACGATGTGTGGGGGGCGGCAAAATCGACATGAACGATGGCGCGTCTGCCATTGCCAGATGATCCAGGGCCGTTTAGAAAATCAACCTATCACGTTTGTTGACTTGGTCTCATTCTGTGTTGTGTTTGTTTTGTATAATAAGAGAAAATTGATCGTTGCCAGATATTCTCTGGTCTGCGGTTAAGGCTTTTGGTCAACATTACCTGTTCACCGTCCAACAGAATAATAAAAAAAAAGAGAAAAAAGAAATTTAGAAGAAAAGATAAAAGAAATTGAATGAAAAATTATATAAAAAATAACGTAAAACAAAAATAGAGATTTATTGTTCGTGGTCGGTAATGGTGTATGCCAATCGGTTCCTATATTGCCCCAGACATCAGGCAAGGAGAGTAGAGCAAATAAGTCTGTTAATTGAGAATGTGGCTTGTCAGTCGCAAATGTAAACCTTCAGAGCTTTCATTCATATCACTTAACAATATCCTTTGATTTCTCCAGAAGAAGTTCTTTCGCAGTGTCATAATCGAAACCTATTTCTTTTTTGTCAGCAGTTTTCTCTAAGCAAGCTAACGTGCGCGCACATGTACGAGCACTGTATATATATATATATATATATATATATATATATATATATATAGAGAGAGAGAGAGAGAGAGAGAGAGAGAGAGAGAGAGAAGTCCAACTTACTGATTATAAGCAAACAATGTCTGAGTTTACGTTAAGGTACGTTTCGTGAGTAGATATGATCGTTCGGGAATGATCGTCGAAGGTTTGTTGTTTAAAATAAGTAACTTGGACTTTGCTAACCAGGCGCTTTCTCTGTACCTGAGTGCTATAGCAGATCAATTGACGGTTATAGGACGCAGGTTAGGAAAACGCATATTTCTTACGAAATTTCTCGAACATTCAGGCCGTTAAATGCAATTAATACAGTTTATTTAAAAAAAAACAAAAAAAAAAGGGCATATACTCAGATAAATTGTATCTATTAAAAATAACGAATGAACAGAAAATATATTAAATATATGTCGGAATCCATTATATATATATATATATATATATATATATATATATATATATATATATATATATATATATATGGTGACCCCAAGAAAACGGGATTTTTTAAAATGCGTATTGCCAGACATGAGCAAGTGGCAACACTGCGAGACAATGACTTTGAGCAAGTAAACATTTCGGTATTTTAGTAACGAGAATGAAATTCACAGTATCCCAGCTGAGATGTTGCAGCAGTCAATGAGGAATCTCAACAGCAGATTTCAAGAATGCATTCGTACAGGAGGACGCCATCTACGGGACGTAATTTTAAAAAAATGAAAATTCCATCATTGTTTCTGAAATGGCATGTTTTAAGGTTTCAATTACTATGAATTAAATATTTTTCTTCCATCACTCTTGGTTTTATTGGATTGTTAAAAAGTTCCCGTTTTTTGGGGTCACCCTATATATATATATATATATATATATATATATATATATATATATATATATATATACAGACACATCCTGTAAAAAATTAAATTTAAAAGTTAAAAATTTCAGCATTTTTGACTGTTCATAATGTATTTTGATATTCTCCATCTCCTCCCTACTCATATGTAATTTAGTCTATTAATCATTTTTTTTTTATTTCGACGAAGTCCTAAATGCCGAAAGGCGTCACGCCATTTTTTCCACACTGTCATAGATTTGGTTAACATTGTTCTGATATCTAAAAGTTATATATCATATTCTCCTCTCTCTTTCTCTCTCTTGCCCTCTCTCTCTCTCTCTCTCTCTATATATATATATATATATATATATATATGTATGTGTGTGTGTGTGTTTGTGTTTGTATTACGCAACTCAAAAACAAAATGTAATAAGTCTGTAACAATTCCTCTAGAAGGAATTTTTGTCAAGATGACGTAACGGGTTTGACACTAGTTTTACACTTTGTCATTCAGTTGCCTAACATTGACCTGATATGTAGAAATATATATATATATATATATATATATATATATATATATATATATATATATATATATATATATATATATATATATATATATCATACGCCCCCCACACACATATGTATACCGGGTGTAACAGTAAAGTTGTCCAAATCGTGTAACAGCAAAATTGTCCAATGGTTAGATTAAGCTATGACTCCCTGGATCTTAGAAATGATTAAATCTTACTGCGAGGTTTTTATAAAATTATTGTTGTCTACTTTGAACAATAAGAATGTATTTAGCTCTAAGTTGAAATGATGATCCCACTTCTTGTTGTGACCTCATGATCCAGTTCTGCTCTCTACTGTTCCCTCTTTTTAAACTTATTCATCATTCCCTTGATTATTCTTGAATGGATTTTGCAGCCCGAGTATGAATGTTCTTACCATTACTGAAGGTCTGAATGATATTTTTTCCTCTCAACGTTTCTCACGTTGGAAGAAACGACATTAAAACGATTTTAGATGAATAACTCAAAGGATTTTTCAGTGATTCTTACGACAAAAGGTGCCACGATGGCTAAATGACATCTGGAAAGCGGGAAAAAAGAAAATTAGTTTAGTGGTTTCTTAGATATTAAACATTTTTTTCAGGATGGATAATTATCCCATGATCTTACACGAATTTGGACAATTTTGCTGGTACACCCGGTAGATAGATAGATAGATAGATAGATAGATAGATAGATAGATAGAAAATGTATAGGGGAAGCAGATCATTATTTAAACATATAACCAAACTTATTAACCATTATTTAAACAAAAAACAATGTAATGTATCCATTTACATGCCTGTTCAGAGATTGCATCTCTGATACTAATAATAAACCCATTACATATATTGGTTTTACAACAACCGCGCTTTCCCGTAGACTTACCTGTCACCTTTCTGATCTTATTTCTATTAAAGAACATTTCTTAGAAAAATATATTAGACAGATATTATTTGATAACACAATAATACTCACACGCACATAGTAAAAAGAACCTTCAGATATTGGAGGCTATCTACATTAAAAGAAAGCAACCTACACTCAATGAAATTACATTTCAAACTAGTCACAACATATTACAGTGCATCTAGACATATGGTTCTGTTGTTAATATTTCAGCCTCTCACATGGTATGACGTCATAGAACAGCATCTTGAACTGACGAACTGCGTCTGCTATTCCGCGATCGTTATCATCGCATAGCAATCTTCTAGGTCAACATAACAAAACATTATCTTCGATGGTGAATATCTTTGTTAAAATTTCCGTGTAACCACTCTGAAGATG
>OZ038481.1:102589593-102609593 GCA_964036315.1 Acanthosepion esculentum
GTATTTGGTACGATTCTATTGTTGTCTAGATCCCTTAGATGAGTTGTTATGATTACTTACCCTATTTACATTATTCTACTGTTATCCACATCTTTATTGACATATTCACAACGTTGTGAGTTCAAAGAGTTGTGAGTTCAATACCAGGCCACAGCAGTGGTGAACCAAACTTGGAGAGTTGAGCCAAGGGCAAATAACTGAGACATCCGAAAGAGACATGGTACGTGGAACTAGAACAATCTACATCGGTGGACGAAATAAAGAACTCGGTTCGAAATTTCAATCATCTGAAGAAGGCCGGGGTGTACAACGACCGAAACGTTGTGAATATGGCAGTGAAAATTAGAACAGGTGTTCGAATAATGTAAATAATCTAAGTGATTATATTGTTATTAAATGTGAATTGTCTGATCTTAGGCATTGACAGTAAAATATTATAGTGAGCAAATGGCTTGTTTCAATGACACATTAACAGGAATGAAATTTCTCTTGATATGAAAATCGACAATTGATTTTGCTGGTTGGCCATACCTGGTCTTAATCTGCAAACATGACGCAAGAAAAAAATCATAGAATTGAAATGATAGTTTACTAAAATTTCGGTATTTTCCAGTAGACTTTTGTCTTCAGACAGCTGTTTGTTTCATGTCTTTCAAATTTCCATTCTCCGATCAGAGATTCCAAAGATTTCAAGATATTCCAAAACGAATTAATTGACTCAAAAACAGAATTGTCTTTTTTATGATGGAATACCCAATTTCCGCCGAAGTTAGCGTAAAACCTGAGAACGGTAGGGAAATGATTGATGACTGAATAATGATGCCACGAATTTATATGAATCAGATATTTTATCAAAAAGAAATAAAATCGCTGAAAAATTTTTCATCACCCCCATCCCCATGAAGAAAATAGGTTAAATCCGCATTTCATGTTAAAGTATGCAAAAATGAATGCAATTTCTGCCCGTATTTTTTAAATTAAGGAATTGACAGAAATTAAAACAAAGATGAAGAATGAATTCGTTTGCGTAATTAGCACGAAATTCATTTGTGTCTTTCGGGGAAAGAAGTAAATTCCCACTTCGATTGTGAATGGCATAAAATCAATTGTAATAAGATTGCCGACAAGAATAAGCATCTTCGAACAGCCAACAATTCTTGTAAAAAACAAAAATAAAACAAAAAAAAACGAACCATTTCTAAATAAGAAAGCGTAAAGTGGGAAAATGAACACGTCTATTTAAATTTGTTGTTCATTAAAAATTACTTCAACCAAATTAGAATGAATTAGGATTTTCTTTTTTTCCTTTCTATTCCGTTAGTTCTTTTATTTTTCAATTGGTATCAGTTTTCCATTGTTGCTTGTTCTTATTTGCTCCTGCTAGTGCCAGGGGGAGATAAATCATACGATTATTTTCACATCTTCGTACATTTTGTCAGACGAGAGTTATGAACGAGAAAGGATTTGATTTTGCAGGGTAGAAATTTTATAGAGAAGAAATTTAGTTCGTTCTAATGATGTGTAATTTATGTAGTTGAAGCATTTTAATAATTACTAAGAAAATTTTATCGACTATGTTAGAAATAAGCGTCATTAAAATAATTGTTTCCTATAAGTTACACGTGTCGAAATCAACATCTCTTAAAATAAATACTAAATTAGATCTGGAACGCAGCGTAAAGTGCAAGAAACTGGTTGTAATATTAGAACTGTAAACAACTATATATATATTATTTTTATAATACAGGCTGTCATTTTCGGTTATGTTAATGAAGTACGCACAGAAAGTCCCTTTTCGTCACAAGACAAATTATGGCTGGAAGGGTAAGGGATATTAATCCAAAGGCTACATAATATGCCCAGCTACACACAAACATTTGCATAGAGACAAATATATAGGTAATTCAGTCAGTCAGTTATGTGCCATACGTGATACACGCTTAGGCGATCAGGTATCTTTCGATACATGACTGACGAGGCAGAGTTTTTTCTTCCCGCAGTAGGTTGCCATTTCTTTCTGCGGTAGACCAGCTGCCATCCAAGACTATAGAACACGGTCTGTCCTGCTATATACCCATAGCTGGAGGGAGAAGAAGTGGATTTATCAAAATCTCCAAGCCCCCTTTTCACATGCTTTGTCATTTTTGTAACTTCGTTGTTGCATGCATGCTTCGCGTTTACGGCAATAAGACGTAGAAAAGCTGGTTTTCGTACGATGTTAAACAACGTCGAGGTTGGTCAATATATATATATGGGTGCCCGCTTGGGAAAATCAGGTGCGGGTGATGTAAGGGATTCGAAATTGAAAATCGGAGAGACGAATCGAGTTCGTTATATATTCATTTACGCGTAAATACGCTTGGGAGAAGTATGAATACACGTTTTCTCCCTTCAGCTATGGGTTAACTGGTAAAACTTGTATCAGTAAAAATCACTAGTTATCTAAAAAAAACAACAACTTACATTCTAAAAGTATTAGCAGACATGAAATAACTTGCAAAAGGTTGATAAACCTTAAAAAAATCCAATCAGTCAATCAATTAATACTCGCATACTCCTTTCATTATATTCTTAGCATTCTTCTGGAACTGGACAGTGACGTCAGGGCCTAGCAGCGACAGTCTGTGTTATGCTTAAACGAAGATTACATTTAAGCATGAAATTGACTGTCTACACTGGGTGTTGACGTCAATTTCTACTGCTTATATATATATATATATATATATATATATATATATATATATATATATATATATATATATATATATGTATTGTCATCCACAGACAGACTGTTTCGCTGTATCACAGCTCATCAGTGTGGCTAGACGTCCGGTTGCCTCTGGCTAGAATCGAAAACCGGCTGAATTCGCGTCAGTCGGAAATTTTACCCTGAAGCCGTCGGCGCACGACAGAGAAGAAGGTGAATTTAACCGTATTTATTTTTAGATAAACACACAGTGACTGAGAGAACTCGATTCGATTTACCGAAGAGTCTTGCATTATTAACCGTAATAGCTCAACCGAAATAAAATTTTCAGGAGCATATATATTGTATATATATAATACAAACCTAATTAGCCAGGTAAACCTACCTAGGTTTCACGTAAACGGATCGTCAGGTTAAGCTGGCCAAAGAGGTAAAAAATGGAACCGAAATTATAGCTCCTTTTTTTTACCTCTTTGGCCAGCTTACCCTGACGACCCGTGTAGGTGAAAACTAGGTAGGTTTACCTGGCTCATTAGGCTTATATTAGGTTTGCTCTACTTCGTGTATTGAGCACTTTACGTAGTTACTTTTACTCGTTTTGAAATTTTTTTTTCTTTGGACTCTGAGCTTGAATTCTGGACGATTGTTTTCGCCTTAATTTCAAAGTTCTTAGTTCTTTCTATTTTTATCCCTCATTTTTCCTTGGGCATTGGTTTGTTCAATCACAAGCCGAAATATCTAAGGATTCTTCCAAACCAGTACCACTATATATATATATGTATATATATATATATATATATATATATATATATATATATATATATATATATATATATATATATATATAAGTATATATATATATATATATATATATCTATATATATATTAATTATTTATTTAAAAATATGTATTTATCGCGACACAGAAATTACCATGTTTTGAAACCAAAACCTAAATCTTCAATTAATCTTAAAACTTTCAATTTTAAGTTTAATTTAAGATTTTGGTTTTGGTTTCGAAACATGGTAATTTCTGTGTCGCGATGAATACATATTTTTTAAAAAATAATTAAAATATTATGTTCTACTGTGTAGCGAGCACTGTTTTTAAAAATAAATGTAAAAGAACTTTGGATTATAAATCTGACTCTTATTTTCTTTCTGTTATTTTCTTTTGTTATATTTCTTTCTATATATATATATATATATATATATATATATATATGTGTGTGTGTGTGTGTGTGTGTGTGTGTGTGTGTGTGTGTGTGTGTGTGTGTATAAAGGCAGCAAATGGTCTGTGTATTTATGCAGCAAACGTTCTTACTCCATACTGTTAAAGTACTAATACTATTATACAAATACTGCTAAAAACAACAGACATTTTATTTCGGTTAAGTTCAATGATCGACCTATGCAAATTGTGAATAATCCTTCTCAACGAAAGAGGAAATTCCGTCAGAAATTGTGTGAAGATCATTTCGAAAAAAAAGTACAAGGAATATGGTTCAAGCTTTCGACTTTCTTAAGTAAGTCGGGACAATTGGTGAATTTCGTAGAACTAGTGTGTATTGTAATGTAGGCAAAGAGTGTTGTTACCTCAACTCGCCAGGCAGACCTGTTTAGCAGAATTGGTTTAATGTAAAACTTAGTCGTTCATAGTATTATGTAGCAAGAACTTCAGATCAAAGGATTGTAGATATTTAACTTAGTCTGGCAAAAGCCAATAGTTCAGCGGGAAGGAGGTGTGTATTTAGCATAAAGCTAACTAATCCACGCTTTGTAGTTAGCCCCTCATCCGATTCTATGCATTGTAGCCGTTTACTGTTCTCAGTGTGACGCAAAGACTTCTCGGTCTATGAATAGTATTTCCCAGTCGCTATTTTCAACTTGACACCCAGAAACCTTCCCACCCAGTGTCTACAACATAGGAAAAGGAATGTGGAAAAGTAAGTAAGTAATGATATCAATGGAATCAATAACAGACGGAACATAAAATACTGATGTGAAATTTCGGCAACGCCCGTCTTTGGCCGGCGCGATCTGCTTCCCGATGTGGACTTCCACCACACCCTTTCTTTCTTGCGGCGAGTCAGTCTCGTAAGAGTGCACGCCGCCTTAATGTCGCTTAAGCTGCATTTCGGGTAACGAGGCTAATTTAAATCTCCTCAGTTACCCAGTTAAAAAAAAAAAGTGCTGGAGAAATCATCACCGGATCAGACTTAGGAACGACCACCTAGATCCTGACGTGTCCAGATGTTTTTCATATTTTTTAATCTTTCAGCACACACACACACACACACACACACACACACACACACACACACACACACACACACACACACATGCAATCACCCCCCATATATATATATATATATATATATATATTGAAGGCAAATAATATTAAAAAGAGGAGACATTTTCTGTTAATCAATTTTAATGATTTTTTTTTCAATTTAGGAATAATCATTCTCAGAGATTATATATATATATATATATATATATATGAAGAAATATAGTCTTAAAGTGTGCTATATTTATGGGATAAAGTGCTCAATATCAGAGATAGAGCGTGTGTAAATATAAAAGTGAACATAGAAATCAACACTTAGAGGCGACAGTCTGTTTCATGCAAGATGCAATCATCGGCCCATCGTGGACCGATAATTGCATCTAGCATGAAACAGACTGTCACCTCTAAGTGCTGACTTCTATGCTCACTTTTATATATATATATATGTATATATATATATATATATATATATATATATTGAAGGCAAATAATATTAAAAAGAGGTGACGTTTTGTGTCAATTAATTTTAATGAATTTTTTTACAATTTAGGAATAATCCTTCTCAGAGATGGAAGAAATTCTGTCAAATCATGTCCGAAGTTCATGTCGGAAGAAAAGTACAAATCGGTAAAAATATTTTCATTGTATTTACTACAAAAAACAAAAACAAAAAACACTAGCAACGTAGTTAATAAAAATAATATATGAGAAACTTCCAACAACTATAAAAGACAATTGGTGTGTATGAATATACTTGCCTTTTTTTTGTTTTCTTTTTTAAGCTTATCACCCCAAGCAAGGCTGGAGGCCACTAGCACGCAAGGGGTTACAGAAGGTTTGGAGGAAGAGCAGATAGGAGTGGTAAAGGAGAGGATGTGGAGAAAGATAGTGGATCGATCAAGGCAAGGGGGGTTACAGAAGATTTGGAGCGAGAGCAGATAGGAATGAAAGGGGAAAGGATGTGGAGAAGGGAAGTGGATAGATCAAGGCAACTGGAGGTGTCGATTGACGTTACACTTAAATAGTTGGAGATTGTATTTGTCAGGGAAACAGGAATAGGGAAGGGAGTTCCACAGGCGAGATGTGCGAGACATGAAGCTATTGGAGTAGAAGAGACGTCTACATCTAACAGTTTCAACGGTGAAGGGGTGGGAACGGGATGCCAGCCTTGTAGGACGTTTAAATTCATGAGGCCTAGGAACCAGCGAAAGCACCTCCTCGGAGCAATTACCGTGAAAGTATTTGTAAAAAAGACAGAGCGAGGCAACGTCGCGTCTGTGAGAGAGCGACTGCAGACGAGATGACAGATCAGGGCCAATTACATTGCATATCCGTCTCTGGATCTTATCAAGAACCCTGACGCAAACAGCAGGGGCTCCAAACCATATATGGCAGCAATACTCCATGCAAGGGCGAATGGTCAATTTATAGATTTGGAGGATCGATTCCGGGGAGAAAAATTTCCTGGCTCTGCACAGGGAGCCAACTTTCCTTTCGGAGAATGTTTCTCTCTAAATAAAAAATATAAAACCTATTACGTAGGATTTACTACCACTATACTCTCTTACGTACTATCGGACCAAGTGGCTATAACACCTTGATAAGCAGTATAAGAATCACAGTAACATTAGACAGATACTCACATACGATACAAAAATACTTGCGAAATGAAATAGTCAAAACAGACTTATGTTTTTGAAGTAATACTCATAAGCAACCATCAATAAATAAAAACAATTATAACTTACGGGCCCGCATCTTTAAATGCATATAAATAACACGCATAACACTTCGCTACGTGAAAAATCTCTTTGCCCACATCACAACACTCACTAAATCTACGAGATTCGCCAGTTGTCTCGACTTAAGAAAGTCGTAAGCTTGAACCATATTCCTGGTACTTTTCTTCCGAAATAAACTTCATACAATTTCATCATTCATTGAGAAGGATTATTCGTAGTTTTCAGGTCGATCATTAGAATTAACCAACACAAAATGTCTGTCGTTCGTAACAGTATTTGTATAATATTATTAGTATTTTAACAGTATAGTTTAAGAACATTTACTGCATAAATGAACAGAGCATTTGGTACCTGTATATATATATATATATCCTTATTTCATATATATATATATATATATATATATATATATATATATATATATATATATGGATAGAATAACTGAAAAAAAATTGGGTGTTTTTTTGCGAAAGTATTTTTTTATATGTTTTCATATATATTTAATATTTCAGACCACCTCGGTCCTTCCTCAGAAATTAATTGAATTACTGTATTAAATACAGTAATACAGTAATTCAATTAATTATGTAATTCAATTAAAATTATTTATGTCGGAGGACGCATATTTTCTATGACAATTTCTCGGACATTCAGGCCGGTAAATGTTGTTAATACTGTTTATTATAAACAGAGCATTTACTTCAATATTTGTATCTATAAAAAAGAATGTATAAACATAAAAATGTCTTAAAATAATTGTCGAACTTTGTCCATTTCATAATGTGTGACGTCATTTGTTTACATTTGGATACGCATCGAGCAGATATAAATGTACGTGAGAAACTCATGGAAAATTGTAGTTTAAAATCGACCTTGCTAACTGCTCCTTTGTGGAAAAATCGGTAAGCACGTCAGACACACACACACACACACACACACACACACACACACACACACACACACACACACACACACACATATATATATATATATATATATATATATATAATTATAAAATTGGGCACTGACTTCAACACCAAGTGACGAGACATCCTGTTTCGTGCTTCATCGCAATCTTCAGTCCATGTGTGTTGTGTTTTGGCGCGACTATTTATACATGCTGGTTAATGGTGCATTATCACAAGCAAATTCTATTGTTTAATCCTGACTGTTATTACGTGGGCGGTAACTGTTATGTTTCAAATTATTCTAGAGGCTATTAAGTAGAAATAATTGTGGACCCCAAAGCTGTTATTTATTAACGTTTCACTTTCAATTTATTTATTTATGTCATGTAAAAGAACGGAAACGTTGACTGTATTTATTTAATATTCGCCCTTACTCAGTATGTGTGATAGCAATAACACATAGAATGATATCCCAGCCGAAGTCAAATCCGGACCGAGTTAGTTGCATTGACTTTCGCAAAAATACCCATTGGGTAAGATATAAATCCATATCTTCTTCCGTTAAAGTATGGAATAAATAGCAGGGCTCATTAATCTTGTTTGCCTTGTGCTGATAACCTGCCTAGGAGAAAGACAACTGAAAACTAGCCTGAATTGGTATTGTTTCCGCCAATTTATTTTACTTGAGGTACTATTTCTGTGTCTGTAGCACATGTGGGGCAAGGTACTTCTTACATGATTTTACCCATAATGAACATCTGAGTTTTGTTAATATTTTCTTCAAATATATATATATATATATATATATATATATATATATATATATATATATATATATATAAATTAAAGTAGACACTGAGATCAACAAGCTACAACACCCTGTTTCATATTTCAATTCAGTCTTAAGGCCATGTGTTTTGGCTCTTCTATTTATATATGTGGTTAATGGTGCATTATGTGTAGCAAAGTCTATTGTATTATTTGAGGAAGCGTGTGTCTATTAAGTTGATAATTTTTTTGAATAATTTGATGTGTGTGTGTCAATTAATATCGTCTTCAACAATATATATATATATAATATAGTATTAAATACATATATATTTATATAGTCATCCACAGACAGACTGTTTCACAGCTCTTCAGTGTGGCTAGACGTCCGGTTGCCTTTAGCTAGGATCGAATAGATAGATTGTCAGTCGGAAATTCTACGATTAAGCCGTCGGGATGAAGGTGAATTTTAGCATATTTATTTTTTAGATAAACACACAGTGACCGACAGAACTCAATTCGCTTTTGCCGTAGAGTCACGCTATATCAGCTTTAATAGTAACAGTTTACAAACCCACGCTTCCTTCCCCAGAGAGCTCAACCGAAATTCATTTTTTACAGTATATATATATATGTTGCATATTTCAATTAAGTCTTAAGGCCATGTGTTTTGGCTCGACTATTTATATATGTCGTTAGTGGTGCATTATGGGTAGCAAAGTCTATTGTATTATCATGACGGTTATTGGGTGGGCGGTAACTGTTATGTTTCAAATTATTCTAGAGAGGTTGTTCGCTAGAAATAATTGTGTGTTCGAATACTGTTATTTGTAGCTATTTTATAGTGTTATTAACATTTTACTCGTTAGTAAATAATGTTTTCTTACCCATCAATAACGAAATAAAAATAATGTAAATACAAATCTAAACATATGAATAAACAAATTAAATAAATAACAAGCAAATTAACAAACTACGAATGCGCTAAAAACACAAGTAAATGTAATAATAATAATGATCCATAAAAACTCATAAGTAATCAATATATATATATATATATATATATATATATATATATATATATATATTGTGTGTATTTAGGCAGCATTTTTTCATTAATACATGTCTCATTAAATAATATAGATAAGCGTTGTCTATTTATTTATTTATCAGACTATATGAAAAAAACTTGCATAAAATATATAGACAACGCTTATCTATATTATTTAATGAGACATGTATTAATATATATATATATATATATATATATATATATATTTTAATCTTATCACCCCAAGCAAGGCTGGAAGCCACTAGCACGCAAGGGGTTACAGAAGGTTTGGAGGAAGAGCAGATAGGAGTGGTAAAGGAGAGGATGTGGAGAAAGATAGTGGATCGATCAAGGCAAGGGGGGTTACAGAAGATTTGGAGCGAGAGCAGACAGGAATGAAAGGTGAAAGGATGTGGAGAAGGGAAGTGGATAGATCAAGGCAACTGGAGATGTCGATTGACGTTACACTTAAATAGTTGGAGATTGTATTTGTCAGGAAAACAGGAATAGGGAAGGGAGTTCCACAGGCGAGATGTGCGAGACATGAAGCTATTGGAGTAGAAGAGACGTCTGCATCTAACAGTTTCAACGGTGAAGGGGTGGGAACGGTTTTTCTCTCTTTGCCAAGCCTTTCGCCCCACCCCGTTTCAATATCTGTTTCACAAAAGCTTGTCAGGTAGATGGCACTTCCACCACCACCCTTGCCCTCGATATCCCCTGTGAGAGTTACATTTTCTAAGCATTCTTTCCTTATGATATGTCTTATTCTGGCTCTACATGCTCTTTTTGTTACCATTCTCTTCAAGTCTCTCCCTTTGTTTATTCACTCGGTCTGTGGAACTCTCCGTACCCTTCTTGAGAACCACGTATCTATTGCCTCCAGTTTCTCTCTTCATCTCTGATGATATTGCCGAGCATTTATGTCATACAAGAGGATTGATGTCATATACCAATTCAGCACTCTGTTTGCTGGTAACGAATTTTCACGTTTTTTTAGTACATTGTTTAGCTTGAAGTAATGTTATTTATTGGTGGAATTAAATACGTGGAGGTGTGTGGGGGGGAGGCATAAACACGAGTGTCGGTTACAATTACATAGCGAAAGGAAACGTTGAAGATGTGCAAACACTGACGTTTAAATTTTTGCATATTAAATATTTTAATATTAAATTTTTAGAGCTCTAAAGTTTTTCGTTTTAAATTGTTGAGTTTGGTTTAAAAAAATGTTCCAATTTCCCTGTGAAATTACTTTTGTTTTAAAAAAAGCGTTTAGTTTTCCCTATGCTTTTGCTTTTGTTTTTTTTTTTAACGAAATTGTTTCAGTTTCCTTATGTATTTGTTTTTAGTTTTAAAAAAGCCTTTCGTTTTCCATGTGCATTTAGTTTTGGTTTTAAAAAAGCGTTCCAGTTTCTCAATGTTTTTGTTTTTGGTTCTAAAAAAGCATTTCAGCTTCCCTATGGTTTCGTTTTTGGTTCTAAAATGCGTTTGATTTACCCTTTGATTTAGTTTTACATAATAAAATAACGTTCCATTTTCCCTCTGCCTTTGTTTTTGGCTTTAAGAAAGAGTTTCAGTTGCCTTATTCTTTTGTGTTTTCATTCTAAAAATGCGTTTCAGTTTCCCTATGGTTTAGTTTTAGGTTTTAAAAACCGTTTCAGATCCCCATTCCATTGTTTTAGGTTTTAAAAAAAGTGTTTCAGTTTCCTATGCTTTATATTTGGTTTTACAAAAGTGTTCCGTTTTCTCAATGTTTTTGTTTTTGGTTATAAAAAAGAATTTCCTTATTCTTTTGTTTTTTCGTTCTTTTGTTTTTCCGTTTCCCTATGCTTTTGTTTTTGCCTTTAAAAAATGCGTTTCAGTTTCCCTATGCTTTTGATTTTGGTTTAAGAAAAGCGTTTCTGTTTCCCTTTGTTTTAGTTTTTTAAAAAACGCAGTGAAACTGAAGAAAATCCGCTAGACTGTGTGTCCAGATACGTCTGCTAAATATATGTCTCTAAAAAAGTTTAAAAATTAAAATTTGAAAAAAAATTAAAATTCACTGTACCTTATCTTAGCTCTCAAAAATGATGTAGATTTTCTTTTGTCTGGCTGTTAAATTTAATTGCGAAAACTGTTATATGTAAATAGTTTCCGAGTAAACTCTATCTTCATGTAACTAAAAAAAAATGTAATATCTCGTCCAGATTAAACAGATACGAAATAATCCGTATCAAAATGTGCCTTATTCCAGCATATTGGGACCCACAATCACAGGGCCAGTAATTTGATTATTAAATTTGATGATATTTGAACTAAATACAGCGTATAATGCGAATAGTTTGTTAAAGATGCAGATTCAATGGCTTTAAGGTAAGAACCTCCAAGAAGTTTCTAAAAGAAGAGCATAGCATGATGATAAAAGGCCTCACACTTGATAAACACAAATTTGTATCATCAAAATCTTTATGACATTATTAAGCGGAAAGGCCAAAGTATTTTTGACATGCAATGGTAACAGCAAACATTGCAATATGAGCACTGGTAAAAAAAATAAAGGTTGAAGACATTAGGGTTAAAATACCCAGAAATTCATACACAGATGTCCTCAAGGACACATGGCACAATGGATAAAGTCGTTAGTTAGATCCAGTGACAGGACCCAAAGAGTATGAGTTTAATACCTGGTTAAGGCGGTGGAGAACTTGGAGAGGGGAATTAACAAGAGTTAAGTGATAACTGACATCCATTAAAAACATGGCACGTGGATCTAAAACAGTCTACCCTAGTGAGCGAAATAAAGGGTTCAGTTCGACATTCCAACCACCCGAAGAAGGCCGGAACGTACAACGGCCGAAACGTTGTAATAAATATGGCGACAAAGATGAGGACAATAGTCCGAATAATGTAAATAGTGTATTATTTTATTATTTTTTAAAACCCTTTCTAGCATGTTCGAAATTTTGGTTAATCTTGTCTTTTTTTGCATTAGCAGGTGAGCCAAAGATTACTATTAGGGAATGTAGCGTCTTTTTATGGTAAAAACATTGTTTTGGAAATCCCTGCAAAAATCACATAATTGTAGGAATTTAATGAAATTTTCAGGACTTACTCAAAAATGAAATTATTTTAAAAATTTTTTTGTTTTAAAAAATCTTGGTACAAATTTATGTTTTTACATCTGTTACTTCCACTTAATTTTTATGAAATTTCGCGAAATTAAAATTCTGTCCGCTTCATATTTATCTCAGTTAAAGGCAGGAATTCTTGGAGAATTTAAACCAAGAGAAAATCTGCTCTGATTCGTAAGATGAAAACTGTAATAAATCTATGACATCATTTAATCAGGAAAAATCTTTTAATTATTTTTATAGATCAGATATATTAAGGAAACTATTGTATTAAGAAAAACATATTTTTCGATAAATAATGGATTTTTTACAAGAATTGTTTTCAGAAATATTTATTAACTTTAAATCATTTAAAATTCTATATTAATTTCAATGTTTTAGATAATATTATTATTAACAGAAAACTATATTTATTAATGATAAACGGAAAAACTTATACAAATTATCAAGCACAAAACTGCGGATTTTTGTAAGTACGACCGACCATACATGACATAATCAGAAAATAAAAATGATAACTATAGTAAATTTAAAGCTAAACTTTATAAAATCCAATAAAACATTACATTACGGAGAATATTTTCCTAAATTTATAAGATTACTGAGTACTTAAAAATTACATAAAAAAGGCGCTCGCATCATTTTCTTCAATCATGTTTTACAGATAAAGTCTCCGTTGAACAACATTAGATCTGTTATCACGCTGTCAGCACGACCACACTTCTAGTGTCAGGTTAAAACACAGCTATCGTTGGGTTAAAAACGCATTTCTGTGATATTTTAAAGGAAAAATAAGTAATATTTGTTTCAAATCAGATTAATTATGCTTTAAATCAGCTAATATTCCCCAAATTAAGTTTCAGAAAAGTATATTTTATTTGTGGAAGTTTTTTTTTAATAAAGAGAATTACATTGCGATGAAAAAAACTAAAAAACGGGCGCTAATCAGCTATGTTATCAAAAAATAAATAAATAAATAAATAAACTCCTTCCAGTCAATTTAAATTACTTTTTGAGATACAGCGAAGTATTTTACTTATTGGAAATATTACGTTTAATCTATTAGCTTGAAATTGAAATTAAAATAAAAGCTTCAAGAAAGATTGTAAATTTAAAAAAATTAATTTCCCTAAATTCGAGTTTCATTCCCTTTCTCAGTTAAAGACTTTTTCATTTTTATATCAGATGTAATATCCAACGATACTTTGATAATCAATTTGTAATTAAAAAAACAAAAAAACTTTACTTTTATTTCTTCTATTATTGATTTTTATGCATAAAATATTAGACTCAGATTTTTTGTGTCCCTGTAAAACGTACTACGATCCAAGCGATAAATATTGGCCATTTTGAAAACCTAGGCATTTAATAAGCCATTTTAACCCATCAATGACCAGGTTCCCAAAAAGGTATTGTAATCATTAATGGATTACAGGTAGAAATATCTAATCAATACCAGTTTATTTTTTAAACTTTATTATACACTAGCAGCATGACCCGGCGTTGCCCGTGCTTGATTCAAAAATCGTACGTTTAGGTAGTTTCCTCTTACTTTTCAACGAATATGTGTAAACTGATTTGCAGTACAAACGGTAGTTACGCTCACCAAGCGTTTCATGTGACAAAACATACAGCCTCCGTTGAGATTGACTGGAAAGTCTCAAAGAGGCCTCTATCTCGGTTTCCTCCTCCCGCTTTCTCTTTGCCGCAGAGGCTCTTTTAGAACGCCTGCTAAGGTTGCCTCGCCATGGTATTTTGGCACGTTTAGCAAAGCTGCCGGATCGGTCATCGCCACGGCACTCAGAAGAGTGCAAAGCAGAGTTTGAAGTAAACGCCAGCCACTTCTCTCCCAAGGAGGCGCACTCAATGGAATCCTGCTCCCGTTTCCCCTTAGCCGGTGAGGCTTTTTTAGAACGCCTGCTAAGGTTGCCTCGCCTGGGTGTTTTTGCGGCCTTTGCAGAGCTGTTGGGTTGGTCATCGCCACGGCACGCAGAAGAGTGCAAAGCAGAGGTTGAAGTAGACGCTATATGATCATCTGTAACCGGAGTTATTATGTGCTCCTCCGCAGTCGCCTATTCTGCATGTGTAACGTTAACGGTGTTAGGGGTCTTCAGTTGCTGACGTGCGGATGTTCGTCGTGTAGGAGCCATTTGAAGGGTTGTAGAAATGCTGTGTAAGAATGCGAATAGATGTTAATGCTGAAGCTGAAGCGGTGCAACCTCGTTGTATACGAAAACTAAAAATGCAGTGGAGCGGTATGGAAAAAGTTTCTCCTAGCTATGGGACGTGCTGTAGGAAGAGGTAATGCAACCAAAACGTTGAAGCGTTGAAGGTTAAAAATAGTGAAACACTGAGGTGTACTGGGCCGCGTAGTAAAGGCAGAAGAGAAGTAACTTGCGACAGCAGTTAACTGTCTAATAGTAAAACTGAACTACGAAAAGGTAGAAATAGGTATGGAACGCTAAGATGGAATGGGTAATGCAAACGTTTAAGCAAATAGGCAGTGAAGTACTGAGGTGTACTGGGCCGCGTAGTAAAGGCAGTACACTTCAACTTACAGTGAAAACTGTAACGTGGAGGTAAAATAGGTTGGGCAAACGATTGAGTAAATAAGTAACTTGCGACAGCAGTTAACTGCCTAATAACAAAAATGAACTACGAAAAGGTAGAAATAGGTAAGGAACGCTAAGATGGACTGGGCTGCGCAATAGAGGCACCATGCGGAGATAAAATGGGTGATGCAAAGTCAGACCTGGTAGCAGGGATAAAAAATCCGAATTTCAATGGCCCTGCTCCCATTCCAGAATTTGAGGTCAAATGTTTTCTTCCACTCCACTGCACGCACTGACCTGTTTCTTCTCGCGCATGGCGTGACCTTAAATTAATCTGCATTTAGGAAATACCCAACCGGAAAAAACATTTTTAAGGGTTGACCGATTGTCGATTTGCACTCTGTTTGGGAAGCTCTCAGATTTGAAACTTCACATGGTGACTCCCAATGGCCTCCTCATAAATCCGGTCGGTTTTTGCTAAAAACCGACATGCGGTGCAGGCGCAATCTGGGCGTATTGGTTTTTGGGTTTTATCGATTTCCGCGCTGTTTAGGGGTCCGTGGTCATGAAACTTCTGGACAACACTTCTAATGGTAGACTCTAAGAGGTTATCAAATTTGGTTGAAATGCGATCATTCCTTCTGTAAGCAGATTTTTTCGATTATCGATTTTTTCGGAACCTGAGTAGGAACTCAAAAATCGGGCTCCGTCATGTCCTTACGGCAGCCATTTGCAAACTTGTTGTGAAAACCGCATCGAAATCGGGTGAGAAATGCGGCCTGGGCGAGGTAACAACGCCCACGAGAGGCACACAGACAGACAACATGAGAAATATAGATAGTAGGCTATCATTGATAACGGGATTTTTAAAATCCATAATTAATATAGGATGATTCTCAAAAAGAATAATTAATTCTGTTATTTTTAAACCTATAAATGCATACAATTTTCATAATTAATACTGAATTGCGGTGGTTATTAACGTGATATATTGGCGCAAATTACACTTGGCCAAATGAATAGATGTTGTGTATTATCTTTATAAGATGTTTGATGTGCAGACATATACTTAACATTTCAACATGCATAAGTAATTTAACTTCTTACACACAGTCGCACACAAAAAATGATCTTTTATGTGGTGTGTCCCTTCAGGACGTGGGCGATTATGGCTCTCTACAACTTCCTATCTTTCTTAGCTCTTAGCAATGCGTGTATCATCCATTCACATGAGCTAATTAAGTAGGTTGCTCGCTGTTTCCGTCTTTCCTCCTTGAAGTCGATATGTCCTGTGAGTGTCAAATATTCCAAGCCTTCTTTTCTCATTTCTCTTCAGAAGTTTTAACTGCCTCTTTCTTTTCTTTTTTCTGTATTTTTAAAACTCCTTTATTGCTTACATGTTGCATCCATGATATTCTCAACATCCTACTGTAGAACCACATCTCTGTTGCCTCAAGCTTCTCCTTCATCCAGCATTGATTGTCATCTAGGGGAATTTATATGGCCTAACAGATCATTACTCTTTCTTTGTTTCTAACGACATTTTCCTCGATCTTAATACTTTACTTAGTTTTTGGAAGGCATCTTTATACATATGATGGAGTCACGGCTCGGATTGAGGAATCGAAGTGTCGATTTCCTATTCGATTTGAATTTATTACACTCATTTAAGTGCAAATGTCTTTGTGAAAGGTATGGCACCATCTCTTTTGCTCTCAGCTGTAAGTAAATAGCAAGACAGATTGGCTCCTATAGACTTTAGTAGCAACCGGTCTAAAAGAAGGAACATTCCAAACCAGCCCGGAGAGGAGGGGAATCCGTAAGGTAATCTTGCACAGAAAACACCACTGCTACTGCAGCTGCAGCACATGTGGTGCCCCTTCGACGTTAATGGATTACCGGTCTCGTAAATATCTTGCGCCTGTCTCGGTGTGAAGTAATGGTTAACAAGATTATTCTAGTCAATCATTAATACAGTTGTAGCATACCTACAGACGATAATGGGTATGTCTCCATTCACATGAATACAGTAGTAAATACTGTATGTTGGTCTGCAGTTAGAGATTCGTCTCCAGCTGTCCAGGTCAAACTCTCTGCCTTCCGGGCAGAGATGATCCCCAGACGAGGCTATGTCGAAGGGCAGATTCTCGTCTCGGGGAAACAGCTACCCGGCTCCGTTTTATACGGGGTCTAAGAGAAATTTTTGGCCGAGCCTACAGGCTCGGATACCCCACATTAAATTCGGCTTTGTGCCACATCTGACCGCGTTGGGCGGTTGGTAGATATCCTGCATTTGAAGATTCACAGTGTAATTCACTTGAATCACTTCTAGCAGTTGACTACTACTTCTATGCGCCGCTGGCGAATCTTATATGTGTTGTTCTTGTCCTAAGTATTATCGTTCATTACCAACCTTTGTTTGATTATTCTATTCAGTAACCTTCCCTAGGTTACAACAAATACTGAGTAGTGAGTTTAATACTTACATTTTGCCCTATAGAAAAATTTGACATTAAACATTAAATAAACCAATGAGGTTTGATTTGTCGTAAAATTAATCAGAGATAGTAAATTGCACAATGGTTAATTGCAAAATGGTGTTAAGTGTTAGTCAACTCAAATGCAATTAAAACATTGCTACTGTACTCATATCCACCTTGCACTATAACACTTGCTTAAAAAACATTTGAACTACAACGGTTAATTTTAAATTAATTATAGTAGAGCGCGTTCGCGCATGTTTGCAAATTCACTATCACAACGATTGCAGTTACATTAAGTTTGTCTTCGCAATTCAACCCTGACGATGATGTCGTAGGAGATCGAAAGTACTTGGGTTAACAAGAACTACGGCGCCTTCTTTGATGAATTTCAACTTAACATCAAGAAAATAATTAGAGAACTAGAACGGATTATTGTAAAATAATTAGACATAATAGATTTATATTAGTGATGTGGACCCGAAGTAGGGGCCACGGAAGGAAAACACGGAACACGGCTTAGAGGTAAGAAAGATATATTAAACAGAAAAGTCACAAAGAATAGTGTAAGCAGAGCTTACTATCCAGTGGTGTCCGATATTGGTATAGTACGCGGCTGCGCATTACTGGTGCTACTCCTATGATTCACATAATAATATAGTACTGGGAGAGTCCATGATCTAGGGAAGTATTGGTCTCACAACAATTAGTTAATGAAACATGCTCGAATAAAGATTGGTTTGGTTTGTTTTACGGTATATCAACCTTAATAGTTTATTTAATGCCGACAAGATTATTGCTAGTAATATTTTTCTTACAAAAATGTATTACTGGTAAAAGATTTTCCAAAGAAAAGTATTGCTGGTATTAAAATCTATTTTTATATTTTCATAGTATTTTGACCTCTTATTTTGTGTGTGTGTGTGGGAGGGGTAACTATTTGCCTATAGCTGGGACCCTGATAGGTACTACCACCCCGGGTCAGGGTGGTCTTGGGAACACCAGCTATTAAAAGGTAGTTCTACGCTCCTCAAAACCTTCAAAGGCGTTGCTGTCGGATGTAGTTTATCGTCTTACTCAGGAACCGGATTTAGTTTATTTATTTCGAACCGTCGAATAAAGATATGCTGCCTAAATATACATGCGTTCTTAAGTAGATAATATAGGGGTCAACCTTCCCAGATCCAAAACGTATTACACAGTACTGACAGCTTCTTGCTTCGCACCAACAGGGATTCTACTGTGAATCGACGGTCTGAACACTTCCATGCACGCTTCAGCACAAAACGCATAATACAAGAACCTGGAAATAATCTTATTCGTCAATAAGGAATTGAACTGGAGGTAGATAAGGTGAGAGAACAAAATATTGTGGAAATAAAATTTTGGTCGACATTTCAAAAGCATAACTACAGATATTTGAGGCATTTTGTGACTCTCCTTTGCATGGAAGTGTTTAGCGACTGCCCGTCAGATTTTAGGGTTCAGAGCAAATCACGCTAGGATTGCAAGAACACGATCATTTTTACCTTTTAAAAATGAAAGAATTTGGACTGCTGAACACTAACATTGGTTTCTATCACAGATTAAATCCAGCAAGAATAATACTAAACAGCTTCTTCTTCTTTCATATCCTTTCAGATGTGGGCGATCATGTCTTTCCACGACTTCCTATCTTTTCAACTCAAAGCAGTTTTTGTCTCCATGTAATCGTTCCCATGTCAATGTTCTGCCATACTTTTACACAGGTTCATTAAGAAAAATAACTTGTTTACTCTGCATTTCTTGTCTTCCTGTGAATGTCAAATTAATCAAGCCGACATTCTTTAAGTGTCTCAAATATTTCAACTGTCTCACTCTGATTCAAAGTACTAGTGGCCTTTTTTACTACAATTTTCCTTAAAATAAAATTATACATTTTAAGGCATCAGTCATTTTTTTTAATATATTATTGATTGAAAAAGAATGACAACGTACTTCTGTTAACTTTTTATTGTATTTTTCTTGTGTGCGAAAAAGAGATTGCATTTTTGAACATTTTATAGGAATTATAGAAATTATTGTTAATTGCGAGCGCTTTCGGCTAATTTAAAAAGAAAAAAGATTTTGTAATCGTAAAAGAATGACCCTTAATAAAATAGACGGCCATACTGTACGGGGTGTGTTTGGAAACTACAAACATATCTATATATCCGCAAATTACACATCGTTTGCTATAGCACAAACGAAATCTCTGAAAATGACCAACAGATTAGCTGAAAACGCTCGAAACGAAGCACCGTTTCGACAATGTCCAACAAAAGAAACCGCTTGTTCACACACAAGAAGAGTATGATAAAATGACTTAAATAAAAGATCACTCATTTTTGAGGAAATACACACACACACACACACAC
>OZ038481.1:102612093-102614593 GCA_964036315.1 Acanthosepion esculentum
ATACTTATTTTATTTTACGGCAATTTTTTAAAAAGAGTTTTGTAGCTGTGCATAATACGCACACCCGATTTTGCTTATTAATTTAAGAAAAAAATGTGTATTACACATGGGGAATTACGGTAGTTGGTGAATTGATATAATGCTGTATTTATTAGGTATGTATAGTGTAATGAGTTGATAATCTACATAATCATTTAAAAATTAAAATAATACTTGACAATTGCTAATCGATTAACCGAAAGCGCCCAGAAAATTTGGACAGTTTTTATACAGTTCATGTTCAGAAAAAACACAAGTACAAAAGACAAACAATTCATATATGATAGAAATTGTTAGGAGGATTTGATAATTAATTAATTCTGAAAGAAACCTCAACAGAATGCAGAAAGCACTGGACGGCCGTTTCGTCCAATATTAGGGACCCATCAGCAGTGCGCATCCACTACGGAGAATTGAAACCCTGACAAATGAGTTATCAAGTAAACGTCATACAAACTGTTCCAACAGGCCTCAGTGACGAAGAGGTAGCAAATCAGACTCAATATAGCGCCGCTCGCTCACATAATCCGTGGTGGAACTCAACTGAAATTCTCTGTAACCATAGGACTGTGCCCCCGGGAGCCACGATTACTATCACCAAGCCACTCAAACTGAAGCATTAGAAGCCGGATCAAGCAATGATATAGAAATGATAGAAATTGTTAGGAGGATTTGATAATTATAATTAAGTAATTCATTGAGTCTGAAAGAAACCTCAACAGTATGCAGAAAGCACTGGACGGCCGTTATATATATATATTATGTTAATCACTATACTAAGTTGGTGTAGAAAAAAACCCGGATAACACAATTTGCAAATAAAAATATATTAAAACAAATAGGTATTTGGGGGAAAAAAATTGTAAAAAAAGGAAAGGACTAAAAACATCCGAGTAGGGCGAAAAAAATCGTCCAGTGCCGTAATTTCTAGTACAAAGAAAAAGCCCCAGTCGTGCAAATGAGAAAAAAACGTAAAATGCTCAAAAGTAGAGCAGAGTATAAAAATCCTAGTGATCCAGGGACGACCTACCTAGGGTTCACCAAAATGGATCTTCAGATCCAAAAAAACGATCAGTTCAAGAAACGTGATCTTCTGTACAAAAATGGGTATCTACTAAAGGTAACTTTTGATGTAATTTATATATATATATATTTATGGCTGCCCACTCATATCCGAGTATGAACGCGGCTATCCAATCCATACGGCAAACACCTGCTCAGACACATTTGTTTTTGTTCAACACCCAGAGAGCCCACCTGTGGTTTATACTACAACTATGCTAAGCGGAATTTAGCCACAGTTTCTGGGAGAGAGCGCGTTATCTAGGATGATCAACATTCTGAACAATGGCCTCACGTTCCAACGCTCGCCCACGATGACTTGTGACTTTGTGCTAGGACAACCAACGACACTTACCAAAGGTTTCCGTCTACCCAATTTCACTCACAAGGCTTGCGTCAACCCGCGGTATGGTTTTAAGGCACTTTCCAAATTTATTTCCAAAAGGTTTATATATATATATATATATATATATATATATATATATATATATATATATATATATATATATATAAAACAACTGAAAATTTGCAAATTAAAAAAAATTGAATGTTTTTTTTGTGAAAGTATTTATTTATATTTATATATATATATATATATATATATATATATATATATATATATATATATATATATATATATTTGATATTTCAGATCGGCTCCGATCTTTCATCAGAAAATTTTTTTTTTCTGATGAAAGATCAGGACCGATCTGAAATATCAAATATATATATATACAAAAAACATAAGTAAATACTTTCACAAAAAAAACATTCAATTTTTTTTAATTTGCAACTTTTTAGTTGTTTTTTCTATATTATATACATATTAAGAAAGTATACGTGGCTTCTCATTATGCTATATATATATATATATATATATATATATATATATATATATATATATATATATATATATATATATATATATATGCGGTTACATGGATAGTAGTTTCTAATCCTGGGTTTCACGCTTTCGCGATCTGACAAACATTTTTTTCTGAAGATCGCGCAAGTGTGAAACACGCACTTACAAACTTCTATCCATACAACCGTATCTGTTAGCTCTATCACTGATATTGAGCACCGCGCATATATATAAATATATATATATATATATATATATATATATATATATATATATATGTTATGGTAATTTACCCACGCACGCATAGACTGTCCAACCTAAATATAGGAGCAGGTACTGCCTTCTGGAGAGTGAAGTTTCCAGCAGTTAGCACTGACAGTCGGACTGAATATTCCTGCTCGTTTTTACATGTTTGTATTACTGTTTCTGTTAATATATTTGTTTAACTCACTTCTTCTCTTGTGTCTTTATTTCTGGCCACAACAGTATATATGTATGTATGTGTGTCTATACGTGCAGATATGCGGTGAAAAA
>OZ038481.1:102619593-102632093 GCA_964036315.1 Acanthosepion esculentum
GAGACATGGATGTGTCTTCTTACCGGCTTATTCATTGTAGAACGAAGCCATTCTGAGACAATTAGAAGTTTTACTAGAATTCCTTATTGGCGGCTACCATGATATATATATATAGACGACACAGCGTTGATAGCAGACACAGAAACAACTCTTGCAGAAGACAGTGAATGAAAGGAAGGACTAAACATCAATTGCATGAAGACGGAATTCATTGTTGTTAATAAAAGGAATATTCCAACATACAAATTACAAATTGGAAATACCAAAATCAAACGAGTACAAAAATATAAATATCTGGGAATTGTTTTACCAGAGGACGGAAAGTGCAATGGAAACTTGAAGGCTCATTGGGATAGCCAAAAATGCCTTCCAAAAACTAAACAGAGTACGAAGAAACAGGAAAACTTCGTTATAAACAAAGAAAAGAGAACTGAATTATTACGTAATATCAGTCCTCCTATATGGCAGTGAATTCTTGACAATCTCCTCACACATATAAAAGAGACCTGAAGGGACATCGTTGGGGTTCTGTAGAAGGATGCTGACGATACCATGCATCGAACATGTGAGCAACGCGAAGTTTTAGAGAAAATGGAAACAAAAAAGTAGCTTATACTTAACATCAAGAATAGATTGTTGTCTTTTCTTGGACACATAATGAGGAAAGAGGGCTTGGAGAATCTGATACTCACAAGACAGACCGAGGATAGGACAGACAGAGGAAAACAACGTATAACATATTTAGTCAGCTTGAGTTAATGCATGGCGGCACAAGTTTTAGGAGAGATAACAATAAGGTACCATTTATTAAGTGCTACAAATGACACGCGATTTTGGTGAGCCATGATCTACTACGTACCAAAGAGACACGGCATATAGAAGAAGAGGTGAAGCTTGCGACCGCACCTCCGTCATTGTGCTAAAAAAGAAAGAGTCGTTGGAATATCACCGTTAGTGTGACAATGGTCGTGGTGACATGGGTAATTTTGGAACTGGCTGATTGCCGTCCGACGTTAAAAACAACATTCTCTCACATCTTACCACTTGGAGGCGAGTGAATAGCATTGTTTTTCGGGATTTGGCGCCGAGATCAACAGCGGTTGCGGGGACTGGGCGATTTGCGGATTGGCCGAGGCGTACCCCACATTAAAAATATCTTGTGTCACATTCTGCCATTGTCTGGAGAGATGGGTAAATAATACCATCGCTTCCCAATCTTTGGAAATGAATCAAAGCGTCGTATCGGTTCTATTTAGAATTTGGTAAAGCTTGATCCCGGTGATCCCAACTTTGCCACAACACCATCCTTATTAAACTAAGGTTGGCCGACGCAGGGGTTCGCAATTGGACAAAGGACATTGGACAAAGGGGTTCGCAATTTTGACATTGGACACAGGAGTCCGCAATTTTGACATTGGTCACAGGGGTCCGCAAATTTAATATTGGACACAGGGGTCAGCGATTTTAACATTGGACACAGAGGTCCGCAATTTTGACATTGGACACACGGGTTCGCAATTTTGACATTGGACAAAGGGGATCGCAATTTTGACATTGGACACAGGGGTCCGCGATTTTGAAATTGGACACAGGGGTTCGCAATTTTGCCATTGGACACAGGGGTTCGCAATTTTGACATCGGACACAGGGGCCCGCAATTTTGACATTGGACACAGGGGTCCGAATTTTTGACATTGGACACAGGGGTAGGTATTTTTAGCCTTGGTCTAGATGTACTAATGTGGACGCCAACATACTAAGAAGGTCACAACCTAGCACAGTGGGGAGATGGATAAATACCAAGATGAAACAGGAGTCGAGACTTCTGTACAGTGATATGGACGAATCTACTATGTATGCCGACATTGATTTGTAGACTTTTATTGTGTATATATATTCATATGCATTTTTCTCAGCGTTTATGCCATTGCCAACTGACAAGTGCTCATTTTTGGAATATATTGATGCCTATTGACGTATAGCATTTCTATATTTAACCTACATATACATTTCAATTGGAGTTTATCCTGGTCAGAATATTTCGATCTAACTCAGTCGGACCATATCTATCTTCATATGTTCCTATCAATCTAAATGTGTTCACTCTCTCTCTCTCTTTCTCTCTCTCTCTCTTTGTCTTCTCACTAGCTCTCCTCTCTTTTACTATCTATCTCGGTTCATCCTTTATCACACACATGTTCTGGATCACTATCTAAATCTGTCAATTATCTCTCTATTTCTCCATGTCAGTTTATTCTTTATCTATCTACTCTTCATTATCACACTGTTTCTCTCTCTCTCTCTTTCGCTCACTTTCTGTCCCAGTTTATCTATCTATCTATCTATCTATCTATCTATCTATCTATCTATCTATCTATCTGTGTAAATGCATTCATTCTCTTCTCTATCGCTCTCAGTATCTATCTATCTATCTATCTATCTATCTATCTATCTATCTATCTATCTATCTATCTATATATATATATATATATATATATATATATATATATATATATATACATATATATATATATATATATATATATATAATTCTGTAAATTAACGTACTGTCCCTCCCTCTCTCTCTGTGTCCCAGTCTCTGCCTGTCTATCTATCTATGTAAATTTATTAATTCACTTTCGCTCTCTACTTTAATCTGTACATTATCCCTCGTTCTTCACATAATCTCTATCCCTATCTCTCTCTATCACAGTCTGTTCATATCTATTTATCTATCTATCTATCTATCTATCTATCTATCTATCTATCTATCTATCTATCTAAATTTATTCATTATCTTTCTCTTTTCACGCTCTATCTAAATATGTTCATTATATCACTCTTTTTCTTTCTTTCTTTCTTTCTTTCTTATTTCTTTCTTTCTTTCTTTCTTTCTTCATTACATTTCTTTAAATGCAGCCTCGAGGATCGTAATACTCGCCAAATTACTGTATTTCATACAACGGTGACATCGGGGAATAATGAGATGAACTTTTGCTCGGAAAGATGTGAAAACTTCCGGAATTCGAGCAGCTAATTGGATTCAAATCCTCCGAGTTTCCCGAAATATGTGCCTTGTAAATGAAGCAACAGAGAGTCGGAAACATTATTCCCGATCCACAAATATGTGAACATTTGAGCCACTTTTCTTGGAAACTTTTCCGGTTCTACTCAAAGGTCATTAATTAATGTTCATTCATAAAACAAATGTATATCTGAGATAATCTGGTTGTGAAAATCGTCACTAATCCATTTGTCTGACATTCATTTAACAGGACTAATAAAAAATAATTCTTTATTTATAGATCTTTACTAAGGATAGTTTAATCCGCTACAACTAATTTTTAAATCTCCGCTTGTATGCAGACACACACACACACACACACACACACACACACACACACACACACACACACACATATATATATATATATATGTAATGAGTGCAGAATCCAAAAATATATTTCTCTCTTCAGAAGACTGACGTTTTCTTAAGGAAAATCTTTTATTAAGAAAACGTCGGTCTGAAGAGATGAATATATTTTTGGATATTAATGAAATAAATTATAACCGAATGGATTTTGAATTATCCTGTACTCATTATTCTTATATTGGTCTGTTCTTATATCGAGCTCTCTTTGGATTAAATCTTGGAATTATCCCTACTAATAATCAATTATATATATATATATATATATATATATATATATATATATATATATATATATATATATATATATATATATATATATATATATAACTCAGAAAGAATTTGTTTAAAATTAACATAAAATTTGTCAGAAATACATAAAAAACAATAAAAGACTTAATCATATACAAAACAAAACAAGAAGCCAAAATCTGAAGGAAGAATTTGCTCTCTCACCTGCAAAGATTACCAGAAAGATTATATTCGAGAAACCTTAAGAATTTTCAATAAAAGCTTATATAAACACAAAAAAGAGATTCTAAAAACCAACACTTTAAAATTGTAATGAGACTGACAATAATTTTGACACAAAAAATCCTACTCTAATTGAAAGAGCAAATAATTCACTAAGGTCAAAATGTTTAGAAAGTGCTTTAATCGCTAGATACCCCACAGTAAATTTGCGTCCAGACTTTTACCATTCTTGGCCGATCTTCTGTTATCACAATGTGGAGTATTTGATAAGAAACATGATGGAAACAAAAGGAAAAGAAAAAGAATCGAAATTAAATCGGCTAGATTATTTACCCAAAACACAAAAATATTTCTAAATTTTAAAATCTCAGCCTTTCTCGCACGTGCACATGCGTAGTTGCATCAGCATAAAAAAAAAGAAAGAAAAAAAAACTGGACTGATGAAGTCCTAAAGGAAGAAATGTGTCACAGGAAAACTTTTTCCACTTTGTCATAAATCTTTCCTCTAAAACTGCTTTTTGTTAAATAAATCTTTATATATCGTTGTCTGGTATATATATATATATATATATATATATATATATATATATATATATATATATATATATATATATATGTTTCATTCAAACTACAGACACGGTACTGCGATTAAGATTTTTATTTAATTTTTCTTGTGTTCGAACAAGTGTTTTCTTTTCTGGACAAAGTGTGTAGAACCTGTCCAAATGTTCTGTAATTCCGACCGCTTTCGGCTATACTTTTAGCCATTATCAAGGATGATTTTATTTTTGCTTTTTAATTGGGTGTATAGGTTGTGTGTATATTCTAGAGTTATAGTTTTATTTTCTGAAAACTGTTAGCACCTTGTGGCCATATTCGTAGTTAATATTACTGAGTGTTTCCTTTTTCTTTATTATTATTAAGGCTTCCATTATTTTTAATCGTTTTTTTACATGTGTCTGTGGTTATTATGTTTGTATTTTCTACTGGTATATTTTGGATGAAGTCGAGTAAGTTTGTGTGTGTGTTTAAATGAGTTCTAATAAAGCTGTGGTCAGATAGGTGTATCGTAAGGCGTCTGGATAGGCATGTAGTCGTGTGACCGATGTAATTATTTATGAATTCGGTTTGATCAGGAACACAGTTCCTTAAGGGACATTTGAACTCATATATAATGTTCGTTCCTTGTAATTTTTATTTTGCTGGTGTGTTGTTATTTTTGATAATAAGGTTAGCTGTTTTAAATTTTTTGTAGTTGATAATTAATTTGAATTTTTTGTTCGGGTCAATTGAGGTAGAGTATTTATTTATGATATTTCTAAGTGAAGGTTCATCTTGTTTGTAGGTGATGTGCATCTGGCTTTTGTAGAAAATATTTATTTTATTTTTGACTGTGTTATTATTTACTTTGCAAAGAAATAGTCTAATTTGGTGGTCTATAAGGTGGTTAGGGAAGCCATTGTTAACTAGTGTCTGTTTTGCATTATTGAGTTCTTTAAGGAAAAGTAGACAAGATGAATTCTTGTGTGCTCTTTTTAGGAAGTTTTTTTATCACTGCTCTTTCGTATCTGGATGGGCATTCACTCTTAAAATTAAAGTGGCAAGAGTTTCTGCTAGTTGTTTTTTTAATACAATGAGGTGGTAAATGTGTTGTTACTATATTCTCCAATTACTCTAAGAATGGGAGTTTGTTTTTTTATTAAGTTCGTAAGTAAAATTAAGGACAGGTTTTTTTCAAATGTGGTCTTAAGAGTATCTATTTCTTTAGTGTTATTTGCTAAACTAAAAATATCGTTTACGTAGCGGACATATATTTTGGGTTTACAGACCTGTTTAAATATCATGTTTTCTACATGGGGCATGTATTAATTGGAGAAGCACGGGCCGAGCGGATTTCCCATAGTAACACCATTAATTTGGCTGTAAATGTTGCCATTATTATCATAGAATGAGACTTTGGTTGTGCATGGATGTAGTAATTTTTTGAGTATAAATAGTTTGATGGATGGTGGAGGGATAGAATTATTATACACAGAATTGAGGATAATGTCAATGGATTGATCGACGGGGACGTTTGTCAGTAGATTTTCAACGTCACGTTGGTTTGGTTTTTGTAATTTTCAAAATTTGAAGGAATTCCTGGGTGGATGTGATGCTGTAATTGGTGGCTAGGTATGTAGTAAAGATGTCATTAAGGAATTTTGATAGGTCATAGATAGGGGTTGGGATCTGGGAAATGATTGGTCGTAGCGGGTGTCTAGGTTTATGTGTTTTTATATTTATATATATTTTCTGTTTTACGCTATTCTTATAGATACGGATTATTTAAATTTTTCTCTGTTTTTTTTAATCAAACACCGGCCTAAAAGTTGGAGTAATTTCGTAGAAAATATGTGTTCTCCGACAGGAATCAAATCTGTATTCTTATACGGAAACGGTTATTTGGTTTAGCTGCAGAGAAGCGTCTGGATAGTAAAGTCGAAATTACTGTTTCTCTGTAGCTAAATGGTATAGCACGTCAGATATAAATGTCGGTTTCTGTATAGGAATAAAGGTTCGATTCCTGTCGGAGGACGCGGATTTCCCGGTGCGTATCGTCATGCAGTGAATTAGGCTTTACATTTTTTTAAATTTTTATTTGCATTGAGCTTTTTTTATTTATATAGGCGTTAATTTGAAATTTTTAAAAAACTATATATATATATAATTTGTAAATATATATATATATATATATATATATATATATATATTTATATATATATATATAATTTTTTAAAAACTATATATATATATATATATATATATATATATATATATAAATATATAATTTAAAAAAAAACTTTATATATATATTGTCATCCACAGACAGATTGTTTCGCTGTATCACAGCTCATCAGTTTTTTAAAACTATATATATGTATATATATATATATATATATATATATATATATATATATATATATAATTTTTTTAAAACTATATATATATTTTTAAAACTATATATATATTTTTAAAACTATATATATATATATATATATATATATATATATATATATATATATATATATATATATATATTCAGGAAGCAAGTAATCCCCCAAACAAATTTGATTTTAAATTCAATCGACAAGATCTGTCTGTTTAACTTTTTATTGCGTTTTTCAAAAGTTTTTATATATCAGGATCGAAATTGTTGATAAACTGTCCAAATTTCATGTTCGTTCTGTTGTTTTTGTTCAAGTACTCTCGACTGTTTCAGTCATGATCAAGAGCCATGTGCCTCACCGGAAAATTATGTATAATATGTTTTGCGTATTATTCTTATGGTTTTATTTTAACGCATACTAAATATTTTATACACACTTAAAGATACCGTCGCCTTTGATGAAAGATGTTTTATTTACTGAGTCTTGTCTATTTTCTAAAAAATTCTAGGATTTCCCAATGCGTTGTCACTCGCTTTAACTGTTACACATGACGTCTCTTTGGACTAATTCAAACTTTTAACTCTGTATCAAATTAGTATGTCATTACCGGTTACGTCACTTGCTTATCTCACTGACAGCACATAGTTCTTGATAATAACAAAAGTCTATGGCCATATACAGTTTTAAAAGGGCTTCTTGATCGGGTCGAGCTCTGTGGCCATATCACGTTGAAAAACTAGTTCCCTTAAGAAAAATTATCGACTGAAAGTTATATTTGCTAATTCCATAATTGGCAGAAAATTCATTGGAAGATAAAGAACAACTTAATCTATCATATTAGTTTTTGTTTTCAGAAAAGTGACGTTTCGATTCCTACATATCACATCTATTTCTCATCAGTTTTATTGATCACGCTATAAGCAATGTGATCCAAATTAGTGAAAATAACAATTAATTACAAAAATGCTAATTAATTCCAGTATGCTAATTAGAAAATGATTCGTTTTTTTACAACCTTTCAACTCTTTGCATGTTATTTAAAGCCAGAAAATGTTTTCAGATTGTAATAATTTTTTTGAGATAATGATGGTTTAATGATAAGTCTTATTAATTAACCCATAGCTTGGGGGAGAAGAAGTGAATTCATACTTCTTCCAAGGGTATTTGCGAGTAAATGAATAAAACGAACTCAACGGGAATTGAAACTCGGCTCTCCGATTATCAATTCCGATCCATTATGCATTACATCATCTGAATATCCAAGCTTACAGCACTTGGTATTCACAAGCAGTTACCCTTCTGACCAGGCTCGACGTTGCTTAACTTCGGTGATCGTGCGGAAAGTCAATTATTAAATTATATCTCAAGTTATTATAAACAAATCTTCGATTTTCATTTAATCAGAATAAATATCGATTAAATGTTATATTTGCTATTTTTGTGTTTGGAGATATGGTAGGTATTGTTTGATTTATGAAATGAAGATTTAATATTATGTTCTTTTATGCATCATATCACTTCAGAACGTGGGTGATCATAGCTATGGGTTAATTAGTAAGGCTTGTATCCCTAAACAATTATTATATAAAAACAATTCTAATAATCTAAAATATTTTCTGGCTTTAAATAAACAGCAAATTTGAAAAATCGTAAAAAACGAATCAATAAATTGATTGGGTCGAGAAATTTTCAGCACCTCCTTATCTTTCCTCTCAATTCAAGTACAATTTAATGTACTTTCTGCTTTCTGTATTTTCTTGTATTTCAACTTTATTAATTACTAGCAGCCATAGCCAGCTGGTCGATCAGAAAAAGCATTCAATTAGAATGGAGCAAAAACAGCATCATGTTTAGATATAACAGAGTCTATCTTCTTCAATTACTTTAAAGTACTTTCATTCAAAAACATTTTGAATTAAGGCAGTTACTGGTATAACAGAAGTAGTCTGTATTTATTCAATCGAAGTTAGCCGTGGACATGAAGGGATAAAACAGGCAACATGAAGACGCACTTCAGACCACAATTATTTTGGAGCTTTTGAAATTCAATTTGTCAATATGCTACGAGGGATGTAAAGGAGGATATATTTACAAAGCAATTGTTTAGTTTAATGAAAATTGGTTGAGAGATCTACGAAAAATAAGAAAGAAACCAGTAAAAATCGCCATTTTCGCTATTTAGGCGGGTTTTCACTATATCGGTGGATTCAATTATCAAGTTAAATATCCTTTAAACAATCAACTTATTGTTGGCTACAATTGAGTGAAGATTGTATTAGTTTGTTTGAAAATTGGTGGAGTTTTTAGTTTAAAATTTGTGTTGAAATCAGTTTGTGTTGATATCGATTTTTTTTTTCGCGGTTTTTCGTAGTGGCGTAGAAATAAAAATGAGGTATCGTTGAACTCATCATGATGTACGTAACCTACATACCGAGTTTGAACGAAATCGGAGGAAAAGTTTAATATATCGATTTTTGATCAGCTTTATCGATTATTGATTTTTTTTACAAATTATCGATTTTTTACGCTATGAGCCTATCTCTTATACCGTACAATGTATATGCCAAGTTTGATCAAAATCGGTTGAATGGATCTTAAGTGAAAAGGTATCACACAGACAGACAGACAGACACACAGACATCCTCTGTTTTATATATATAGATGACGGTTCCAGTTCAGTTTTATTTTGAATATTCCTTACATTATAAAATGTCTTCAGTTTTACAATGATTAATCGGCAGAAGTCATTTTTTCTAAACCAGTGATTTAAAACCTCTGACTTGGAAATAATAATAAGTAATAATAATTTTTTTTTTGGTTTAAGATATTTGCAAGATTAGTTGGTAGTCTTTCTTTTTATAATTTTGCAATGAAATTCAGATATTGACTTATTTGATTCTGTATAAACAAAACCCATAATATCAAGTTCGGGTTATTCTCTCACCCAATATGCCATGAAGAACGTTGAAATAAAAAAAAAGTTTAAATGGAACGAGACAATTCGAAGTTATCGAAGAGTAAAAATTCCCGAAAAAGAATCCGAAATTGACTTGACGCAATTTCTTCCAGTTGAAAAGTGATGGATGTTATTACAATCGGTAATGTAAGCAGTAGTAAATAAAAGAAAGGGTGGTGTATTGTACAGTACGCTTGGATTGGACACACGCCCGGGTTGTTTTCGCAGAGACTGTGTATGGGTAGCTACTCTGTCTGCAAGAGACAAAAGGATAGAATGACTCAACTCAGTCAACGCCTTGATGTCTACACAATTTTCTTTTCAAAAGTTCTTATTATTCAAGCAGTTTATTAAGGTCAGTATAAAGAAAGATATTCTGGAATTTAGTTATCGGCGCGGAAAGTGAATTCGGCTTGCCTAGTTCAATCCCCACCCCTCCGATTCTATTTCACTTGGAAACGGCATGAATCCATCTTGCTACTGTTTTGTGCTACATAGTAGGGTGGACTGGGATCTCTTGCCTTGAGGTAGAAACCAATCTAAGGGAATTGAATCTCTAAATTCAAATCCAGCTTAAAGAGGGATGGGCTCCATCAGTTTCTATCGCACAAGACACAACACTGTATACGTTCAGTACATATGGTATCCCTACCTACGTGACGTGATATGGCACACGGCACTTTGTTTTACACTATTATTCTTTATTTGGGTTGGGCTTAAAATAAGTTGGTACCGTTAGCGCCCTATGTTTTAAACGAATAACTCGTAATAATAGATATAGTTGGTGAAGAAATCCAAACAAATTAAAGTTGATTTTCCGATCGGAGAGTAAGGTGGCGGGGGAATGTGGCTACTTAAATATATATGAAGCCTTAAAGACTGCATACGTTGAAGAGGGTTCCAAGGATAAGAGACGCTAGTTCAAATCTTGACGAAGGTTGCTTCTTTATTTTCTAATATTCTGTTTTCTCAACTGTCAAAGAATGCATAAAATTTTTTTTTAAAATAACAAAAATAAAGAATCCTGGGTGCTAAAGTAAAGAGTAAGAAAAAGATAAGGTATTAGATGTTGATAATTTGATTGTTGTTTTACTACAAGGTTTCGGTTGATTTGTTCTTCGGCCTTTTGCAAGTGCATGTTACATCCGGTGGTCATTGAGTAATACCCTATACTTTTATTTCACTACATAAACAAAAGAATTTACAAATCCATAAAGGAACATCTTAACAGATGAGATAATTTTAAAAGGGATAAAGAAAAAGATAAAGTTAATCATCTTTTATACGGAAGACCCTAAGAACAATTATTTGATTCACATGGATTTCTTATATGTTGACTCTTGTATTGCATTCTATTTATTCATTGAAACTCTTTTAACAAAATAATTTTTTCTGCATTTATTTTTTTCACTTAATGTCCTTTCTAGTACGATTCCTCGCCTGCTATTTTAATTTCACCGGTGACAAAGCACTACTGTTTTATCCAAACGTCATTTGCTTTGCCTTATTATGGCGTCTATAAATTTTAAGCGGTGAATAGTCACGTGCCACACATGATACACTCTTTCGACTCATTAGTAACTAAGCAGGGGCATCACTCAATGACTACCGGATGCAACGTGCAGGAACCCTTCAGGGTGATGTAATGGTTAGCAACCTTGTCTCGCTAGATCTAGTATGACTGAAAAGTGAGTTCAATTCTCACTGGGTGTCGCATGCATTTGGCCTTGTGCCGCATCTAAGCTACGCTTAGAAAATTATTAAGTCACCTCAACGTGATGTAATGGCAAGCACATTTATATCGCTAGTGCAACCATTGGGTTGGTGCATAATTATCAGGCGTTTATTAAATAAAATTTATTATGAAAATAGAAACATAAGAAATCAACAATAACATTTTAAATGATTATTCCTGAGCGTATGCATATCGATACTATTTTATGACCTGAAAATAAAATAATATTTCTATTAAAAAAATTAAACAAAACATCAATTTCTTATAAACAAATAACGCCTACAAAAAACGCATGATAATTGTGCACCAAACCATTACACCTGAGTAGTGAGCTCGATTCTCACAGAACGCTCCATACTTTCGGCCTTGTGTCACATCTAAGCTGCGATTAGAAAATCCCCATGACTGTCTAGCCAGAAGATTTTCCCGCAATAGACTGGTTGCTAGCCAATGCTATAGTGCCCATTCTGTCCTGATATTCGACCCAGAGGTGGAGTGGGAGAAAAGATGGATCCATACTTTTCGCAGGAATATTTATGCGTAAGTGAATGTAAAGATCACGACTCAAATTCGAATTCGGCACTCCAATTTCTTATCCCGAGCCGATATCTATTATATTATTATACCATACTGCAGTTCCCGGGGAATAGTTCCTTCTTTTCTCTCACAAAGGATATTATAGACTCAATTTTTAATTATCGTATCACATATGGACATCATGTCTTTGTCCGGAGAAAACGTGGGGTCATATTTTTAAAAATTTTGGGTCCATCCAATAAAAGGCACAAGAGACCATCAATGTAGAGGGTTGTTGAATGAGATACGTGATATGAATGTAAGAGTATAAAGTGAAGATTGTGAGAATATGGCGAGCCGGTAACGATTGACCCTTGATTTGAAACGATTATAGGGTTCAGAGGAATATTCACGAGGGAATGTGTTACACCAAAGATCATTTCTCTGGGAAAAGCTATCTGA
>OZ038481.1:102634593-102664593 GCA_964036315.1 Acanthosepion esculentum
TATATATATATATATATATATATATATATATATATATATATATATATATATATATATATTAATAATCTAGACATATTATGTATCATTACTTTTATTTTAATATATATATATACATACACACGCACACACACATTTATATATATATATGTGTGAAATATGTATGTATATAAATATAAATATATACATATACATATATATATATATATATATATATATATATATATATATGAAATTTTTATATATAATATTTATATATTATATATGCGCGGTACTTATTGGAAAGCGCTCAATATCAATGATAGTGCTAACATATTTAATAGTATTGATGTGAGTTTCTTAATCAGTTAAATAACAACAAAAAATTGATACGTAAAATTGAGAGGATTAAAATAAAAATAATGATACAAATATGTCTAGATTATTTAATATATACATATATATACATACATATATATATATATATATACATATATATATATACATATATATATACATACATACATATATATATATACATATATATATACATATATATATATATATCTACATATATATATATAAAATAATATATATATATATATATATATATATATATATATATATAAAATAATCTAGACATATTATGTATCATTATTTTTATTAATTATTATTATTTAAAAATAATGATAGAAAAGCCTACAATGAATAGCATCGGCTGCTCGGTCACTGAATGCCAAATGTTTCCGTATAAGGAAACGGCTAATATTACCATTAATATTACAGATGAGGAGAAAAGATACTGTTACGTTTTGATCCCAGCTGGATGGCAAGGGAGTGAAGAAAAGCCTATATTGAGTAGCACCAGCTGCTCGGTGCTACACAATGTAAGTTTCAGTGTGCTACTCAATGCCAAATGTTTCCTTATAAGGAAACGGTTAATATTATCATTACAGTTAGAGGTTAGGAAAACAGCTGTTACACTTTGATCTAAGCCCGATTACTAGGGAGTGAAGAGAGGGTTAACTCAAGTAACACTGACTGCTCGGTCATTGATTGGCGAATGTTTCCTTATAAGGACACGGCTAATATTACCATTGCTAGTAAAGATTAAGTTTGTCACGGTTTTACACATAAGATTTTCTGAAAATATTTTACAATTACTCTTTTTAAACAGCAATAAAAAATAACGCACTTTTTAAACTTTTACAGACATTTTGCGGATTGGATGCCGAGCTAAAAAAGTTATAATACTTAATGGGATCCCTTGATATTTTTATAAGTTTATATTTTCTTGACTTTTTTTCTTCTTCTATTGAATTACAGCGTTGATCGCCATTAAAATTGCTGATTATTCTAGGAGGCAAATGAGGACAATATCCTTTCGCGTTTTCTCTGGAGAGTTTCGGAAGAAGGGCTGATAATCAGGGAATTTGTTTAAATTCCAAAATCTAAAAGAAAGAAATAATAATAGAAATGCAAAATATTTTTCAACGTGTGTTTGAAGTGATAGACGCACACATACGTGCAAACACTTTAGTGAAAGAGATATATGCATGGCTTTTAACTTAATCTATGGAATATATGCAAACCTTATACTTACAAGGAGATGAAAAGCAAGACGTCAAATACCGGTCAATTAGCCACACGCATTTTATACACAGATATTCACGGCAATTTGAGGCAAATCAAAACGGTATTATCAAGCACACAATCATATGCGCATGTCACTCTTTACACGCATGCGTAAAAGTATAGCAATTAAATAAAAATTTAAGGTAAAAAAAAAATAAACGAAAATTAAATAAGAGAATAAACGTAAAATAGAAAATAAAAAAACGATGGCGGAAAACGTTGATGAAATTAAGATGGAAATTTTAAAAAATTTTTTTTCCAGATCGATTTTAATTTGAAAAATGAGCGCAAATGAGAATGTCATTCGTAAGAAAGTTGAGAACTTCTTCGGTGACTCGGAGAAAATTATTTATTCGGGAATAATTAATGAACGCTGAGGAAATTATCCGTCAAAAATCCCTAGGAAATAAGCACCCCACCCACGCCGCAAAAAAAAAATGTCAATGTTGGGCAATGAAAGAAAAAATTGCGGGTAATAAGAACGGCGAAGAGTCGAAAATAAATATTTGGAATGAAAAGTCCTTATGGAATTCAGCTTACAGACCAAATAAAACTCTTCTTGGAAACTTTTGCCTTTGTCGGCAAAATGTACGCGAATCAAGTGATCCTGAAAGTAGACGTTAGTAAATAATTATTACTTTTTCTGTATGAATTTCCGGGATAAGGAGTTATTATTATTTACACTCTTTATATTCGGGTTATTATCCCTGTCTTTGTTGTTGTTGTTATCACAACGTTTCGGCCGTTGTGCTATCCACCCTTCCTCAGCTTTATATCGATCTGGCTAACCTACAGGGAATTCTGAACAGAACCCTTTATTTAATTTACGAAGATAGACTATTCTAGTTCCACTCCACATGCCTCATCTAGTTATTATTTTTATTTAGTACTGTTCAGTTACTGCTCGCCCGTTTCCACTGAGTACAAATATATACTGCTGGATTCAAGGATTGAACTAAAAATCACTTTGTCACCAAATTAACGCTTTTATCCACTGGGTTATTATCTAATCTAATAATATCAGACTTCACGTGATGTGATCAGCCTAGTGTGCTTTTGATCAGGTGTCAGAAGCCTTCGTCATAGCAAGTTCATTGTTCATAATATTCCCAACTCGCACTCGGGATATACTAATAGCATTGGCTATTTGATTTATAGTCAATCGCCTCTCATCCATGACCTTGTGTTGAACACGATTAATGTATTTCCCGCAGTGGTGGAAGTTGCAGGACGTCCAGACCTTGGGTGAACTTCAAGACACTTTTTACCTCTCCTAAATTCAGCTGCAAGGGTGTTAGCACGTAAGTGAATCCGTTACATTCACTTACGTGCTAACACCTTTGAGAAAGGTGTGAATCCTCTTCTTCTCCCTCCAACTATGGGTAAAATAGCAGGACAGATTGGGTTCTATAGCCTTGGATGGCAACTGGTCTAGGAGAAGGTCAACTCTGAATTCAAAACCATTCGGCGTCTGCACCGGCATCCGGCATCCGGCGGCCTCTTGGTTACTCCTGCCTCTGCGTCTGTGGAAATTCTGCGGCAAGTAAGAGCATATTCCTCCCTCCACTGGGATAGCACGCGAGGTGTGGGGACCGCGTGTGAAGTTCAAACTCCCTTGTTACTCCGTTTCAAGAGTTCACCGCCGTTGGAATCGGGAATGGCTGTCGCTCGTTTCAGCATTGGCGACGGATCGCCGTGCTTGGTCGGCCTTCATTCCGGACGCGGTAAATTCCTTGGAAGGAGCCGGCTTAACCGATCCAGGGTGAATGCCGCAACATACATACATACAAATTCAGCTGCCCACTTTACCACTGTGGGCGGCGTGTGTCTATTACAGTTTCACTAAGCGTGCCCATGAGCGTAGCGTAGCTAACATTTTACCACGGCCTTCGGCTAATTAAATATATAAGATTATTTTAGGATAATCCAACAACCGATTCGCTGAGCTTTTATAATTTTAATAATCGGTTCGTGCGAAGCGGTAGGATGCCACCATTAGATACTACCACTTGAAGTTTTCTTTCTCTTTTTGTTTTACCATGTCTGTGGTTATCACGCCAATTAAATTTTGTACCGCTGCACAAATATTTCAATAGTTATATGGCTGAAAATTAGATCAGTGGCCGGATCTTTTTTACGCCGTAAACAGTTATATTTCAATCATTGCTACAATTTAAGTGGTATTGTAGCGGACTGTGCGGGTGATGATGGGATGAGATATCAGAAGGTTAAAATTTCCTGTGAGCCGGTCCAGCTACATGAGAATGTTGGACTTTAATTAAATCCAAAGAAGACAAAGAAAACAAACAAGACCGATACATATGGGTAAACAAATATATATTAATAACAAAACAAGTTAAACAAAGACAGGGACTGTTACATAGAGTCTGTATGGAGAAATTATGTGTGTGTGTTGTGAGTGTTCGTACGTACGTGTATTGTTCTTAGCGTGTTCCGAGAATTTGGGAAACGCTGTATCTGAGAGAGGTCACATATTGGCCTAAGTGAAAAAGAGTGAGATTTTACCTCACCTCCGCGTGAGGTAGCGGCACAAGGCCTAAGTCGAAAAGAGAGATTTTACCTCATCTCCACGCGAGGTGACGGCCCAAGGCCTGAGTCGGAAAAGAGAGAGAGAGACGATGGGTTAGTCAGTATTTATAGCCAGGGGAGAGAGACCCCTGTTGTAGGATTAAGGGACTAAGGAGGAGCTAACTGCGACATACCTCCCCTCAGGATAAAATTGTAGAAAGCAAACTTTTATTATGTAAAAAGTTTTGAATATTGTTCTTGCGAACTGAAAAGAAAATGTGTCTAAGTGTGGTTGAGAAGGGTGATTCAGCAATAAATGTGCGTGTGTTGTCGTCAGGGTGCTGTGCGTTTCTCTAGTGAGTGAGAGCCGGGGCACGTCCTGGAAGAAATGTCGGTAGTGTTCAGCGTTTCCTATCAAAAGTCCCTTTTCCAATGCTCCACTGTGAGTTGGGTTTGACGTCCCGTCAACCTGTTTGCTGGCCTGGTCGTAGTTTTGCTCGAAAGATGAGGTTGTTTCTTTGGAATGCGTGGATAAAATTGGTGTACAAGGTTTAATGGTAGCAGCGTTGTGGCGAAGTTGGTGGCTGCTGTTGCTGCTGCTAGCCTTGGCTGCTTCTTGTGGTCAGCGACGAGCGTCGGCCAAGTGAAGGTGAGAGGGGGGAGCGCGTCGCTCTACCCCGGGGCCAAGTTGAGCTGATATAGACTTTCTACCGAGTGTCGAATGCATGTTTTAAGAAAATTTGCTATTATTGACGATAGAATTTGCTTGTACATATATATCGTCTTGTGTGTGTTAGCAGGAGTTGAAAATTTAAATCACGTCGGGAAGTCACCACTTGTTGCGGAACGTCAAGCAGGTGCTGTTAACCCCGCAAACAGAAAAAATTATGTAGGATAATACGATCGAAGCAAGGATAACAAAGGCGCGGGTTTTAAAATCTAAGCCAAATTTTATTCAACAATTTGGCAAAAGTATGTACAGGTATTGTTTTGAGTAATCCGATATGAATTCGTGGAGTATAAATCGAAAGATCGTCTTGAAGGCAGCAAACCAGAGGCAGGCAAGGCAGTGCTGAGGTAGCCTGTTCGTCCTTGGGGTGACGGTCACAAGGGATGCAGCTTGGTAGTACCTAGAAGGACTATCGCATAGGTATGTAGCTAGGCAGTCCTTAGAAGGACTATCGCATAAGCATGTGGTCTAGTAGTCCTTAAAAGGACTATCACATAAGAATGTAGCTTGTCAGTCCTTAAAAGGACTATCGCATAAGATGTGGCCTGGGCTGCTGCTGCCGCTGCCGCTGCTGAGTTTCGCTTGGTCCGGTGCTACTATTGAGTTCGGCAACCAGGACAGGGAGCGGCTGGCTTCACTGATGGCTGCTGCTGCTGGGCTTTGGCTTGGTCAGCTTCTGCTACTGGGCTCGGTTTGGTCGACTGCTGCTGCTGGGCTCGGCTTGGCTGACTGCTGCTGCTGCTGGGCTCGGTTTGGCTGACTGCTGCTGGGCTCGGCTTAGCTGCTTCTTGTGGTCAGCGACGAGAGTCGGCCAGGCGAAGGTGAGAGGGGAGCGTGTCGCTCTACCCCGGCGCCAAGTAATATTTAGCCCCCCAAGGGCTACATGTGGCACATGGCCGGGTTTAATGTGGGTTTTCCGAGCCCGTAGGCTCGGCCGAAAATATTCCCTATTGGAACCCGTAAAAACGGGTTAAGGGACAGTCTACCTCCCCAAAGAAGACTCTGCCCTTCGGCATAGCCTTGTCCGTGTTTCTCTCTGACCGAAGGCAGAGTTCGACCAAATAACTCGACACGGTGCCAAGTTACTTGACACGGGGACAAGTAATATTTATCCCCCCCACAAGGGCTACATGTGGCACAAGGCGGGGTTTAATGTGGGTTTCTGAGCCCGTAGGCTCGACCGAAAATATTCCCTATTGGAACCCGTAAAAACGGGTTCAAGGACAGTCTACCTCCCCGAACGAGACTCTGCCCTTCGGCATAGCCTTGTCCGGGTTCTTGTCTGCCTGAAGGCAGAGAATGTGACCAAATACTCGACGCGGGGCCAAGTAATATTTAGCCCCCCTCCAATTTCTATATGTGGCACAAGACCGGGTTTAATGTGGGTTTCCGAGCCTGTAGGCTCGGCCAATAATATTACCTATTGGAACACGTAAAAACGGGTCCAGGGACAGTCTTCCTCTCCGACCGAGACTCTGCCCTTCGGCTGAGCCTCGTCCGAGTTCCTCTCTGCCCGAGGACAGAGAGTTCAACCAAATAACTAGCCGCGGGGCCGAGTTATTTGGTGGAAGAAATCTGCGCGGTCAGCATAGTTGCCTAGTTAACAATGTCTTTTGGTTATTGACTAAAAATGACCTTCTACTTTTGAATGTACACATAGGTTTCATTTAGGCCCCATGTGTATATGAATTAGTTTCTGGTCATTATTTTTCGTTGTGTATGTTATGTTTCGTTTTGTTTTTGTTTTTTTGTGTTTTGATGTTTGAAAACGCTGAGTCACCGGAACTTAATGGCGTTCGTTCCGTTTTCCGTGGTGACGCTTTCAGACGTTTGAGTAGCCGGCAGTAACTTCCGATGGGGTGCGATAGTATGAATTCAATCATTGTTCCCCAGTTATGCATGTGGTGTGAGTGGGTGCAACGGTCATCTACTCTGAAAGATTTATTGGCAAGATGAGTTTGAATCCGGGTTGAATTCTTTAGGTTTACGTTCGCACGAATATGAATCCATCTACAGTCGTCCCTCGTTTATCGCGTTAATCGGTTCCAGATCTATCGCGATAAGTGATTTTCCACGGAGTAGGATTCTTTATTTATAAATGGAATATTTTCGTAGTTAGAGCATAGGAAACTTGTTCACGACCTTCTAAATACGGCTTTTGACATTATAATAGTTCTCTAGACATAAAAGAACACCCCTGTAGTCACCTTTACATTTATATTACAATATATATATAAGAGAAAGTTAGACGTATTAGACGTTACAAATATCGTATTATTATTATTGCACATTAAAATCACACACAAAGTTCTGACGTGTATATCGCTTCATCAACGAACAAGTTGCATTATTTTCCTAGGTTAGTGTGAATCTTGGATAATAATTCACCTTGTTCGATGATGAATCGATGAAGAGATGTACTGCACAACAAAGGTTAATTCTCCTCTTCAGGTGGTTTGTCGTCTTCTGCTGAAGGCATACTAGGCCTAGGCGGTGGGTGTCTGAGTGCACGACTGAAACACATCGTGACTGTCAGTTGCTGGCACTGTGTTTTCATCTGCGTGAGGAGGCTTTTGTAGGGTTCCATCACTTCATCAAGTGCATTCCACAATGGAAAAAATGCGATAGAGTGAGGCCGCGAAATTCGAAGCGCGATGTGGAGAGAGACGACTGTATTGCCTCCCCACAATTGCAGCTACAAATTCAATCGCAGGGCAGACTGGGCTCTCTTGCCTTTAAAGGGAAACATTCCGAATTCAAAACCATTTCGGAGAAGGATGAGCTTCGTCAGGCTTTTTGGCCCTTGACTCTATTGCGCCAACTGTCCAACAGCACATTCCACTCTTGTGTTTTTGTCGTCGTGTGAACATTGATATGTTTATTTTAGAACGGTGACCAATAAGCTTATCTCACCGACTGCCAGTGTAGTGAGTTCGATCCTGCGCTGGTCCCCCATTCATGGGTTTCTCTGCCAGAATAAAAGCAACTTAGCAAATATACTGAGATAGAAGTCAAAAGATCATATCAACGAAACACAGAGTGAAGGAAGTTTCTACTTACAACGGCTTGTGAGTCAAGCATGCACTCAGCTGTTGTGGCTTCGTCAAGTAAATAGAAATACATAAAAGATTCATATGACATTGTGGCTTTTAAAGAAAAGAAAATAGAAATGATCGGTCAAATAAGAAGACACTATGACATACATATGTTTATTAGAAATATCAGTCAGTGGCTAGCAGTAGGTTTGTGCGCCGAGGTGCGTGTGCGTATGTATATGCGTATATATTCGAGTTGGACATCTCGAGGCGGTGTAATCGTTAGCAAGCGTATCTCGCTAGAACAATTACGACTGAGTAGTGAGTTCGATCCTCACTGGGTGCCCCCGACTTTCGGTCTTGTGCCACATCTAAGCTACGCTTGGAAAATCACTATAGATATTGGGGTTTGTATATATGCCTGTCTCTTACTATAAGTATACGTATGAGTGTGAGATGAGGATATTAGTCGGAAAAAGAAATAAGTTATCATCTAAAAGAAAGCAAAATGTATTTTCCTTTTATTTTTCAGATACGAGCACACCGTGTATGATTAGAAGATGATTTATTTCAGATATCGAAGAAATTTTTCTCTTTTTTTTTGCTTTTTTGTTTCTCGCGATAAGGAATGTTTTGGAATATTTTTTCTTCTCCCATTTGAAGGAGAAAAACTTATCTGTGGCACCTTCATTTTGGTCACCAGAGAATTTACGAATGATTGTTGTTTTGAGATGGAAATATGGCAGGGTCTTTTAGAAAGGGAAGTCAGTGGCTGTGTTGTAGTTGGAAAGGAACGAACATGGCTGATTAGTAAAAGCAATTTGTCTACTTGTGATACTAAAGATAGACTTTCAGAAAAAGAAATAATGAAAAAAAAAAAAAAAAAAGAAGAAAAATCAACGGCAAACTTTGAGGTAAACCAGAACTGTGAATGATTGAAAATAAAATTGAGGTATTAATTTTGGAAAGGTTTCTTGAAGTTTCGGATAATAACTTGAAGGTGTTGTTTCAAACTTATTAAAAGAAAGAGAAAAAAAACGAGAGATAAAATTAAAACTCAGTCAGAAATACTAAGAATTAGAAAAAGAAATATTTATGATAATGAGTTCAAAACATTTTTCTTTTGAACAAATCCAAATTTAGCACATACTCACGTCCATCGAGCTAATACAGGAAAGAACTGGCCAAAATCCACGCACACCTACACGCATGCTTCCATACAGAGAGACACGATATATATATATATATATATATATATATATATATATATATATATATATATATATATATATATATATATATATATATATATATATATATATATTTACAGCGATAGAGAAATAGATATAACCAGAGATACCAGTGAAAGCGGTTTCCTTGATGGAAAAAGGGATAAAGGTTATATATATAACATTATAACATTATAATATATATATAATAAATGAATAACATTATAAAAAAATGCATAGCACCAGTTGATAATAGCAAAAAAATTAGATTAATTATTTATTATAAAAAATTTAAAACTTGTAACCTTATAGTTAAAAATAATAATTCACCTCCTAGAACAAAATTAAATAGAGCAAACATTATTTACGAATTCAAATGTCCATTAAGGAATTGTATTCCTCAAGAATCAACTTTCGTAAATAATTATATAGGCCACACTACAAATCGTTTAACACGCAGATTAACCCTACACCTTTCTGACAATAGCTCAATTAGATCTCATTTAAATATTCATGGAGACCTGCCGGACACTATTCGGAATATACTTGTCGACAACACTAATATAATAGCATCCTCCACTTGCAAAAAAAGGCTAAAAATAATGGAAGCCTTACTTATAAAAATAAACAAACCAACACTTAATAATATTAACTTTGAACATGGACATAATATCTTGACCGTGTTTTGAAACAAAAAAATGAATCACTTTATAAAACATACACATAACAAACTATTTCTAATTCTAACAGTTGAAATATAATCCTTGATAATGGCTAAATGTATAGCCGAAAGCGCTCGGAAAAAAAGAACTTTCGGACAATTTTTATATAATTTATCCTCTGAAAAGAAAAACTTTATTAGATCGCACGAGAAATTATATAAAAAACTAAATAAAAGCACCTTGTCAGTCGTTTTTAATGAAATGTGCTTGAAAGAAGGATTGCTGCCTAAATATACAAATATATATATATATATATATATATATATATATATATATATATATATATATATATATATATATATATATATATATATATATTAGCTTAAAAGCCGCCCCAGCGGGCAGAATTTTAGCTATCTGCTGCGAAGGGCTCTTGATTGAGTCTTCATCACAATAGACAGGGACGTGTAGATGCAATAAGCAGCAATAAACTCCAGAAGAAATCAAAACTGATCGCTGCATTTAAGTATTGAATCCATATTTAAACTTACCTCTTAAAAATTCAACGATAATTCTTCTGTCGCCACGTAAATTAAGGGTAATTTGATGTACGTAGGTCCTTACTTTCCGTACAAACTATTATTTTTATTTCATGGCCAAATTTCGTGGGATATCGCAATTAATTTCGATTATTACCAAATCTATTTCCAAGTTATAAAAATTGGCATCGCACAAAAACGTTCGTCGCAAAAACATCACCGAAAATAATCGCAATAATGAAAGCTTGGGAATCCAACATTTCATGGTTGTGGGTCCAGATGCGATCCGGAATATTTTCAGTTTGATCACATAGACGATCTGATTCCAAAATGGTATGATATGACCTCTAGGAAAAAAGTTGATAAAGTGTGACACAGTAACAAACTGACATTCCCATTATATATATATATATATATATATATATATATATATATATATATATATATATATATATATGAGTTATATTTAGGTACCAAGTATTAATCCAAACAAGACTGATTAAAAAAAACCGACAAGGCCTCTCTACTTAATTTATTTTTATTTCCAATTTTCAATAAAAATACAATAAAAAAATCAGACCTTATCGGTTCTAATGAAAATTATATATATATATATATATATATATATATATATATATATATATATATATATATATATATATATGTATATATATTACGTAAAAATGAAAATAACACTAACATCTCATTTTAACAGATATATTTACCAAAATTACAGAAAAAATATCTTGAAATACTAAATAGTAAATTTATTCAATGGAATCGCTCTTAGCTTCAATCACGGCCTCTCGGTAACTTCGGAATCTTCTTCAACTCTTCTCTTCTTGTTTAAGTTGATGAATGCTGCCATAATCCTTGCCTTCAGTTCATCTTTATTACAAGTGTGTTATCGGTGTTAAAAGGAGTTTTGTTGGCATCTCACTCAACTGAGCCCCACACAGAATAATCAAGGGGGTTGCAATCTGGTGAGTTAGCTGGCCAGATGTGGTCGTAGAAATTGTCTGACAGCCATGACTGGGTTCTCCTGCTTGTATGGCACAGTGCAGAGTCCTGTTATCAAACACAGGGTCATCTATCAGCCACCCTCTTGACCCAGGGCAGCATTACCTTCTCAAGGCTCGATGTAGGCCTCCGTTTTTACTGTCAGGCCTCCCGGGAAGATGAATGAAAGCAAGCTGGGAAGTGTTATAAAAGATAACAGAAGAGGTGGTAGAACAAACGGAACAGGCTTTGCAACAGTGTATATCGATTAACGATGTATTAAGAAACAAGAAAATGTCTTTTGAAACAAATAAAAAAGTGCTATTTACTATCTGTCATTTTATATAGCAGTGATTGCTGGACAGTTTCCACACAGATGAAGTGGTGACTCATGGCAACAGGGATGAAGATCTACAGAAGAATGCTGAGAATACAATAGACGGGATATGTGAGCAACGTGGTAGTGTTAAGGAAAATTGTGTAAAAATGACGCAGAAAGAGATATTTGAAATTACTAGGACACATAACGAGAAAAGAAGGCTTGGTGAATTTGACACTCACTGGATAGACTGAAGATAAACGTAACAGAAGGAAATATCGAGGAATCTGTTTAACGGGCTTGTGTAAATGCATAGGAGGAAATGGATTGCGAAGGATAGTGAAAGCGACAAAAATTTCTGAGAGCGATAATTGAAAGGAAATTGTGGAGATCCATGATCACTCACGCCTTAAAAGGACACATTACATGAAGAAAGGAAAATTCACTATCTAACAAAGACATGGGGTCCTGGAGACATAAGACAGATCAGGCTGAACACCCCCATATATATATATATATATATATATATATATATATGTATGTATGTGTGTGTGTGTGTGTGTGTGTGTGTGTGTGTGTGTGTGTGTGTGTGTGTGTGTGTGTGTGTGTGTATAAATAAAAAGAAAGAACAGTAAGATATAAAATCCGGTGTTCTTATAGATATTTTTATTTTTACACAATAGTGCTAAATGTAAATTTACAGAGCATTAATATTATAAATTAATTGATTTAAAATATGGGTTTTTCGCTACACAGTGATAACCATGTGAATTATGGAATCTCCAAAATTCGCTTGACGAGGAAATGGAACTAATGTCTTTGGTTTAATAACAAAATTAAATTCGAAGTCTTTAGCTTCCATTTCTGAAACATGGTTATCACTGTGTAGCGAAAAACCCATATTTTAAATTAATTTATAATATATATATATATATATATATATATATATATATATATATATATATATATATATATATATATACACAAGTATAGGATTGGTTTATACGGAATAAATTCCAATAACCAATAATTACTATTCTTAAAAGAGTGCTCAATACAGAGTAGAGCAGATATAATTATTTATTTAAAAATTATAACATAAATATGTGATAAAATCACTACAAAAATAGCCATTTTGTTTCAACACCTCCGGTGTCTTATGAAGTCATGATGTTGAATGTAGAATAGAATGGAAGATCACTTGATAAGACACCGGAGGTGTTGAAACAAAATGGCTATTTTTGTAATGATTTTATAGCATATTTATGTTATAATTTTTAAATAAATAATTATATATATATATATATATATATATATATATATATATATATATATATATATATATATATATATATATATAATTTACACAATTTATATTCAGGCAGTTGTCCTCGTCTTTGATGAAGTTACCACAACCGACCTTCCACAGGTGTATATTTTTCTGTGTAATCTACAGGGAATTTATTTAATCTACAGGAATAGACTGTTTTAGATCCACTGCCCACGACTTGGGATATTGTCTAGTGCTTATTTAGGGTTTCTTCGTCCGTTTCCACTGAGTAAACCCCGCCCAGATACAGGCACTGAACGCACAAATCTGGCAGTTTGTACTTGGATTCAGAGGCAACATGCGGGCGATAACTGAGCAGTACTATAAATAAGAACTAAATAAATAAGAAAAATATACACCTGAGGAAGGTCGGAGGGCACAACGTTCGAAACGTTGTGATAACAATAAGAAAGGTGAGGATAATAGACAGAACATAAATAGTGTAAATAATAATAACTTATCATCTGAGAATTTCTTACGGATATATATATATATATATATATATATATATATATATATATATATATATATATATATAAGGCAGGATGTGTGTGTGTGTGTGTGTAACGAATGCACGGCCGAAATTTTGGACGATTTTTTTCAATTTGTACCAGAATTTACATGCACATGCTCCAAGTTAGCAGGAAGGCCAAGATCGACTTTGCATTTCCAAACTCCCATCGATAGTGGAAATAATCGATTTTTTCATGCTTCTACGGTAGTTTTCATGTAGTTTGCGGCCATTTTCTACTGGCCAGAGTGAGAGCCTATAGCTGGCTGACACAAATAGGCAGGAAGATTCTATTGGTCAGCGTGAGAGCTAACAGCTGACTGACACGAATGTTAACTAGCATGCTAGCATGCAAAAAACTCGATAGCTGCATTCGTCACAAGTGGGAAAAATTCAAATCTGCATGGTACTTTACTCCAATTGGCTCATTCGCTTGTATAAACTCAACGTTGATTCTGATTCCGCATAACCGGGTTGGGCGTGAAAAAGTATTTGCTGTTAAAATTCTTTTTTCATTCGGTTTTTCCAGTTACGAGTCCTTTTTTAAAGCTGATCGTTTTGTGTTAATTTTGTTTAGTTCTTTTTTCGTAACAGATTTAATGTTTAGTATAGAGCTTAGAAAAAATTCGCAGTGTGAGATAGGCAAGAAGTAAGGCATGTAGCAACATCAGCATGGCAAAGGGCACTCCTTTAAAGGCAAGTAAGGGCAAACGTATTTTAAGTCAAGTGATAGCGATTGCTGTATGAGTCGTACGATGTTTGAATCAAGCACGGGCAAAGCCGGGCTATGCTCCTAGTATATATATATATTTATTTATATATCGAGAGAGAGAGAGAGAGAGAGAGAGAGAGAGAGAGAGAGAGAGAGGGAGAGAGAGAGTGATCGATAGATTGTGGATTGCAGAAAAAGACTAAAGGAAAAAAAATCTGCTGTTGTCAAACCATAATCAGCAATCGAGATAGCAACAGCCGGCAAATATTTTTGGATCCAAATAAATGTCATGAAATTAAGAAAATCACCTGAACCACTTCTTCTGAGTTCCATCTTCACAACCAGAAACTTAAACTTAATATGTCATAAAATAATGAATGTTACCCCCACCGTAAAAAAGACGAACAGAAATAGTCTACTTAGTTATTGAAATAAAAATAAAAAATGGATTTCCCCTTTGTGTGCACTTAGTTTCCTTTATCCAATGGATTAAAAAAAAAAAATTTAACATAGTTGCTTCTTCCACGCATTTATTTAAAAATACGTAAAGGTGGCAAGACCATATTCTCTAGTGTTATTACAATTTTTCTGTAAATAAAACAAGTAATGGATTTCACATTCAGTGAAACATATGTGTATGTCTGGTTATATATATATATATATATATATATATATATATATATATATATATATATATATATACCCACACACAGATACAGAGTGGAAATACCCCCCGCATATACCTCCCCGAAATATTTCACACATAATGGTAGGGAATTAGCTATGTGAAGACACCATTGACACTAATGTCTTACCATTATGTGGGAGGTATTTCTGTTGAACTATATATATATATATATATATATATATATATATATATATATATATATATATATGTATGTATATATGTGTGTGTGTGTGTGTGTGTGAGTATGTGTGCTTCTTTGTAAGAGAAAGGAAGTTAGTTTTACCTTAGCTATGGCTTAATTTCCTACATCTCGTTTAATAATATCTTCTACTTCTATAAAAATAGTAAGGTATGAAAACATTTCCTTAGAAGCGAAGAAAACATTGCTGAACTTCTATTTCGTATCTAATCATTTATCTGCCAATGAAAAACTTAGATACTGTCCTACAAAAGACCGCTGAAATTACCAAGCAATCAACAAGTGAAAACCGAATAGATTTCATGGAAAATGCGAAAGAAAAGGACACTTATAGTTACAATTTTTCGGTCACATAGTGAGGAAAGCGGGTTCGAAGAAGTTAACAGTCACAGGACATATTGAGCACAAGAAAGACAAAGTTCGTCACCTACCTAAAGAGTCTGTGTGAGTGGATGGCAGAGGAGAGGTGTCTCACATCTACAAGTGATCACCCACGTTCTGAAGAGATGTCGTATATAAAAGGAAGAAAAATCTACTTTTATTGGGGTTTGCCTCATCATCCAAGGACGGAACGCTGATATTAGAGAAAGAAAAAAATACTTCAGAGATGGAACAAATATATCGGAGAAATCTTCCACGACAAAAAAGAGCAATCGGCAATACACAGAACCATCGACGGAACGTGAATATTAAAATCTGATGTGGGATCTTCACAGAAAAAAAAGCGGCAGGGCCAGACGGAATTATAATAGAGATGCCGGCAGCCTTAGATGATTTCGGCATAGACAAGATTATAGAAATAATAAATGAAATCTGCAACAGGGGTGAGATACCGGAAGATCTAAGCAGATCTATTTTTCATAACACTGCCTAAGAAACCAGGCGCAAATGAATGTGACCTCCACCCGACAATCAGCCTAATGAGCCACATAGCAAAACTCATCATCCGAATTCTGCTTAATAGAACTCGCAGCAGAATCAGACCGGAAATAGGACAAGAACAGTGTGGGTTCGTCAAAGACACCGGAACAAGGAATACCATATTTATACTCATGATGCTATCAGAAAGAGCAATACAAATGCAAAAGGTCATGTACCTTTGTTTTATAGATTATGTAAAGTCGTTGGATAAAGTGCGCCACAAATATCTGTTAAAACTGCTCAGCTGATTTGGGAAAGATATTAGAACAATCAAGAAACTATACTGGCAGCAAACCATCTGCACACGGATCCAAAATGAATTCAGCAGATATACAAAAATAGAAAGGGGTGTGAGACAAGAACATGTCTTCTCGGCGGAATGATTCAACCAATACAGTGAGGCAATTATGAGAGAATCATAAAGTCTTACCAGGATTCATTATTGGCAGCCACAATCTTAACAACATAAGATATGCAAATGACACAGTGTTGATAGCGGAACGTAGGCGATCATGGATCTCCATAATCTTCTGTGCTTTGTAGCTCTTAATAAATTCTGTCTTTTAATTATTTCTCCTAAATCTTGTTTCGCTATCCATTTACTCAAGCTCATCAAGTAGGTTATGAGATCTTTACCTCTGTCCCTCTTTCCTTCAATCTGTCTTGAGTGTATCAGATTTTCTAAGCCCTCTTTTCTCATTAGATGCCCGAGAAATTTCCACTGTTACTGATGTTAAGTATCTGGCATCTCGACTTCAGTCACTTTCTCACCGACCTGATATGGCTTCCCTCTGTCTTTTCTACTAATATTTTCATGGCAACTACTCTGACGAGCCTTTCGCCCTGGTGTCCCGGCTACATGACTATTACTAGGTCCCACACTTTTACTGTTGAAATAGTTAAATGTAACCGCCACTTCTACTTCAACAGTTTCATTTCTCGCACTTCTCACTTGTGGAACTCCCTTCCTCTTACTTGCTTCCATGATAACTAGATTCTTCAAAAATTTAAATACAGCGTCAACCGCTATCTTCTGTTGATTTGAACCTCGTTAATCTTTCATCCTTCCCTCAATTCCTTATATACACAGTTTTTTCCCTCACTTTCATTCTCAGTAACCCCGTGCGAGCTAGTTGCACTCCCACATTGCTTAGGGCGTAATTTTTCCTTTTTGTTTCCATTTTTTATAAAACTTCGTCGTTGCTCACATATTCGGTCTACGGTATCCTCAGCATACTTCTGTAGAACCAAATTTCTGTTGCGTCAAGTTTCTTCTTCATCTTTAGGGGTGATTGTCCAACATTCGCTGCCATACGGGCGGACGTATATCATGTAACAGTTTAGTACTCTTTTCTTTGTTTCTAACGAAGTTTTTCTGTTTTTTAATTCTCTGTATCTTTGGCTATTCCAGCGTGTATTCGGATTTCAGTTACGTTCTCTATTAACCCATTTCCCAGATATTTAAATTTCTGTAGTTTGATTTTGTATCTCTGATTTGCTTCTCTTTTTTTTCACAACCAAACATTCCGTCTTTTTTCAATTGATGTTTAGTCCTTTCTCCTCGCTTTAGTTTTTTTCTTTTCTGTGTCTGCTATCAGCACTGTGTCATCCGCATACGTTGCCAAGATTATGGCCTCAGATTATGAATCCTGGTAATGATATTCTGAATTGTACTGGCAGCCAAGTTTTAGCATCCAGTCTAGTGGTCCAGTGGTCCAAAACAGGATCAAAGGTGATATTTCAATCCCTGTTTAAATCTGACCGACTTGACGCAGCCGTAAAAAACTATTTTGTCCGAAAAACGTATTTAGTCATTGGGTGCTTAAGCTCCACTGTAAAAGAAACCGTCAAAATATATGATAATATCCAACACACAGCTTTCCCGCCGAAATTGTGAACACTAGCGAACCGATTATGATCGCCTTCGGAATGGCGTATTTTTTGCTAGTGAAATATTGATTACATGCGATTAGACATTGCATAATTACTTTTGTTTTCTGTTTATATATTCAATGTTTAATTTTTTTAGTTGCATTAGCTTTGCTTAACTATAAAGTGTGTGCAGTGGTATCCAATGTAAGACCGGTGTATTCAGTCTCAAGTGCGCTATCAACGTTTGCATATAGCTCATAATTAGGTTCATGACAGTGTCAAGTCGTTTAGTTTTAACAGAGCTATGCTGGTAGCGTGACATCAGTGTAGGAAGAACGAAAGAACCAGGTTCAATTCCCAGCTTAGTCTTCTGTGTTTGCTATAGCGCGAATGCACTAAATAAAGATATGAATTCATTTTATTTCTGGATTAAATAGCATGGTAAATAGGATGGCAGCCAGTCTAGGAGAAGACTATTTTCTATTCAAATCTCTGTAGAAGACAAAAGGATCGAACTCACTACTCAGTCGTAATTGTTCTAGCGAGACAAGCCTGCTAACCATTAGACCACGTCGAGGTGTTCATCTCACCAGAGGAATAAAAATGGATTAAGCTGATTGGCAACTATGTGAAGGTTAAAACCGGGGAACTAATGAATATAGTTCGTCGGAACACTTTCATTGGAAATGGCCATAGAGCAGATACAGTCTTGCGAGGTTTCGTCTGCGAGTAAGGGGTAGTAGGATGCTTTCCCAAATACAACAACCTGGACCTCTTCAGGTCCAGGATTAATCGTTATCTTTCCTTCATATCTCAATGAACTGCATTGTTTTGCCTTTATTACGGTCATACAATACGATGCAGTAAACTTCTACCTTGATTTACACTTAGACCCAAGGCTGATGCAAGGATCTCGTGCACCTTCCGCCGAATCTATAATATGCCTCTTCCACGCTACTATATCTCAGTTTTTATAAGGTAGTATTCATATAAAATACAAGTTTTATTGTAACCTAATTACGTACAATAATGGTTCATATGCAATATAGGTGAAAAATTCAACTAGAAACAGTGAAAATAAATACAATGTATCTAAATACAAATTAGACAGATGCCATAATAAATCATTCCACCTTAAATCAACAATGTTTTGAAGTGATTTTTAACATTATCTTTAGATTTTTTTTCTTGTTAAAAGTTGAATGATTTTAACACATTCAACATTATGGATAAAAAAATAATGAAATTTATATACTGTCATTTCGAGACTTAGCATGAGCAAAACAAAATTCACGGATTTGGACGCCCCCACCCCGCCACAGAATGACGTCAAAATCCGCGAAAATTTTTCATCCTAAAACAGTCAGTTGTGCTTAGTTTTATTTGTAACATATATAAATTTAGATAAAAAAAAAGCAAATGTTGATAAGATAGTGAGAGTCACAAAGCATTTTAAAGTTTTATGAGTGAGTAGGTGACATCAGTATTCACACTCCATTTGCAGATCATAATTTCCATTATTGATGAGGTGTAATGGTTAGCAAGTTTGTCTCGCGAGATCAAGTAGTAGTGAGTAGTGAGTTCGATCCTCACTGGCAACTCAACACTTTCGGCCATGTGCCACATCTAACCTCCGCTTAAAAATCCTTCGAGAAGTTCGACGTCTTGCAGTGTTTAGCAAGCTTGTCTCGCTAGATCAATTATAATAGAGTAGTGACTTTGATCCTCACTAGGTGTCTCATAATTTCGGTCTTGTACCACATCAAAGCTACGTTTAGAAAATTTCTGATTTGGAGGGTTTTATCTGAAGTTTTAATTCTTGGTATAGTTGATCTTTCGTTAACTATCATTCTTTGACCACCTATGAGCAACTATATCATCACATGACTTTCTTCGTTGGCATTATACTAACATGTAGAGAGAATACACAAAAGAGGTTTTCTTGCAGTAAATTAGTTTGGGATCAGGTTAAGTAGATTTAGATGTTCGAGACCCATCTCTTCGCATCAGTACGCGACATACAGTTTAGTGCCGTAATTTACTTAAAAGATATTTAGGGTTAATATTGCAAAAACTAGGTGCTTTACTGATTAACTTCCACTTAAAAGTACTAATGTTACTCATTGGCAGGGCTCTGTGAATGATGCTCCCGGCTTAACTATCGTTGAAAAACACATTAATTACGTAATAATTTTCTATTTCTTTTAAGCATGCGTTAATTAATGATGTGCAATGGACATTGATGACGAAGAGCAATGCACGCTGAAAATTTAAACATAATTTAGTAGGCAAATTTAATCACTCTAAGAGGTTATGATTAAGATGAAAAATAGTTTTGATTATTTTTTAATTATATTCTCAACGCATGCTCCCAGGCTAAATGCATGATGAGAATTTAGGAAACTTGCTTATTTTTGTAGCTATACTTTTTGGTATTTGCTGTGCCAATCATGGGAGTGAATTAAGTTTTTTTTTTTAAAAGATTGTTTAATACAAAGTATCTCTAATATGCCAGATTGTAAAAACAACGTGCAAAAACATAATTTTACAATGTATTCATATATCAACAGTGTATTGCTAGGTCTGCTGCAAGTAAAGTTAGTTTACGATGTCGTGATGGATAATTTTACTCGCCAGAATCTGCAATATTATTGGTTGTGACCTGGCAACTCGGCTTCAGTCATTTTTACACCGCCATAACGTAAGTTCACTGTGCTTTGTCGATAAATACTTTCAAGGTAAATGTTGTGATGAATTTTCCTCTTTGGAGCTGATACTTTATGAATTTAAGCGCAGTACGAGATTGGCAGTAAGATTTAATCATTTTACTGTTGAAATGGCTAGATGAAACCGTAAGTTCTATGCTAAAAGTTTCTTCTTTCGCCCTTCACGCTAGCGGAACTCTCTTCCGGCTTTTGATCTTGTTTGTGGTGAAGTGATTAAAATATTCTATAATAATATTCTTTAAATTTCTGTATTAGCTTTTAGTACTTGCTAGTACACTTTATATAATAATTAGAGTGAATGATAATTTTGACATTTTTATGTCATAAATCCCGATTGACACAGAAAGCTAGTAAATCACTATCTATAAAAGGCAGGATGTGTGAGTGCGCGCGCGCGCACGTGTGTGTGTGTGTGTGTGTGTGTGTGTGTGTGTGTGTGTGTGTGTGTGTGTGTGTGTGTAACGAATGCACGGCCGCAATTTTCGACGGATTTGCACCAAAATTTACATGCACATGCTCCAAGTTATAAAGAAGGCCAATGCTGACTTTCCATTTCCCAACTCCCATCGATAGTGGAAATAATCGATTTTTTCATGCTTCTACGGTAGTTTTCATGTAGTTTGCGACCATTTTCTACTGACCAGAGTGAGAGCCGATAGCTGGCTGCCACGAATAGACAGGACGATTCTATTGGGCAGCGTGAGAGCCAACAGCTGACTGACACGAATTTTAACTAGCATGCTAGCATGCAAAAAACTCGATAGCTGCATTCGTCACAAGTGGGAAAAATTTAAATCTGCATGGTACTTTACTCCAATTGGCTCATTCGCTTGCTTAAACTCAACGTTGATTCTGATTCCGCAGAACTGGGTTGGGTGGGTAAAAGTATTTGTTGTTAAAATTCTTTTTCAATTCGGTTTTTCCAGTTACGAGTCCTTTTTTTTAAAGCTGATCGTTTTGTGTTCATTTTGTTTAGTTCTTTTTTCGTAACAGATTTAATGTTTAGTATAGAGCTTAGAAAAATTAGCAGTGTGAGATAGGCAAGAAGTAAGGCATGTAGCAACATCAGCACGGCAAAGGGCACTCCTTTAAAGGCAAGGAAGGGCAAAAATATTTTAAGTCAAGTGATAGCGATTGCTGTATGAGTCGTACGATATTTGAATTGCCGGGCCATGTTGCTAGTCGTTTATAATACACTGGCACCTCTTCCATAATATAAAACTCAATGTGACTTTATTATAAGAGAGGCAACTTGAAAGTGACGCTTTCTAATTTGTAATGTTGGCCCCAAAGATCACCGAGACAAATTATGCAATACAAAGTTAAAACTTATCACCAATAAACCACAATTTTGTTTTCTTTGTTACAGATAGCAGCTGAACTGAATTCTGGTAAAATGAAGTTTGATATAAGAGTGTTTATGAAGTAGAGTTATGATATAAAATTCCTTCATATAGAAAAGAATTCACTCGTTGATTTAATCGAGCCACACTGAACGCTTATGGAGACCAAATAGTAGATGTGAGCAAAGTTAGGTGGTAATTAAAGTATTTTAGCAGAGGTGACAGCTTAATGTGCTAAATGGTAGATCGCCTCCGCTAGAGAAAATTTTAAAGAGCAAAATATGGAGGAACATTTGTATCACTAGTCGAAGTGCACAGCTAGAAACAATGACTGCGTGCAAAAATAGTCTTTTGAACCCAATAACTTGCTTTATTTACTGATGCTATTGCGATCCACAGATAAGTTTTAGTTTCCGTGGAAATAAACAGGAAACATTATTTTAGGTTTTCCCTCGTATATATATATATATATATATATATATATATATATATATATATATATATATATATATATATAATTAATTTCGGTTGAGCTCTCTGGTTTGAGGTGTGAATTTGTAAACAGTGACTATTTAAGCTAATATTGCACGACTCTTCGGCAGAATTGAGCCACTGTCAGTCACTGTGTTTTATATAAATCTGAAAATAAACACGCCAAAATTCACCTTCATCCATGCCGTGCGCCGACGGCTTAGCGGGAGAAGTTCCGACTGACGCAAATTCAGTCGGGTTTCGATCCTAGCTAGAGGCAACCGGACGTCTAGCCACACTGATGAGCTGTGAAACAGCGAAACAGTCTGTCTGTGGATGACAAATATATATATATATATAGAAAAACTAGCTGGTTACATTCAATGCCTCTAAAACAAAACTGGTTAAATTCAATCACCGCCGATCAGACCCCTAACTACATCCAGTCACGATGAACGAATGCCCCCTCGAGGAGGCACCGTGCCTTGAGAGGATATTGGGCCTCAAACACACACCCGACTTCAAGTGGAATTCTTATATACGATCCATCGTTAAAGATGCGGGTAAAATGATCGGATCCCTGTAGCTGATTCCTCATTCTAACATCTAGGTTTATAGGAGCCAGATCAGGCCGAAAATGGATTATTGTTGCCTTGGGCAACAATAATATGCTGACCAGGCCTCACTTTCCGGTCTTGATAAAGTTCAAAATCATCTCCGAGTCATTGGAGAAGAATTATTTTCCGCCTTCCAACCTCTCTCTCATAAGAGAGATATGGCGAGTTTCTCGCTGCTCTGTTGCTACTTTCATGGAAAGTACTCGGACGAGCTATATTCCTTGGTTCTGCCAGTTCTAAACTTCACGGTTAGGTCCTGTCATACCACTTACGTAGCAGCAAACCGCTCACATTCCCTCTGTATTCTATCCACTTAAACAGCTTCTTCTCGTCAACTGTGGAAGAGACTCCCAAGAGAATATTTCACAGATCACTACATTCTTAACTTGTTCAAGTCTAGAGTCAGCAGTTATCTTCCCCTCTTATGCATGTAAACTACGCCTTAACGTAACCCTCTACCTTGAGTGGCTCTTGAACAGGGTGAACCACACTGTAAAAAAAAAACCCCAAAAAAACAAAAAAACAAAAATGCTGCGTTATAAAAATCTTTTCGCAGGAAGACACGAACTCTGACATGAGAAATTAATTCTCCACCATCAGTACATTACTGCGCATGATGTTTTAGGAGATTGTGGGTTCTTCATCCAGAAATCTTTTCCTAAAATGGACCATTTTATTCGCTAGAGACTTTTGTGATTTGTGGCCATTATCAAAATTTTAAATTGTCACTAAAATGCTAAAATTTATTGACACCTCTATTTTCCCGCACATTAATGAAGGATATTTTTCCGGATGACTTGTTCCAAGAATACTCCCAATAACAGCATTCTTCATCTGACGAAGGGTATAACTTGAAAAAGCGACTGAAGGGATCAGCAGCCAATAACGACCAAGTAAGGAAACTTTGCTTTCATAGGACCATTACCTGAAATTTAATTCTCACACCTTATATGTAGGTAATATTCTGCCTTCGCAGATCGAGCAGAATTTGAAAGTTAAAAAGATAAAAGTTATAGCGCAATCTTTAGGTGCTGAGTAGAGATTGCAAGGAGAAATTATATATATATATATATATATATATATATATATATATATATATATATATAATTTCGTTTGAGCTCTGTGGGAATGAAGCGTGGGTTTGTAAACAGTGACTATTAAAGCTAATATAGCACGACTCTTCGGTAGAATTGAGTCACTGTCAGCCACTGTGTGTTTATCTAAATCTAAAAATAAATACGCTAAAATTCACCTTCATCCCTGCCGTGCGCCGACGGCTTAGTGGTAGAAATTCCGACTGACGGCAATTCAGTCGGGTTTCGATCCTAGCTAGAGGCAACCGGACTTCTATCCACAATGATGAGCTGTGATACAGCGAAACAGTCTGTCTGTGGATGAAAATTATATATATACATATATATATATATATTAAAGCGATGGGGTTTGTTCTTACTTCAATGTTATGTTTGCATATGTGGAACCCCACCACTCCTAAAGCCAGTTTTCTTGACATAGGTCTCGTCACTAGTATTCCATGATAGCCGAGTGCAACACGCATTGTAACCGAGGTTATTTAACTTATTAAAATTCATATCTTCCCCAAAGTTACTTTCCCGTAAGGAACTCGAATTGAATTCGAACTCGGCTCCCCGATTTCTCATTCCAAGACGTTATCCATTACACTACCTGCCCACCCGAGTTAGCGCACTTGTTATTTCCAAGCGGTCACCCATCTAGGTACTGACCAGGCACGACGTTTCATAACTTCGATGACGGAGGGTAACCGGCGTTTCAACGTACTATGGACGTAATGAATAAAATCGTTATTTTCGAGAGGATATAGTATAATGATAAAATCAGTGAAAAAGCGGGTAATACTTTCGATATAAGGAATTATAATGACAATAACTATGATATTTTCAGCATATTAATGTATAATGACAAAAGGGTTAATATTTTCGACATGCTAAATTATAAAGTCAAAAACGAAAGCGATATTGAGAGGTTTTGATAATCATTTTACATATCTCCGATGTTGTGAACTTTGGTTTGAAATGTTTACTTGTTTGTTTTTTTTTTGCTTTTATTGATAAGAATCAAAGAAACTGAGAAAAATATGCATCTAAGTCAAGAGACTGAACAGACTGACAAAAAGAATCCAAAAAGTTACATTTGGCACCTACAGCAGGTGTCTAATTCTCTGAACGTCAAGCAATGTCGCTCTTTCGGCTCTTCCCAGCTAGTTTTTAGTAAAATGTTGCTTTGCTTTAGCTTAGATCTGATCACATGAAATGCGAGGTGAAGAAGTACAGATCTATAAGAATTTATAATGAATACCGACAATCAGATGGTATCACATTAGTGTATCTAATGATGGTAGCGGTTGCCCAAAAGTGACAGAAAGTCTCAGCTCTGGGAGTGTGTTAAGTCCATTGGCTGGCGGCAACACATACGATTAGATACCACCCGACCGACTCGGTGGGCAAGAACAAACGCACAAGCGCATAATGCATGCACAACCACAATACATATGCAAGCGTTATAGGTCACAGATAGACAGACGCACTTGCAAGAAGTCGTGTCACATTCGGCGCAATATCTTATTTAATCGGCCGCATTCGTATATGCATCTCTATTGGTGAGTACATTGCGGCGCTTTTTACAAAGATGCAATGTATATATTCGCTAGAACGTGTGGACACTAACATATCGTAAGACAGATACACAAACATATATAAATATATGTTGTTTAAAAACTGCTATATTTACGAGGGAAGAGTACTCAGAATCGGGAATAGTGAGTTTGTACTCATAGAGAGTGTAGACATAGGTATCAACACTGCATGTAAGTTTCACATCTCAAGCAATCCCATGCATATAGATGCAGTGACACAATGTACGAACATCACTTGAGACGCAAAACTGGAAGTCACCATGCCGTGCTGAATCGTATGTCTTCTGTATATATATATATATATATATATATATATATATATATATGGCATTCGTTGCACCAGGTCCCTGTATTCGTCCTTCCAAAAGTGTGGATGGCCCTGCACAAAGCCTTCACCACTATAATCACATCTTATGTGTGGGTGTCGGGCTTTCAGTTTCTGGGAACTGATCTGCCTGACCCTCATACGTTGAGTTCGACGGGAGAGTCCATCATATATATATATATATATATATATATATATATATATATATATATATATATATATATATATATTTATATATATATTCAAATGTAACGATAACAAAAAGAATACAAATTAAAACGTTCATATCATTGATTTAAAAGAGGGCTCAATACCAAGAGTAGAGCAATAAAAAATTATACTAGTATTCTATACTTTATATGTCATTTTATTTATATTTTAAATTTCGAATTTAAATTTTGATATAATATTTTAAATTGTTTATTTGTTTTGCATGTCTAACTGTTTTACTTCTTGAAAGCGTCTTTTATTTACATACTATGTTTAATTCTATTAAATAATATATCTGGTTTTTGTGAATAACGTAAAACTTTGATCGTTGCATAATATCAAGAGTGTTTCAATGTAGCAAGCATTTCCGGTTGAGTTTAAATCTTTCGAGATAATTTTTTTTATCTTAATATTAACGTTTCATTGGCTGAATTTTTTATCAACAACACATATTTTCCTCCTCTGTTCCTTCTTTCTTTTTCCTTTTTTTCCGTATTCATGTAGATCTTTCTATACATTTTTCTATTCTATTTTCTTCTATTCTTATTCTTTTTCTTTTCTTTGGGATTATAACGTGTTGTCTTTTACTTATTCTTAACTCTTATATTTCTCTTTCTTCTTTCCCCCTTTTTCCTTTTATTGTCTTCGTATCCATTTCTCTTTGCTTTTACCTGTTCTGCTCCTTCTTCTTCTTTCTTTCTTTTCTTCTTTCTTTCTTTTCCTTTTATGGAAAGCCTTTATATGTTTCTTCTCTCTTTCTTTCTCGCCCTTATTTTTCTTCCTTTGTCCCCCAACCAACCCTCATATCCAGATTTACACTACGTTTTTGTTTTTATTTGCTCTCTTTTTCTTTTTTCCATTTTTCTTCCCTTCTTTCCTTCTTCTGTTTGGCCAGTTTTATTTCAATATTTTATCATCCATTGACTGGTTGGAAAAATCCTTGTAAATTATATTTTAATTTACACGGTGAAAATGATCATTAACATTATGTAATGGCTATTGTATAAAATATATATGTGAGCTGTGATACAGCGAAAACATTCTGTCTGTGGATGACTATGCTCTCGAAATAATTCGATTGAGCTCCCGGAGAGGAAGGAGTGATTTATAAACAGTGGATGCTGCTGCTAATGCAATGCTCTTCAACTAGAATCGAGCTCTTCGAGCCACTGACGTCTTTCATATAGTAAAGACGTTAAAATTTTCCTTACTCTGCTGTATGACGATCGCTTGGGGGTAGAAACTCTGACTGATGCGAAATCGGTCGGGTTTCGATACCGGCTTGAAGCAATCGGATGTCTAGCCGCACTGATGAGCTGTATTACTCTAAAGGGCTACCCTAAATCTCGGGAAAGATGAACAGTGAGTACTAAGCGAATACAAAAATGACTTTTATTGCTCTCGTCAAATACTGTATATACAGGAATGAGACAAAATCTGGAATTATTTTCTGCAAGAAACTTTTTTCGAATGATTCCAGACATCTGACAAATGTCAGATCAAATGGATATACTATTAAATATTGAACACTGTTTATTGATATGTGTCCTAAACATTTGTTTGTTTTTTTTTACTTTCGGTTATACAGTTCAATAGATTTATGCGGAGGCAAACGTTTATCTCTACCTAGAATGGATGGCACACGAAGAACGCGAATATAGAACTGGAACTGAAAACAATGTCATAATCAAGATGTCGACTTTCCACAGGACTTCAAACAAAAATTAAGGACGGTGTCGCCATCGATACGGGAAAAGGCGATAACAGTTACTGGAACCGAGGAAACTATTTTTCTAAAACATTTTTTTGAGATAAAGATTTTATAAAATTCAACCGACAGTAGCACTGGATCCTGTGTGAATGAATCCCGAAATTTCCCCTATAAGGAAACGGTAAATACTGGGCCCTTGTATGAGATGAAAATTCAGATTAATACACTCTGTATTCTACAGGAGTATAAACAGGCGGCTGAACGTAGACGATCGTATAGAGGAATTAAACCATCCGGCGGTGCATTATACCGCTCAGGTTGTAACGTTTTTGGCAAGATATCTAGACAAATCAAGCGCCGTCCCATCATGTCCTATACATGTTCAGTGGGGGTAAGGAATGACACTGACACTGGTAGATGTAATACACACTGTTTTCAAAACGAAACAAAACCGGCGTCTATTTCCATTACCGTTACCATGCATAGGATATCCTAATTATTTGCTATATATAACTTCATTTTTCGGAGTTCGATCCTCACTGGGTGCCTCCTAATTTCGGTTTTGTGCCACGTAAAAGCTACGCTTGGAAAATCACTATAACTTTATTTTTAGGTTAATATAGAAATAATAATTATTACTTTATTACGGTGATCGTTTTTCTGAAATAATATGGATTGTAACAATATCGTTGTCGTTGGCGGAACACATTGCCGACTACTGAGGGGCTCAACGACATTTATTCTGTGAGAAATGACACTTATGTTGGATCTGAAGAGACGTCCGCAGCCAACGCAGGGGAGGATAGGAGGGTTCAGGGGATGGAGTGCACTAGCTTTTGTTTCGTCTATTCCATTTACCTTCTGATGTTTTTGATAGATGTCGTTTTTTTCGTGGGCTGCTCTAATCTAATTGGTTCTTTCTGTAGCTTTCATTCCCAATTGACCGGATCGATTTCTGCCCAAAGCAATCTGTTTTTGAGCTAGTCCTTGAATCGACAGCGTGTGGATCTACGTGGTCTCTTGACAGGTGCGAACTCTGAGAAGAGGATTTGTTCGGGTAGGTGGATGTCTGGCATTCGGGCGAGATGTCTGACCCATCGAAATCGGTGGTGAGTCATAATGGTTTCTAGGCTCTCCATCTTTGCGCGGAGGAGAATTTCGTTGCTCGAGTTTTGTTTCTTTTTATTGTCACTATATATATATGTATATATATATATATACATATATATATATATATATATATATATATATATATATATATATATATATATATATATATGAGGAGATGACAAAAATTATCCTCACATTCTCTAGGATATATCAGCTAAATGTTTTCTTCCTCTCGTGTATATATATATATATATATATATATATATATATATATATATATATATATATATATATATGGTGGTCATATTCGACGTATGAGGGTCAATCAGCTCAGTTCCTAGTAACCGACAGTTCAGAAACCAGCACATATAATTTGATTATAGTGGTGAAGACTTTGTGCAGAGCCAATCGCACTTTTTGCAAAGCTGAATACAGAGACCTCGTGCACTACGTGGCATGATGTCACCATACGCACCTCCACAGGTTCTTAATTCACAGTTGTCCTTCTCCTAGTCCAGTTGCCATCCAAGGCTATAGAACCCAGTCTCTCCTGCCAATTACCCATAGGTGAACGTAGAAGAACAGGATTCATATCTTTTCCAAGGTTATTAGTACGTAAGTGAATGTAATATATATATATATATATATATATATATATATATATATATATATATATATATGGTTTAACATGCCGGTTAATGACATTTGAGGAATAAGTAGACAATAAAATTATAACAATATTGGTAATAAGATTGATGATATTTGATATATATTAATAGGCCTTTTGAGTAAATTGAAGCACGAAGAAACAGATTTTAAAGTTGGAATTTTAGATAAAGGCAATTATTTGTAATGAGGGTCTAGATCATGTTTTGTGACAGATCTTTTGAGATTTCAGTAATTTTAAGAGAGACTATATCACCTTTC
>OZ038481.1:102669593-102707093 GCA_964036315.1 Acanthosepion esculentum
ATGACTTTTGATCTTAAATGATTGGTGTTATCATGTTCATATTTTGTCTTGGTGAAGTAGGATAGACTACATTTTCCTGGTGTTAATCAGTTGGACATCTGGCTTGAATTGTCTGCCATAACAGATAAGGAACATTGGCTCAAATCTGATTCTATGCATGAGGTAACACATAGTGCAGGTCAATTGTTTATATTTCAAGAGATACAGAAGCAGAATATCAAAGAAGGTGTCTTTGTCAAAACCACACAACCCGACGAACGCCTTATCTGAGCACATCACTAATTGGAAACTGTAAGAGTTGTAACGTGTTGCGTGAACCCAAGAGTTCCATTTTAAATTCGTTCTAGCTGGTGATAGGTTTTTGCATAGCGCAGACATCATGAAGCCATGAACCCAACAATGTACTGCAAAAGCTGGTTTCATAATGGTGTGGTGTGTGTTTATGTCGCTTAGGTTGGGTACACTGATCCATCTAAACAATTCATTTACTGCTACACTGTACTACTTCAAGGATATTTATAACTATTCGAGATTCAATTTGTCCAGAAGTGATTTCAAGAGATTTCTAAAGAATACTGTGTTCATCACATTCGCCCGACATGAGCCCAATTGAGCATTTGTGGGATGTAGTGGAGTGATCTATTCGCACACAATATCTTGTACCTATAGATGGCCATGAGCCCAATTGAGTATTTGTGGGATGTAGTGGAGAGGTCTATTCGCACACAATATCTTGTACCTATAGATGGCCATGAGCCCAATTGAGTATTTGTGGGATGTAGTGGAGAGGTCTATTCGCACACAATATCTTGTACCTATAGATAGCCATGAGCCCAATTAAGCATTTGCGGGATGTAGTGGAGAGTTGTATTCGCACACAATATCTTGTACCTACAGATAGCCAGGAATTGTGGGCAGTTATCATGGCTTAACATTTCTCGGGAGTTATTTCGAACATTCATGGAATTTATACCACATCTAGATACCGCATTTCATCGGATTAGACGGTATCCTAGACGAAACTAAGTACGTATTCTATTAGTCTTGTCATGTCACTGTAATGTTGGTTCTTCCGTACAAACAGCCCACAGAATACAACACAAAGTGTGTAATACCGAAAAACTAGCTGGGATCTTTTTTACAGTAAGGTTTACCCTGTACAAGCCCCGGAGAACCATTACAAAGTTAGAGGTACAATTCATGCGAATAGGTGGGAAAGATAACTGTTAACCCGAGACATGAACAGGGTATGATTGTAGTGAATCGGGGAAACATCTTCTTCGAAGTCGGTTTCACAGAGAAGTGGTTCGCTTGAAGAATCTGCACCAGTAGAAGTTACTTCTCAGCAATAGAATACGTAGTGAGTGAGGGTGGCTTGCTACAGTGTCAGTGGCATGGGGGATCCGAGTCTTGAAGGTTAGAACTGGTGGAACCAAGGAATGTGGTTAGTCCGAGCACTTTCCATGGAAGTAGCAATAGAGCAGCGAGAACCTTGCGACGTTTCGCCTGCGAGGAAATGGTTGCAGTGTGTAAAATAATTTGTCACCCACGAAGACGCGGAGATGCTTTCGGACTCGATCGAGACTGGAAAGTAAGAACTGGGTAGCTCTAGTCCAAATATGACAGTAGTTCTGTCAGAGAATTGAATAATGTAGTATTTGGCGCACCTATATATATATATATATATATATATATATATATATATATATATATATATATATAATATTTATTTTAGGATATTAAAACATGCTATAAAACGCTACACAATTACATTTATGTTTCAACACCATTTTGAATTTAGCGTAGGTCATATTCGATTGCTTAATCACGGCTATAGTTAAAAGCGCTCGGAATTACAGAACATTTGGACAATTTCTACACACTCTGTTTCCAGAAAGGAAACACTTGTTCGAACACAAAAATTAAATAAAAAGCTTAATCGTGTAAGATGTATTTTGGCAGCAATAATTATTTCAAACATGTTTAGTTGAATAATATCGATAACGTCTCTCTATCAATTTTTTATTAAATTTGTTAAATTTCCGAATTAGCCGTTTTATGTTATCGGCAAATTCGTCAATATCATTATTTATTTTTATTTTAAATTATTTATTTCCGAGTACTTTCCATTGTTGATAGATTCCTTTTCACAGATTGTTCTGTGTCTCTTTACGTAACAGTTTTTGTTTAATGGAATGAATGTCAAGTCATGAAGAAGTCATTTAAACTGTCTAACTGGAATATATATCTATATACTTAAATACACTTCAACATAAGGTCCCGCATGGAGAAAGATATCTTATTTAAAATTGGCTGCTTCTCTTTTATTACAACAGCCTCTAGAATTTTTAGTGTTCCTTTGCACAGTGTCGTATGAAAAATTTCGGTGTTATCTGCTAAAAAGGATTAAGCTGGAAACCTTGAAAACTAATGTAGCAACATTTGAAAGTACTCGGGGAATATACACTATTTACATTATTCAGACTATTGTCCTCAACTTTATCGCCATATTTATTACAACGTTTCGGCCGTTGTACGCTCCGGGCTTCTTCAGGTAGTTGGAATGTCGAATATATATATATATCTATGTATATATATATATATATATATAAATATATATATATATATATATATATATATATATATAAGAGAGAGAGAGAGAGAGAGAGAGAGAGAGAGAGAGAGAGAGAGAGAGAAAGATAATATTAGTGGTCAATTATATATATATATATATATATATATATATATATATATATATAAATTTCCAAGAGAATAGAATCCAGGTAGAACTCAATGTCCAGGATAGAGTAATAATATAATAAAAAAGCTCAAACACTAATATTCCATGGTAATAATTTATTACATTGGAATCGTAATCACGATCCAATTCATCACACCTACAAATTCAAAAAGGATTTCGGAAAATATAACTCCATATATAAAAGACGAAATTTTAGTGTGAATGTATGTGTGGGAGTGGGAAACAAGTGTGAAAGTGAAATGTATGAAAGCTCTCTCGAGAGGTGTAATAGAAGAAAGAAGAACGGGAAGGCCAAATTAAAATTTAACAGAGAGAAGTTTTCAAGAGAGGAGTTAAATAACGTATATATATATATATATATATATATATATATATATATATATATATATATATATATATATATATTTGGTTGGTTGGTTGGTTGGTTGGTTGGGGTTTTATGGCATATCAACCACTATGAGTTATTTAATGCCAGATCCAGTTTCCACATATTTATTAAATATATATACTTTGTAAACGTAATTTAAGGATAACGTTGGCAACATCATTGTTTAAAAAACGCTGGCAACATGATTGTTTCAAAGACGTATAGCTGGCAACATCATTGGTTCAAAAAATTATAGTTGGAAAAATCATTGTTTCAAAAACGTATAGCTGGAAACATGATTAATTCAAAGACCTATAGCTGGCAAGATGATTGTTTCAAAGACTTATAGCTGGCAACATGATTGTGTCATAGACGTATAGCTGGCAACATGATTGGTTCAAAGACGTATACCTGGCAACATCATTGGTTCAAAGACTTATAACTGGCAACATGAGTGTTTCAAAGACGTATAGCTGGAAACATGATTGTTGCAAAGACTTATAGCTGGCAACATGATTGATTCAAAGACTTATAGCTGGCAACATGATTGTTTCAAAGACGTATAGCTGGCAACATCATCGGTTCAAAGACGTATAGCTGGCAACATCATTGGTTCAAAAAAGTATAGTTGGCCACATCATTGTTTCAAAAACGTATAGCTGGCAACATGATTGTTTCAAAGACTTATAGCTGGCAAAATCATTGGTTCAAAAAAGTATAGTTGGCAACATGATTATTTCAAAGACGTATAGCCGGAAACATGATAGTTTCAAAGACGTATAGCTGGAAACATCATTGGTTCAAAAAAGTATAGTTGGCAACATGATTGTTTCAAAGACGTATAGCTGGCAACATGATTGTTTCAAAAAGTATATTTGGCAACATGATTGTTTCAAAAACGTATAGCTGGCAACATGATTGTTTCAAAGACGTATAGCTGGCAACATCATTGGTTCAAAAAGTATAGTTGGCAAAATCATTGTTCCAAAAACGTATACCTGCCAACATGAATGTTTCAAAGACCTATAGCTGGTAACATGATTGTTTCAAAGACTTATAGCTGGCTACATGATTGTTTCAAAGACGTATAGCTGGCAACATCATTGGTTCAAAGACGTATAGTTGGCAACATGATTGTTTCAAAGACGTATAGCTGGCAACATCATTGGTTCAAAGACGTATAGCTGGCAACATCATTGGTTCAAAGACGTATAGCTGGAAACATGATTATTTCAAAGACGTATAGCCGGAAACATGATAGTTTCAAAGACTTATAGTTGGTAACATCATTGTTTCAAAGACTTATAGCTGGCAACAGCATTGTTTCAAAGACGTATAGCTGGCAACATCATTGGTTCAAAAAGTATAGTTGGCAAAATCATTGTTTCAAAAACGTATAGCTGGAAACATGATTGTTTCAAAGACCTATAGCTGGTAACATGATTGTTTCAAAGACTTATAGCTGGCAACATGATTGTTTCAAAGACGTATAGCTGGCAACATCATTGGTTCAAAAAAGTATAGTTGGGAACATCATTGTTTCAAAAACGTATAGCTGGCAACATGATTGATTCAAAGACGTATAGCTGGCAACATGATTGTTTCAAAGACGTATAGCAGGCAACATGATTGTTTCAAAAACGTATAGCTGGCAACATGATTGTTTCAAAGACGTATAGCTGGAAACATGATTATTTCAAAGACGTATAGATGGCAACATCATTTGTTCAAAAAGTATAGTTGGCAAAATCATTGTTTCAAAAACGTATAGCTGGCAACATCATTGTTTCAAAAACGTATAGCTGGCAACATGATTGTTTCAAAGACGTATAGCATGCAAAATCATTGGTTCAAAAAAGTATAGTTGGCAACATCATTGTTCCAAAAACGTATAGCTGGCAACATGATTGTTTCAAAGACGTATAGCTGGCAACATCATTGGTTCAAAAAAGTATAGTTGGCAACATGATTGTTTAAAAGACATATAGCTGGCAACATGATTGTTTCAAAGACGTATAGCTGGCAACATGATTGTTTCAAAGACGTATAGCTGGAAACATGATTGTTTCAAAGACGTATAGCTGGGAACATCATTGGTTCAAAGATTTATAGCTGGTAACATGATTGTTTCAAAGACGTATAGCTGGAAACATGATTATTTCAAAGACGTATAGCTGGCAACATCATTGGTTCAAAAAAGTATAGCTGGCAACATCATTGGTTCAAAGACTTATAGCTGGTAACATGATTGTTTCAAAGACATATAGCTGGCAACATCATTGGTGCAAAAAGTATAGTTGGCAACATCATTGTTTCAAAAACGTATAGCTGGCAACATGATTGTTTCAAAGACGTATAGCTGGAAAAATCATTGGTTCAAGGCTTATAGCTGGTAACATGATTGTTTCAAAGACTTATAGCTGGCAACATGATTGTTTCAAAGACGTATAGCTGGAAACATCATTGGTTCAAAAAGGTATAGTTGGCAACATCATTGTTTCAAAAACGTATAGCTGGCAACATGATTGTTTCAAAGACGTATAGCTGGCAACATCATTGGTTCAAAAAAGTATAGTTGGCAACATGATTGTTTCAAAGACGTATATCTGGCAACATGATTGTTTCAAAGACGTATAGCTGGCAACATGATTGTTTCAAAATGTATATTTGGCAACATGATTGTTTCAAAAACGTATAGCTGGCAACATGATTGTTTCAAAGACTTATAGCTGGCAACATGATTGTTTCAAAGACTTATAGCTGGTAACATGATTGTTTCAAAGACTTATAGCTGGTAACATCATTGTTTCAAAGACTTATAGCTGGCAACAGCATTGTTTCAAAAAGTATAGTTGGCAACATGATTGTTTCAAAAACGTATAGCTGGCAACATGATTGTTTCAAAGATTTATAGCTGGCAACATCATTGGTTCAAAGACGTGTAGCTGGTAACATGATTGTTTCAAAATGTATATTTGGCAACATGATTGTTTCAAAAACGTATAGCTGGCAACATGATTGTTTCAAAGACTTATAGCTGGCAACATGATTGTTTCAAAGACTTATAGCTGGTAACATGATTGTTTCAAAGACTTATAGCTGGTAACATCATTGTTTCAAAGACTTATAGCTGGCAACAGCATTGTTTCAAAAAGTATAGTTGGCAACATGATTGTTTCAAAAACGTATAGCTGGCAACATGATTGTTTCAAAGATTTATAGCTGGCAACATCATTGGTTCAAAGACGTGTAGCTGGTAACATGATTGTTTCAAAGACGTATAGCTGGTAACATCATTGGTTCAAAAAAGTATAGTTGGCAACATGATTGTTTCAAAAACGTATAGCTGGTAACATGATTGTTTCAAAGACGTATAGCTGGCAACATCATTGTTTCAAAGACTTATAGCTGGCAACATGATTGTTTCAAAGACGTATAGCTGGCAACATCATTGGTTCAAAAAGTTATAGTTGGCAACATCATTGTTTAAAACGTATAGTTGGCAACATCATTGTTTCAAAATGGTATAGCTGGCAACATGATTTTTTTCAAAGACGTATAGCTGGCAACATCATTGGTTCAAAAAAGTCTAGTTGGCAACATGATTGTTTCAAAGACGTATAGCTGGCAACATCATTGGTTCAAAAAAGTATAGTTGGCAACATGATTGTTTCAATGACATATAGCTGGCAAAATGATTGTTTCAAAGACGTATAACTGTCAACATCTTTGGTTAAAAAAAGTATAGTTGGCAACATCATTGTTTCAAAAACGTATAGCTGGCAACATGATTGATTCAAAGACGTATAGCTGGCAACATCATTGGTTCAAAAAAGTATAGTTGGAAACATGATTGTTTCAAAGACGTATAGCTGGCAACATGATTGTTTCAAAGACGTATAGCTGGCAACATCATTGGTTCAAAGAAGTATAGCTGGCAACATCATTGCTTCAAAAATGTATAGTTGGAAACATGATTGTTTCAAAGACGTATAGCTGGCAACATGATTGTTTCAAAGACGTATAGCTGGCAACATCATTGGTTCAAAGACGTATAGCTGGGAACATCATTGGTTCAAAAAAGTATAGTTGGCCATATCATTGTTTCAAAAACGTATAGCTGGCAACATGATTGTTTCAAAGACCTATAGCTGGCAACATGATTGTTTCAAAGATGTATAGCAGGCAACATGATTGTTTCAAAAACGTATAGCTGGCAACATGATTGTTTCAAAATGTATATTTGGCAACATGATTGTTTCAAAAACGTATAGCTGGCAACATGATTGTTTCAAAGACTTATAGCTGGCAACATGATTGTTTCAAAGACGTATAGCTGGCAACATCATTGGTTCAAAGAAGTATAGTTGGCAACATCATTGTTTCAAAAACGTATAGCTGGCAACATGATTGTTTCAAAGACGTATAGCTGGCAACATCTTTGGTTAAAAAAAGTATAGTTGGCAACATTATTGTTTCAAAAAGGTATAGCTGGCAACATGATTGATTCAAAGAAGTATAGCTGGCAACATCATTGGTTCAAAAAAGTATAGTTGGCAACATCATTGTTTCAAAAACGTATAGCTGGCAACATGATTGTTTCAAAGACGTATAGCTGGCAACATGATTGTTTCAAAGACGTATAGCTGGAAACATGATTGTTTCAAAGACGTATAGCTGGCAACATCATTGGTTCAAAGATTTATAGCTGGTAACATGATTGTTTCAAAGACATATAGCTGGCAACATCATTGGTTCAAAAAAGTATAGTTGGCAACATCATTGTTTCAAAAACGTATAGCTGGCAACATGATTGTTTCAAAAACGTATAGCTGGCAACATCATTGGTTCAAAGACTTATAGCTGGTAACATGATTGTTTCAAAGACATATAGCTGGCAACATCATTGGTGCAAAAAGTATAGTTGGCAACATCATTGTTTCAAAAACGTATAGCTGGCAACATGATTGTTTCAAAGACGTATAGCTGGAAAAATCATTGGTTCAAGACTTATAGCTGGTAACATGATTGTTTCAAGGACTTATAGCTGGCAACATGATTGTTTCAAAGACGTATAGCTGGCAACATCATTGGTTCAAAAAGTTATAGTTGGCAACATCATTGTTTCAAAAACGTATAGCTGGCAACATGATTGTTTCAAAGACGTATAGCTGGCAACATCATTCGTTCAAAAAAGTATAGTTGGCAACATGATTGTTTCAAAGACGTATATCTGTCGACATGATTGTTTCAAAGACGTATAGCTGGCAACATGATTGTTTCAAAATGTATATTTGGCAACATGATTGTTTCAAAAACGTATAGCTGGCAACATGATTGTTTCAAAGACTTATAGCTGGCAACATGATTGTTTCAAAGACGTATAGCTGGCAACATCATTGGTTAAAAAAGTATAGTTGGCAACATCATTGTTTCAAAAACGTATAGCTGGCAACATGATTGTTTCAAAGACGTATAGCTGGCAACATCATTGGTTCAAAAAAGTATAGTTGGCAACATGATTGTTTCAAAGACGTATATCTGGCAACATGATTGTTTCAAAGACGTATAGCAGGCAACATGATTGTTTCAAAATGTATATTTGGCAACATGATTGTTTCAAAAACGTATAGCTGGCAACATGATTGTTTCAAAGACTTATAGCTGGCAACATGATTGTTTCAAAGACGTATAGCTGGCAACATCATTGGTTCAAAAAAGTATAGTTGGCAACATCATTGTTTCAAAAACTTATAGCTGGCAACATGATTGTTTCAAAGACGTATAGCTGGCAACATCTTTGGTTAAAAAAAGTATAGTTGGCACCATTATTGTTTCAAAAAGTTATAGCTGGCAACATGATTGATTCAAAGAAGTATAGCTGTCAATATCATTGGTTCAAAAAAGTATAGTTGGAAACATGATTGTTTCAAAGACGTATAGCTGGCAACATGATTGTTTCAAAGACGTATAGCTGGCAACATCATTGGTTCAAAGACGTATAGCTGGCAACATCATTGGTTCAAAAAGTTATAGTTGGCAACATCATTGTTTCAAAAACGTATAGCTGGCAACATGATTGTTTCAAAGACGTATAGCTGGCAACATCATTCGTTCAAAAAAGTATAGTTGGCAACATGATTGTTTCAAAGACGTATATCTGTCAACATGATTGTTTCAAAGACGTATAGCTGGCAACATGATTGTTTCAAAATGTATATTTGGCAACATGATTGTTTCAAAAACGTATAGCTGGCAACATGATTGTTTCAAAGACTTATAGCTGGCAACATGATTGTTTCAAAGACGTATAGCTGGCAACATCATTGGTTCAAAAAAGTATAGTTGGCAACATCATTGTTTCAAAAACGTATAGCTGGCAACATGATTGTTTCAAAGACGTATAGCTGGAAACATCATTGGTTCAAAAAAGTATAGTTGGCAACATGATTGTTTCAAAGACGTATATCTGGCAACATGATTGTTTCAAAGACGTATAGCAGGCAACATGATTGTTTCAAAATGTATATTTGGCAACATGATTGTTTCAAAAACGTATAGCTGGCAACATGATTGTTTCAAAGACTTATAGCTGGCAACATGATTGTTTCAAAGACGTATAGCTGGCAACATCATTGGTTCAAAAAAGTATAGTTGGCAACATCATTGTTTCAAAAACTTATAGCTGGCAACATGATTGTTTCAAAGACGTATAGCTGGCAACATCTTTGGTTAAAAAAAGTATAGTTGGCACCATTATTGTTTCAAAAAGTTATAGCTGGCAACATGATTGATTCAAAGAAGTATAGCTGTCAACATCATTGGTCCAAAAAAGTATAGTTGGAAACATGATTGTTTCAAAGACGTATAGCTGGCAACATGATTGTTTCAAAGACGTATAGCTGGCAACATCATTGGTTCAAAGACGTATAGCTGGCAACATCATTGGTTCAAAAAAGTATAGTTGGAAACATGATTGTTTCAAAGACGTATAGCTGGAAACATGATTGTTTCAAAGACGTATAGCTGGCAACATCATTGGTTCAAAGACGTATAGCTGGCAACATAATTGGTTCAAAAAAGTATAGTTGGCCACATCATTGTTTCAGAAACGTATAGCTGGCAACATGATTGTTTCAAAGACCTATAGCTGGCAACATCATTGTTTCAAAGACGTATAGCAGGCAACATGATTGTTTCAAAAACGTATAGCTGGCAACATGATTGTTTCAAAGACGTATACCTGGAAACATGATTATTTCAAAGACGTATAGATGGCAACATCATTTGTTCAAAAAGTATAGTTGGCAATAATCATTGTTTCAAAAACGTATAGCTGGCAACATGATTGTTTCAAAGACTTTTAGCTGGCAACATGATTGTTTCAAAGACGTATAGCTGGCAACATCATTGTTTCAAAAACGTATAGCTGGCAACATGATTGTTTCAAAGACGTATAGCATGCAACATCATTGGTTCAAAATTATAGTTGGCAACATCATTGTTCCAAAAACGTATAGCTGGCAACATGATTGTTTCAAAGACGTATATTTGGCAACATCATTGGTTCACAAAAGTATAGTTGGCAACATGATTGTTTAAAAGACATATAGCTGGCAACATGATTGTTTCAAAGACGTATAGCTGGCAACATGATTGTTTCAAAGACGTATAGCTGGAAACATGATTGTTTCAAAGACGTATAGCTGGCAACATCATTGGTTCAAAGATTTATAGCTGGTAACATGATTGTTTCAAAGACATATAGCTGGCAACATCATTGGTTCAAAAAAGTATAGTTGGCAACATCATTGTTTCAAAAACGTATAGCTGGCAACATGATTGTTTCAAAAACGTATAGCTGGCAACATCATTGGTTCAAAGACTTATAGCTGGTAACATGATTGTTTCAAAGACATATAGCTGGCAACATCATTGGTGCAAAAAAGTATAGTTGGCAACATCATTGTTTTAAAAAACGTATAGCTGGCAACATGATTGTTTCAAAGACGTATAGCTGGAAAAATCATTGGTTCAAGACTTATAGCTGGTAACATGATTGTTTCAAAGACTTATAGCTGGCAACATGATTGTTTCAAAGACGTATAGCTGGCAACATCATTTGTTCAAAAAGGTATAGTTGGCAACATCATTGTTTCAAAAACGTATAGCTGGCAACATGATTGTTTCAAAGACGTATAGCTGGCAACATCATTGGTTCAAAAAAGTATTGTTGGCAACATGATTGTTTCAAAGACGTATATCTGGCAACATGATTGTTTCAAAGACGTATAGCTGGCAACATGATTGTTTCAAAATGTATATTTGGCAACATGATTGTTTTAAAAACGTATAGCTGGCAACATGATTGTTTCAAAGACTTATAGCTGGCAACATGATTGTTTCAAAAACGTATAGCTGGCAACATCATTGTTTCAAAAAAGTATAGTTGGCAACATCATTGTTTCAAAAACGTATAGCTGGCAACATGATTGTTTCAAAGACGTATAGCTGGCAACATCATTGGTTCAAAAAAGTATAGTTGGCAACATGATTGTTTCAAAGACTTATATCTGGCAACATGATTGTTTCAAAGACGTATAGCTGGCAACATGATTGTTTCAAAATGTATATTTGGCAACATGATTGTTTCAAAAACGTATAGCTGGCAACATGATTGTTTCAAAGACTTATAGCTGGCAACATGATTGTTTCAAAGACGTATAGCTGGCAACATCATTGGTTCAAAGAAGTATAGTTGGCAACATCATTGTTTCAAAAACTTATAGCTGGCAACATGATTGTTTCAAAGACGTATAGCTGGCAACATCTTTGGTTAAAAAAAGTATAGTTGGCAACATTATTGTTTCAAAAAGGTATAGCTGGCAACATGATTGATTCAAAGAAGTATAGCTGGCAACATCATTGGTTCAAAAAAGTATAGTTGGCAACATCATTGTTTCAAAAACGTATAGCTGGCAACATGATTGTTTCAAAGACGTATAGCTGACAACATCATTGGTTCAAAGACTTATAACTGGCAACATCATTGGTTCAAAAAAGTATAATTGGCAACATGATTGTTTCAAAGACGTATAGCTGGCAACATCATTGTTTCAAAGACGTATAGCTGGAAACATGATTGTTTCAAAATGTATATTTGGCAACATGATTGTTTCAAAAACGTATAGCTGGCAACATCATTGTTTCAAAAACCTAAAGTTGGCAACATCATTGTTTCAAAAACGTATAGTTGGCAACATCATTGTTTCAAAAAATTATAGCTAGCATCATTGTTTCAGAAACGTGTAGCTGGCAACATTATTGTTTCAAAAACGCAATGCTGACAACACCACCGCTTCAAATATGCTGATTCAGTTTACCGCTACACCCAGGACGCGGATGTAGTTTATCTTCATACCCAGGACGCGGATGTAGTTTGTCGTCATACCCAGGACGCGGATGTAGTTTGTCGTCATACTCAGGACGTGGAAACGTGCTGGAAAAGACCTGGAAGTTTGGAAAAGACCTGGAAGTTTGGAAAAGACCTGGAAGTTCACTATTTGCCCATAGCTGGGACCCCAACAGATGCTACCACCCAGGATCAGGGTGGACCTGGGAACACCAGCAATTAAGAGGTGGTTCCACGCTTCCTCAAAACCTCCTGATCAGAGCCCTTGCTCTTGGATGCAGTTTAACGTCGTACCCTGGACGGATATATATATATATATATATATATATATATATATATATATATATATATATATATATATATATATATATATATATATATATATATATATATCATGTCAATTGGTAAATTGTGTTATTTGTAAATATATTGTTTTTATGTTAACCCACTTTTTACGCGGTAGTTTTAAGTTACGATTTACCTTTAGCGGTCTCGGGGCGATCCATCTCGTCAGGCTTTTTTTTTTCTTTTTTCTATTAATATCCTTTTCCTTTTTAACTTTATATATATTCGAACTTTTCGCATTTTGTTTATTTTAATCGGAATCATAACACGTACATAGTGTATTTATAGAGTTTTTTCTCTCGATTTTTGCTATAAATCGTTTGTATATTATTTTTTACTTTATCTTATTAGTTTGTTATCGGTTTTAAGCGATTCATATATATATATATATATATATATATATATACATATATATATATATATATAATGTGAAGTTCAATACTTAATATATTCCAGGAGTATTTCGTAATCTATTGTATTTAAACGATTTTAAATTTGTAAACAGTTTTAAACCAATGTTAAGGAATATTGTGGTGCTTATTTTACTTTATTTTATTTTCCTTTTTAATTTTATTTTTGTGTGTACAGGGAAAGAAATATACTCCATGTTCATGGATTTTTAAAAAATTTTGTAAATACATCCATTTAAAGTTAACCTGTAATAAATTTTAAGACTCGGGCTAAACGATAAAATGTAATAGTAGGGTTGAGTTTAAATCCCCACCCCCACAAAAAAAGCACAAACAAAATACAAACGGCAAATATTTAAACGATACAATACTTAGGGAAGGGATTAAACTTAGGAACATTAAGATTACCTCCTCGGTTATCCATTGAAGCTGCTATCCACCAAAAGAAAAGAAGCAAGTCCCCACCACGGGCCATTTAAAAGATAGTTCGCGCAGCGGATTGGTTGTACAAACATCCAATCGGATGTGCGGAATACGTGATCTTTCTTCGTATAATTCTTTAAAAAGGCCAGAGTAGTTGTCAGCGTTTCACCATGAGGGGGAATCAGGGATTGATCTCCCCTGATTGGGTCGATTTGGTGATAGGGAGTATGATGTTGAAAGACCCAAAACTCCCTGATGAACCAAGTCAAAACATCACTGACGACCCCCTCGGGCGCCTACTTAAAAGCGTATTTTTTTATATATATATATATATATATATATATATATATATATATATATATATATATATATATATATATATATATATATATATATATATATATATATATATATATATATATATATTATATATATATATATATATAGTCAAGAATAAATAGCAAAGTGTAATAAATTATGAGATTAATACTAATGGAAAAACGTCTTTTTAAGTGTAAAAAGTCTTTATCTTTCGGAAAACAGTACGTTCGTAACATATTTTATATGCGAAATTCAGTAAAATTTACCTCATTTGGATGTTAGAAAAATTTAATCAGGACGTCTTTGTTAAGAAATTTACTGAAGCTTTGAGTTTATTGTTTCTAAACATGACAGCAAGCCATGTTCATTTTAAGAATTTAAAACTTTTAATTTCTTGAAACTTCCAATGCACGCGTCGTCTCTCTTTGAATTCGGAACGCCATAAATTATAATAACGTTTGAAGTTTAAATTTGAATGCACATGAATCATGATTAACCAATGAAAATCAAGCAGCACAAAAGTCAAAATACCAGAATTTCTTTCTTCTTTTTCTCCATATCTCCTTTTCAGATGAAGTTTTAATAAAAGTGAAACATCTTAGATTGATAAAATTTTACTATTTGTATTTTTTCTTATCACTTTAACAAGTTGTGAATTGTAGAACTGGGACCAAAAACTTAACACCAGTTTTAAGTTGAAAGATGTTCATGTTTCAGCACAAAGAGACATTGCTATGTATATGGGATGCCAGTTCAAATCTCGTTAAAGGCTGCAGTTTTTTAAAATGCCATGTCTATTTTCGCTACTTAACGACCATTCTGTTGCTTTAGAAAACGACAAAAAGAAGAAAGCGAATCAAAATCTGTCGAATCTTTTACTCTTTGACCGATTTTTTAATTAAATCCTCTGCTCTTGTTTTGTCATTCTCTTTCGTGAACAATAAGAAATAATGACGAGACGAGAAGCAATGGAATTCAATTATCTATTTCTACAAAATGCAACTCTCACTCTCCCTTTCTCTCTGGTTCTATCCATCTGATTTTCTTTTTCTTTCACTTTTTCACATTCTTGTCTCCCCCATTCTTTGATTACTCTCTTTATTTCACTCTCTTAATGTTTTCAATTTCTCTCCTCCCTTTCTCTCTATTTACTTATATTCTGTCCGTCACTGTCATTTATTTAGTCCCCCACCCCCTCATTCATGCTCTTTCTTCTACCTTTTTTCATCCCACAATACCCCCCCAAAAAAAAACAAATAACGATGGCAAAAGCTGCTCATTCCCTTCACAGAATCAAAGATTAGTTGAAACGTTTGAAACATATTCCTTAAAATACCATATAAATTTTACCTACAAAGCGAGGCGACCCTAAGAGAACTAGAAGTCCTACTAGGATTTATTATTAGCAGACAGGTTTACAGCCACATCCCGTTGAAACGCCGATTCCCGTACGAACATTCTACTTACGCTGGTCAATATCTCGATGGGCGACCGATCGGGCATACCAGGTTAATGAGCCGTAGCATAAGGTGACAAACGTTGCATAGTGCTGAAAGGATAGGAAGCTTTGGAGAGCCGCAATCACTTCACGTTCTGAAGAGACACAGCGAATAAAAGAAATCATTGATTATGATTGGGGACTTGCTGTTCCAAATATCGTACAATGGAGATGAAAGCGGACTATGAATAAAAGGAATTTTGAATTATGACTGGCGTTTAATTAGGGTGTTAGAAATGTTTGCAGTCATTCGGTGAGAGACGCATACGCGTAGATACAGATTCAGTTACGTTGGAGTTAGGCGGTTCGCGCGGGAAATGGTCGGAGGTCATAGCAGTGGTGTTATAAGGGACAGACAGCGATTTAAAGTGGATCGAATGACTTGTGGGTGTCAGGAGAAAGTGGAAGGAAACGGGAAAGATTTTCCAAAGTGTTGAATGTTGGTCAAAGTAGGCCAGGAGATGACGTCCGTTCATATTTTTATGGCGGGCAAGATTAGTTGAAAAGGTTAGCAAGGCGGCGATGGGAATAGATATGGACAAATCGGGCAGATGTTTGTTCATTTGGCGTAGGAGATAATCACAGAAGTGTTTCAACAAAGAGATTGAAAGTGGACATGAACGAATTTGAAATCTCCAAAATATGCTCGAAACTCAAATAAAGATATGGTGAATAGTGTAAAAAAATGAGAAAAAGATGCCTTGAATATGATAGAAACGATGAAAGGTTATTGTCAGGTGAAAAGAATTTCGTTTCGTTATTTGTTGCACGTCAGTATTTAAAATCTGACGAGTTTCGTTGCCCACTCGGCGAGGCTTCGAATACGGTGATAGTGACCATCGCAGAAGGATAAGACATCCATTACCAACGGACAAGCAAAATCAACAACTGTCTACATTTTTTTACAAATTTAAATCGGATTTGCGTAAAATGTAAACCGAAACTTTGTCTATCGTTTTGAGTCTGCTGTAAACTGGACCTGTCAGCCATTTTGAATATAATGTAAATGGTGTCTCTCTTTTTGCCTCTAATATAAACCGGATATATCTCTGCATTTGTTAATCTAGTCTAAATAGAGCCTTTGTTGCACGCTATCCCTCCCCCTATCTCTCACTGTTGTCTTTTTATTTCTCTTTCATTTTCTCTCTCATTCTCCCTTTCTCTCTGGTTCTATCCGTCTGCTTTTCTTTTTCTTTCGCTTTTACACATTCTTGTCTCCCCCATTCTTTGATTACTCTCTTTATTTCACTCTCTTAATGTTTTCAATTTTTCTTCTCCCTTTCTCTCTATTTACTTATATTCTGTCCTTAAGTCTTTTTTAGTTCCCCCTCCCTCTCATTCATGCTCTTCTACCTTTTTTCTCTTTTACACTCTACTCTCGTTTTCTCCCCACATTCGTTCTATCTCCTATATATATATATATATATATATATATATATATATATATATCTTCAGTTAATTTCACTCTTCTTTTCTCTCGCTCTCTTTTTATTTATCTTATATTCATCGCTTTCTGCTTTCTTTTTTCTCTCTCGCAGATTTCTTTCTTATTCCGCCATCGCTTCCTCTCCTCGCTTTCTCTTTTTTCCCTTTCTCCTTCTGTGTCCCTCGCTATTTCTCTTTCACTCTCTCATTATCTCTTTTCTTTCTCTTTTTCATTCTCTCCAACTCTACTCTTTCTTTATTTTTATTTTTCTCTCTAACCTTTGAGGCGTTTTTCTCTTCTTTTCTCTCTTTCATCCTCTTTCACTCTCTGTATTTCTCTCTATATATATATCTATTTCATTCCCTCTCTCTTCCTCTTCTACCTCCTATCTCTCCTTCTTATGCTTCCTCACTTGTAGAATACACCAGTTTATTGTATTGATTACTGAGTACGGTTAATCAATTTTTGCTGATGGGAAAATCTAAATTTTGCTCCAGAATTTTATTTCAATGTGGAAACCGTGTTTGAATTTGTTAACCCTGAATAAACTTATTCATTGTAGATTGTCAGCACCAGCTGAGGCACGCTCTTCGTCCTCAATCGACAGTCCCCACTTGTCAGCGGCTTTGTCACATGTCAGCCGAAGACGCAGCAATAAGACATGAGCCGTCATGCAAAACCTGACAGCCACGCTAAGTAAAGTTCGCAATATGTTTGACCCTACAGCTCAGAGGCAAATCCTGCGCGCCGACCCATTGAAGCAGACGTCAAAAACAGCCATTTGGTACCTCTCCAAACAGCTTCCTTTCTGCGGGACCATCAGCACCCGCCATCGAGTTGGTGGCTTTAGCCACACGGCTAAACATTCTGACATTGAAGCTAGTGATCCGTGTTCTCGCTGCCAAATAGCGGGAGACTCATGGGACCACCGCCAGCCAGATGGCGCAACGTCATCGTTGATGGTAATTTCGCACTCCCGGGACCTCTGTATTTCGGTAGGCCGTGCCGTCCAGCGACCAACCCTACGTGTAACTATTAACTATTTTTACGGTCACACCATCATTTTCTTCAACCGACATCTTGTGTTTTCCCAGATGCGCTGTCATCTTTCTATTATTTGCTCGCAAGGCAACGACAAGGCAATGATTGCTTTGGCTGTCGTTGCTTTTTTCCCCTCTTTGCAATCATTATTTGGATAAACATTCTGGCTTGCTTCCAAGGCATTCGCTAGAGAAGTTCCCTGATAATGACATTAATATACACATTTATTCTATTTTATGCTTTGTATACTGCGTATTTGCTACGTAAATAGATCGCTGTAATAGATTTCATATTTACGAATTTAAGCATATTTAATTTAGATCCCTTAAGAAGGGGTGTAAGATAAGGTTGCGTCTTCTCATCAGGCCTTTTCAACCTATAGAGCGAGGTCACTATGACAGAATTAGAAGTCCGGACGGGATTTATTATTGGCGGACACAGTCTTAACAACATATGATATTCAGATAACACAGTTTTGATAGCGGACACAGAAAATAAACTACAAGAATTCCTACAGAAGGTCGTGAAAGAAAGCGAGAAGAAAGAACTAATCCACAATTGCAAGAAGACTAAATGTATGACTGTTAGTAAATTACAGATTGGAGATACCGAATTCAAATAGGTGCAACAAGATAGATATCTGGGAAGCGTGTTAACAGAAGAAGGGAAGAACGACATGGAAATACGAAGGCTCATTGGAATAACGAAAGAGGCCTTCCCAAAGCAGAGCAAAGTATTAAGAAATAGAAAAAATATCGTTAAAAACAAAGAAAAGGGTATTGGATTGTTATGTAGTATCAGTTCTCCTATATGGCAGTGAATTCTGAACAATCTCATCACAGATGAAGAAGAGACTTGGAGCAACAGAAATGTGGTTCTACTGAAGAATGCCATGAACTTATGAAAAACGATGAAGTTTTAGAGAAAATGGAAACAAAAAGGACACTTCGTCTTAACATCAGGAAGTGACTGTTGAGGCTTCCGGTTACATAATGAGGAAAAAGGGCTTGGAAAATTTGATACTCACAGAACAGATTGAACGTAAGAGAGACAGGGAAAAACATCGCATAACCTACCTTGCGAGGGGTGAGGGAATGGATGGCGGATCACGGTTTGGGAGAGATGGCAAAAAAACGTAAGTTATAAAGAGCTAAAAAGAGCAGGAAATTAAAGAGAGCCCTGATTGCCAACGTCCTGAAGGGACACCGTACATAGAAGAAGATGACACTTGTCTACCGATATGATTAACTTATTTCACTCAGTTCCAAACACCATCACCCGATATATGTCATGGCATGATGATATACTTTCAAGTATTAAAAAATTCCCCCTTATTTTATCAGTTGAAAATTTCCCACAGACGAGACTATCGCAGACTGAATTTGAATTGAGTTAAAAAAAAGTGTATGATTGAAATGAAATCAAAACTGGTTCCTGCCTATAAAATTAGCAACCGCGCCCAAAACTAATAGCACCGCCCAGAGAAAAGAAAAGAAAAGAAAAGAAAAGAAAGTAGCAACACTTCACAAAATAATGAAATGACGTTTAAAGAGATAACTAGCTGGTGCACCTACTAAATATCTCGCAATTCTTGACAAAATTCAAAGGGTCTACAATGTAATCGATCCTGATCTGGCATCTCGACATCAGTCACTTTCTCATCAACGTCAAGTGAATTTCCCCTATCTTTTCCATGAATATTTCCATGGGCAGTGATCTGATGAACTTTCCTCCTTAGTGCCTAAACTGCTTGAAATTAAGCGTGCTACTAGATTGGCAGTTAGGTCTCACCGATTTACTTTTGATGCAACAGTCTTTTCTATTTACTTTCTTTTATCGTACTTTTTGCTTGTGGATCTCCCTTCCGATTTCTTGTTTTCCTGATACCTAGTCTTCAAAAACTTAAATGCAACGCTTATCATCATCTTCTTTCTTTCTGAAACCTGTTATTAAATTGTCTTTTCCCTCAGTAAAGTTTTCTCATTCTCTTTCACTCCCAGTACCCACTTGCTTCCCAGTGGCATTATAGTTTCGTTTGGGGTGAAATGATTTAAAAAAACAAAAGCAACTAAACAAACGGCAGCCTAATAATTGCTTGGTACTAATATCTTGACGAAAAGTTATAATTAAATACCTGCACTCTGTCCCAACGCTATAAGTCTTGTCATGTATGGCTCGTCACCGGCATGCTACCATAAACAATAAAATAAAGATTTGAATAAACTTTTCTCCAGCTTTGGTAATAATTAGAGTTAAAAAAGGTTTACACTATTAGCAGGAACCAATCGAAGATATAATAATTACATTTTTTCGGTTGATGCAAAATTCCCAACTTCAACTTTTGTAGAGAGTTAGAGAAATTTCCGCTGTATTGCTTACTTAATGCGTCAAATGCAGAAAGACCTAATAGAGGTAGAAGCTAAATGGATGCGATGTGTGAGATGAACATAAAAGCAGGGCAGCTTGACGTGAAGATTATAAGGATATGTAGGATAGATAACGATTGACCTTAGAATTGGAGAGGTTAAAATTAAAGTGAACGGGGAAGCATCCACGTGGGAGCATGTTCCACAAAATAGCGGTTCGTGGATAAAAGTGGTTTGAGTGGGAGTTTATTACAACTGGGATACGGAGAGAGTGAGTGTAGTTAGATTCCATGGATACAGCCTGATGCTTCTTAGCTGCAAAGGTTTGAACTTATGGAATTACACACTAGAGCTCTTCCGAACATTCACCATAGAAATAGCGATAGATGACAATGACGATATTCCGCCTGTGAGGAAAGAGGTAGCAGTATGGAAAATATGTGAACATCGCCTCTCTCAAGGCTGAAAATTGATGATAGAACAGTTTCAGTATAGATATGAACATAAGATGGAGGTGTAACAAACGAACTTTATGATGATATGTAGGATAGATAAAGATTGACTCTAAAATTGAAGAGGTTAAATTTCTAGTGTGTTGTGAAATATCCACGAGGGAGTCTCTTCCACAAGAAGAAGCTGTTTGAGGGGAACTTTCTTATTACATTAGGAATACGGGGGTTACGAAGCTTAATTAACTCCGTGAACGTGACATGACGGAACTTTGCTGTATACGTCTAAACTAGTTGGACTAAGGAATGGAGATCATCTGAACCTGTGACATGTAAATAGCGATAGAATATCGACAGGCTTGCAACGTTTCATTTGTTGGACAAGATGTTTGTGGTTTAAAATAATTCATCGCCCACAAAGTCGTGTAAATGCTTTTGCCCGAACTACCGCCAGTCGCGATAAACGGATGCCCCCTCGATGAGACCCCGTGCCTTGAGAGAATATTGGGCCTCTAACTCACACCCGATCTTAAGTTGAACTCCTATATACTACCCAACTCTAAAGATTCGGGTAAAATGATCGGCTCTCTGTATAGCTACAGTATCTGATTCCCCATGCAATCCTCTACCTTTATAAGAGCAGATCAGGCCGAAAATGGAGTACTGTTGCGATATTTGGATGGGAGCTGGTTAGTCTTCACTTTCCAGTCTCGATAGAGTTCAAAAGCCTCTCCAAGTCCTTCTTGGAGAAGAATTATTTTCCATGTTCCGACCTCTTTCTCACAAGAGAGATATGGCGAGTCACTCACTGCTCTATTGCTACTTCCATGGAAAGCCCTCGGACGAAGTACATTCCTTAGTTTCACCAGTTCTAACCTTCGTTGCTAGGTCCCGCAATGCAACTTACATAGTAGCAAGCCACCCATATTCCATTCGCATTCCATCGGCGAGAAGTAAGTTACAGCTTCTCATCGCGAACCACTTCTTTGTGAAACAGACTCCCGATGGGGTGTTTCCCTGTTCGCTACAACCTTAACCTGTTCAAATATAGAGTTTACCGTTATCTTCCCATCTTATCTGTATAAACCACCTCCTAATGAACGCTCTACTTTGATTGCCCCCCGCACACTCGCCTTGGACGGAGTGAAACCTCACTGTAAAAAAAAGGTTTTTGATAGGAAACCTTAAAGATTGAAATTTAGAAGTCGGTAAATTTTAATAAATTAAGATACTTCTTAAATCCCCTGAAAATATCATCTAATTATCATTTTAACATTCCATTAACATTAACAGCGGACAAGTCTATCAGATAACGTCATTTCTGAAACCAGATAATTGGATAAGCGAAGACAAAAGATCAAAGATCCTGTACCAAAGCGAATGACAATCCTCATCGCACCCCGACCACTTATCGATATTAATATAAACTAGTGGTTATCAAATATTTTTTACACTGTCCGCATTTTCGGATTAAAAATTTGCTCGCTTCTCACCAAATTTTATGTGATAGAAAGCACATTTATAAATAAAAAAGGAGAGAGGGTTAAAGAGAGATAACCGTGTATTCGAAGTCATAACATTATCATTGATAATTCTCTCTTTCAATTTACGGAGCCTAGTTACTATATTCTTAATACTTGATATAATGCAAAAATATCACAATGATAAGATCGGTCAATAATTATTTATAATTATTTACACTGGCACGCATGCATGCAATTACAAGTAATCCGTAATAATATTTTAAATTTGGAAATCATATTTATTTTTTAGCATGTGAATTCTTTGAAGCTGTTTCTAAATTTTGATTGTCTTTCTGCCTCACCTGCTATCCTCTTCCGTCGCACCTATGAGGCACGCCGCACCGTTAGGAAACCACTGATATACCCCCACGCCCAAAAGAAAAATAGAGTGCTTCAACGTCATGTCTCCTCTACCGTTTCACCAGAATGCGGACACAGTCTGGTCCACTCTAAACACCAACGATCTAATCAAGACGACTGCCAGCTATAAAGAAAGAGGGCTCTTTCTCATTCTCGATCCAATGTATCCCTAGCTATGAAATCTGTCGCACAAGAAGGATACAATCTGTATTCATAAAAAAGAAAGTAAACCTTCCCAAACAACATTCGCTCAGCGTTCATTCATTTTGAACATAAAAACCAACATTCCGTGCCAATCTTCCACAGACGAACGTAACAGAAATACTGGAAAACAAATGAATGATGCTCTTATGAATGAATATGATTGTAACATAAAAAAATGTTAGAAACATTTGTATTATATGAATTATACTGAAAAGTAATGTGACTGCAATAAATTAAATTTAACTGAATATAAATACAGAAAGATTTTACTCTCACGTGTGACTTTTCGGCATACTGCCATCGCCATATTGACTCAATATCCATTTCGGCTAATTTCTATTGCATTATTCTGGGTGTGGCCCACTAATTATTTATTACTGCTCGATCGTTTGCGGGGTGAAAGTTCATTAAACGCTACTGCTTTCAAGGCTGGAATATTTCTGTGTATAGGCGGGGCAACCCGTTCGGTTGGAAAATTTATCTTTGTTTTATTTGAATAAGTCACAAGAAAATGCTCTCAATTCAGACGCTGGAGTAATAAGCAAAATTTGACAAACCAACAATTGTGCATATTTTCTATAAAACGAGGAAACTGTTGAGAGAATTTATGCAAGCATTTATTATTGGGCGTTGGTAAAAATGTATATATATAAATAACGGTTTTCCCAATTATCTCATAGATCACAATATTAAACATTTCTTTCTAATGTAACCAATAGCAACACTCAATATATAGATGAAAAAAATAACATTTACAATTTCGATAAAAATCAAATGCATGGTAACTTTAAGCAGAATAATTCTTCCCTAAAAATTCCAGTCGATAAAAACAAGAAAATTAAATTACTTATCTGTTTCAAAAGAAAATTAAAACTGAAAACCTCATCGCCAACAACAGTAACTCACTTGCAAGATCCAAATTACAGAGAAACGATATTATTTACGAAATCACACGTCCCTCAAAGGACTGTGTTTCTGATCAATCCAAATTCATAAATAAGTATATTGGATATACTACAACATGACTAACAAGAAGATTCATATGACATCTCACTGACCATAGTTCAGTTAGGTCTCATTTAAATACACATGGAGACCTACCAAACTTCATCAGCAAGATCATTGCTATAATACAAATATAATAGCCTTGTCCATATGTAAAAAAAATGTTTTAAATAATGAAAGCATTATGAATAAAAAAACAAAACAAAAAGCTAACACTGAATAACATCAGCTATGAAGATGGCCACCACGGACAGACTGTGTTTGAATAGTTCTATATATATATATATAAAACAATCCATGCATTCTATTAAATGTAAAAATAAAATCGCCGTTGATAATGGCTAAAAGTATAGCCGAAAGCGCTCGGATATACACAACATTGGGTCAATTTCTGCATAATTTATGTCCAGAAACGAAAGAATTAGAAGAACGCAAGAAAAATTAAATAAAAACACTTAACTGCAGTTCCATGTCAGTCGTTTTTAATGAAACTTGTATAAAAAAGAGACTTCTGCCCAAATACACAATTATATATATATATATATATATATATATATATATATATATATATATATATATATATATATATATATATATATATATATATATATATATATATATACCGGTTGTAACAGCAAAATTGTTCAGTCGTATAACAGCATGCAATAGTTGTCCATCCCACAAAATATTTAATATCTAAAAAAACACTAAACTAATTAAGTTTCTTTTTTCCAGATTTTTAGATAAGACGTTTATCCATCTTGACACCATTTTTCGTAAGAATCATTGAAAAACCCTTTGAGTTTTTCAGCTAACAGGAAAACAGGTTAAAGCTATTTCATGTCAGACCCACTGTTTTCCCAACTGAGAAATGGCGAGAGGAAAAAGATCATTCCTGTCTTCAGTAATGGTAGCAACATTCCTACTCAGACTTCCATCTTCAAAGTCCTTTCAAAAACCTTCCAGAGAACGGCGAATAAGTTTAAAAAAGAGGGAACAGTAGAGAGGAAAACTGGATCAGGAGGTCACAACAGGAAGAGGGATCATCATTTCAAATTAGAGGAAAAAGATCAATAAAAAAGAATCTATCCCATCCATAAGATCTTTGGCATGTTTGAGATTAAAAAAAGGAAAAAAGAAATACTTACTTAATATACGCTCACGTACTCACCCTACCTGGAAATGGATAGCGAGTGATTGATATATAAAATGAACTCTTTCTCTATACCTATTTTTTCATTCTTCTTTTATGCGCTGTGTTCCTTCAGAACCTAGGTTAACATGGCTCTCCACAACTTCCTGTCTTTTGTAACTCTTAGTAAATTTGGTCTTTTCGCTATTTTTCCTAATCTTTTTCTGATAACCATTTACACAGGATCGTTAGCAATACGGTTATTTTTTAAATTTTGCAAAAACGACTTTCTTGTACATGTAGTTACAGATAATATTATACATTAATTACTGTTTTTTTTATTAATAACTATTTGTGCTCAGTTGCTAACATTAATATAATATACGTTTTGAATGGTTTTTAAAAATCTTTCACGTAAAAAATTCAAACTAGACTTTCAATCACTAGTTTTCAAAAATGAGCTCTAGTTACTTTTGGAATCAACTAATATATATTTGAATATGAATGCATATGAGCCTGTAATTGTTGACTTAAAGATAATCTATCTTACACATTGATAAGTTGAACATTCGCTCAGACATTGAGAAGTTATCGGAGCATCTTCTTTCCAGTCTCTTCCCCACCATAGTAATCTAACTTACCTGAGACTTTTTTTATAAATATTTTCATCGTAATTGTTCTGATGTGCTTTCCTCTTTGGCACTTCGACTTTACGAATTTAAGCACAGTACTAGATTAGAAGTTAGGTCTCATCATTTTACAGTTGAAATTGCTAGATGTAACTGTAAGTTCTATATTAAAAGTTTCTTCTCTAGCAGATCTAACCTTGTGGAACTTTCTTCTGGCTTTTTGCTTTCTAGTCAAAAATGTTAATGCAATAGCAATCTTCTATCTTATTAATTCATGTTCTTTTATTGCTCTCTCCCCCCGTAAGTTTTTTTCTCATATTCTTTCACACGCAGTAATTCCTTTCGTCTTAGTGGCTTTATTGACTTGCTGGGGTGAAATGATTAAAAAAATAACAATTCCTTATCATATACATGTAGATTGATATTTCATCGCGGCAAGTGTTTATAGTTTGTCCCTAACTCGAATGATCACACAGTCTCAGCAAGTATGGCCATTGTTCTATAGTTGACGTGTGTGTTTCTTTCGCAGTTTTTGATTTCGGGCGTGAACAAAATAATTAAATGTTTTTTTTAACTTAAAGCAAATAAATTCTTATGAGCTACTTGTAACAGCTGCCTTATAGAAATCCTTTAACGTTCTGATGATTAAATAGTGTTTATATTTTATGAGAAACCATCCCAACTTCCATTTTATACGCAAAAAAGAAATCATATTTTTTTTATTATTGTTCACTGAATATAAGGCCTAAGAGCCACTCAAGGTATAGGTTTCCTAAATGAATTTGTTGTAAGGGCGCTACATGCAGGGAGTATAAGGTGCATCTTATGAGGATATGTAGGTTAGATAACGGTTAACTCTAGAGGTTAAAATTGTTGTGTTCGGGGTAGCATCCCGTCGGGTGTCTTTTAAACAAAGTAACAGTTTTTGATTAGAACTTTCTTCCTACTACTTGAATATGAAAGCAATGAAGATGAGTCAGCTACGTTTATATGTCATGTAGGGTCTTATCATGTCTGAACTAAGAAATGTAGAATGTCCGAACTTCCGCTATGAATAAAGCAATAAATTGGCAAGAGGCTTGCGATGTTTCATCTGTGGGTTGTGGGATGGAAGACAATTTATCACCCATGAGACCCGCACAAACGCTTTTGAATACTGTCCAGGCTGGAAGGTAAGGTTTGTGTAGTTCCAGCTCAAGTGTGGCAAGAATACTTTATTTTTGGTTCGATCAGGCTCTTGTAACGAGTGGCATAAGCAACAGGCGATTTTCCAGCAATTCTTTTTCAATGCTGTACAAGATTCAGGCGCTACTCGAGGTAAGCGGAATTCACCCCGAGCTTGTTGATAATGCCAAACGACGCAAATGGCCAACGGAAATGAAAGAGAAGAGAAAGACATTAGCGGGAACCTTAAAACCAATCCTAAACAGGAAACAAGGAATAAACCTCTACTCCTGTTAAAAAAAATCCGGTATGAATTGAACGATAGGCAAACTTGTCTATTACTGTTGAAGAAAAAATTGTAAATAAATAGTAAATAAAAGTTCAGAGATTTAGGCAGAGGCGTTAGAAATATTGAATTGATTAGATTTTAGAATGAACCTGATATCCAATCCTAAACATGAAACAAAGGATAAACCCCTACTCCTGTTCAAGAGATCGGGAAGGATTGTGAACTGAACGATAGCCGTTTTATGACCTTACCTTCGTGACTCCTGGTTTGGACTGATGGTTTTGAAAGCCATAAATTTACCGGATTAAACAAAACAATAAAATGGGGTCAAAGAGCAAATTTGAAGAAATAGTTATTCAGTAACAAACGCCATCTCCCTGTATACATAAACAACATTTTAATGACATTTAACCACACCTTGATTTCATTCACATTCTAAGACACAATCACCAAATTCCATTTCTTTTCAGAATTTTAAGAATTGGCGAAAGCACTTGTTCCTTCTTCACTCGAAGACATAGTTTCCTCTTTTAACCTTTGGATTTGGTTTCTGTAGCCTTAGCGACATATCGTGTATATGAGTTCCACTTGAGGTTTGGAGTGAGTTTGAGTTCCAAAGCGTTCCAAATAAGGAGCTTCACTGAGAGTACGTACGCTCATCAGGACTGGGGAAAATTGTTTTGTGATGATTATTTCCTCAACAGTTTTAAAAAGTGTTGTGGTAGGATCCACCTAATTTGCATAGTGGAGTACCGACCATATAAATATGGTTGGTACCGGGAAGAGAGGGAGGAATCAGGAGATTCAACCAGAGACTCTGCCCGACTGCGACTCAGTCAACACATTCTCCAGGAACGGTCTTCCCAGGAATATACAAAAGACTATATGTAAATATTGTGTACACTTTCTTGTTTCAATACATTTTGTTCTACGTACATTTTGTGTTGCATTATTATTCCATGCATTAGTCAAGTTTCAACAAAAAGGTTAGAAAAGAAATATGTGTGTCTCTCAAAGAAAATCGTAGACAACAGAGTGAACATTGAAGTCAACACTCAGAGGCGACAGGCTGTTTCATGCTAGATGCAATCGTCAGGCCACGAGACTCGTGGCCTGACGATTGCATCTAGCATGAAACAGCCTGTCGCCTCTGAGTGTTGACTCCAATATTCACTTTTATATTTACACACGCTCTATCTCTGATATTGAGCACATTATCCCATAAATATAGCACACCTTAAGAGTATATTTATTCATATATATATATATATAAACATTTATTCATATATATATATATATATATATATATATATATATATATATATATATATATGATAGTAACTGTCTTCTATATTTCGCCCTTTTATTTTAGTCTATGTACCCACCTTTTTTTTTAAATTCTAGTGTGAAGCTATCCGCTTCCGCAATCGGGACTTGGGTAGCTCTTGCAGCGAACAACTGCATTCCTGGAAAGATTCAGGTATACTGTTGTTTACTGCAAAACCTATCCAATTGCCGACTGTGGAAGTGACCACCTCCCAGTTATATATAAACTAAGAATGAAACTATGGAAACTGAAGAAGCCAAACACACCAGCCAAATTGCAATACAACAGACTTCTGAACGACACGAACCTGCAGGAAACATATATGATCAGTGTGAAAAGAAGATACGAGGGACAAAATGGAACGGGATACAGAAAACTTCAAAATGAAATAAGAAACATATACAGAATAATGGCTCAACGAAAAATGTGCAGAAATACAGCGAATGAGCATCAAAGATATTCATAAAACATAAGTGGACTAAAATGACAGAATACATTCTCATCCACAGGCTGCATGAAATCCAAGGATGGAACAATCATATTAAAGAAAGAAAATATTCTTAGCGCTGGAACGAATATATTGGAGATCTCTTCCACAACGAAAGAGAACAACCGGAAATACTAAAAGCGAAGTGAAAGCTGCACTGGCCAAATTGGACAGAAATAAAGCGGCAGGGCCAGACGGAACTGTAACGGAGACACTGACAGCCTTAGATGATTTCGGCATAGATAACATTACGCAAATAATAAATGAAATCTACAACAGTGGTGATATACCGGAAGACCTAAGCAGATTTATTTAAGAACCAGGCCCAAGCTGAAAAATCAGCTTAATACGCCACATATCAAAATTCATCATCTGAATTCTGATGAATCAGAATCAGGCCAGAAATAGGATAAGAATCGTACGAGTTCGTCAAAGGTACCGGAACAAGGAACGTGATAGTTTTTCTGAAATGTTAACAGAAAGAGCAATACAAACGCTGAAGGACGTGTCCCTGTGTTTTATAGACTGCACAAAGGCATTCGACAAGTACGCCACAAAGATTTGTTTGAGCTGCTCAGCAACCTTGAAATATTCGGGAAAGACATTAGAAGAATCAAAAATGTCTACTGGCAGCAAACCACTTCAGCAGATTTCCAAAGATATAAATGGGTGTAAAACAAGGATGTGTCTTCTCACCGGACTTACTCAATCTATACAGCGATGCAATTCCGAGAGAAGTAGAAATATTACTGGCGGCTACAATCTCAACAATATAAGATATGCAGATCACAATGCTGACAGCAGACACAGAAAGGAAATTACAAATGCTCCTACAGAAGGTAGCGATGGGGAACGAAATAAAAGAAGACAGAATGCATGGTCATCAGCAAAAAGATGAGTCCAAAATGCAATTTACTGGTCGAGGATACTAAAATCAAGCAAGTAAGGACATTTAAATATCTGAGAAATACAGAGGATGTGAAGTGTGACACTGAGATCCGAAGACATAATGGGATGGCCAAAGACGCATTCTAGATTATTAAGAGACAGGAAGGTTTACTTGGAAACAAAGAAAAGAATACTGAACTGTTACGTGATATCTGTCCTCCTGCATGGCAGCGAATGTTGGACAATCTTCTCAAAGATGAAGAAGAGACTCAAAGCAACAGAAATGTTGTTCTAGAATAGGATCGTAAGGATACCATATGAGCAACGACGAGCTTTTTGAGAGAATGGAAACAAAGAGGAAACTTTTAATTGACATCATTAACAGGGGCTCTTGAAATTTCTGGGACACGTAATGAGGAAAGAGGACTTGAAAAATCTGATACTCACACGACGACTAGAAGGAAAGAGGGATAGCGGAAAGCAACGCGTGACTTAATGAGCTTGAGCGAGTGGATAACAGAACAGGGTCTGCGAAAAAAAATCCTTATTAAGAACTACAAGGTGCAGGGGAAGGTGGAGGGTCATGATCGCCTACGTTCTGAAGGGACACGAGGAAAAAAAAGAAGAAAGAAGAGAAACGATAACAGGTCAGCTGTTCTTTTTATTCATATATTATTTTTTGATTACAAGCTTTATGTTAATCATCATGTTTCCTTGTTCCACGTTTTTCTTATATCGTTTTTAATATAATCTTTTTTACTGCAAAAATTAAATTTGTACACTCAGAGAAAACCTCCCTTTTTGTGCTAGGAGAAGAATCTTAAATACCAGTTTGAGTTATTTTTTTAATTTCGTCTAAAAAAGGAATAAAAATAATTTAGAATACAATATTTCGTTGCTGTCTTTATAACTAAGCCTCATATAAAGGCTTTCAAAAGTTTTGAGTCAGTATTACACCTATGTGTCGTCAAAGCGTTATTTCGCGGGATATTAGTACTGTCATTGACTTCCTAAACGATAATATAATTTTCATGTATTAATTTTTCAAAATTATTGACTTTTTATATAAATTAATTACATTCAATCATGAATATATTTTCCACTAGTCTTCAATGAAAATAGGTCACCATTCAGGTAATTTATGTATGTGTAAAGTATGTACTGTGTCTTCCATCGTAAAAGAACGATTCCGGTTTTAATCTTATGAATTCTTCAAGTAATGTTTCGAAATCTTCACCATCTTTGGACTGTTGCATGAAAAAGAAAACAGTAATCTGAAGAATACACTGCATGTGCACGGATATTGTCTTATTTGCTGCGTCGCATTTGTAAATGAGGACGTACATTTCTATGCAGCAATATAGTCTTTTTTTCTGTTCTACATTGGCATTCAAACAAGCCAGTTGTTCACCCGTGTTGCACAATAATAGTTTGTCCAGATTTCAGCCATACCGGAATATCTTTTGATCCCATCCGAACAGCGAACATGCCCTTCCCAGTTTCTGTGGAGATTTGAGATTTCTGAAGGCCAGTATCTAGGAAGGATCTTGTTCACTTTGGATTCTCATAAAAAAAAAACGATGCAAAAAGAAAATAAAAAAAACGCATTTGACATCACAAATTAATATCTCCAAGAAATGTTCCTTTCTACAATTGCATGTTGAATCCATTTACTTAGCATCAGTGTTTTCTTAACGCATGATAAATGATTGCTTGTACAAGAAATAAAAAGTAGATTTCGTAGACACTTTAAAGATTCGAACATCGAGCAAAAAGGCTTACGGCCACATCACGTTGAAATATCGGTTCCCATAAATTACAAATTAAGCAATGTCGAGCCTGCTCAGCACCTAGATGGGGGACCTCTTGGGAATGTCAGGTGCTTGGATGTGCGGGTGGTGTAATAGATAATGTATCGGAATTGGAAAGTGAAGAGCCGAATTCCAATTCCAATTCGTTATATTCACTTATTCGTAAATAACATTCTTTAAAGATTGAATCCACATAATCTCCCCACAGCTATGGGTCAATTAGTAAAACTTGCATCACTAAACCATTATCTTAAAATCTAAAAATATTTTCGGTCTTCTGCAAAGTGTTGATAAGCCGCAAAAATGACTGTCCTGGGTAAGACGATAAACTACAACCGACAGCAAGGCCTCTGATCAGGAGGTTTTGAGGAGCGTGGAACACCCCTTAATTGCTGTTGTTCCCGGGTTCACTCTGACCCGGGTGGTAGTACCTGTTAGGGTCCCAGTTATGGGTATATAGTTAACCTTCCATCTGGGGTCAAAACGTGTCAAAATACGTTTTATTACCAGCAATATATTTTTGAAAAAAAAAAAAACATATTACCAGCAATACATTCTTGGAAAAAAATTACCAGTAATAAATTTCTGAAAAAAAAAAAATTAAAGCACTACATTTTTTAGAAAAAAATATCAGTAATACATTTTTGAAGAAATATTGCTTGCAACAAAATCGTCATTAAATAACTCACTGAGGTGGATACTTTTAGCGCATATATAATTATTAAATTCTCCCTATTTATAATTGAAAAAAAGTTCAATATTGGAGATTGAGGATATATAGATATAGGCAAAGTGGACATAGAACTTAACTCTGCATGTTGTCAGTTTCACGTAACTATGCTATCTTCACACCACACCTAGACGAATATATATTTATATATATATAACTATATATATATATATATATATATATATATATATATATATATATATATGTATATATATATATATATATATATATATATATATATATATATATATATATATATATATATATATATATATATATATATATATGTGTGTGTGTGTGTGTGTGTGTGTGTGCGCGCGTTAAATATTCTCAGATTGAGTATATCTGTAGAAGAGACAAAATGAATAAAAAGACACGAGGAAAACTATATTTTATCATAGTCAACGCGTGTCGTCATCCGCTGGACTTTATCAAGGCAAATGTAATGATTTTATTTTGCAACAAATATCTATTTGACAGTTACTAAAAAAAAACTTTTTTTTTTTTTTGAGCGTACTAAATGCGTAATCTAAGGTGTAAATGACAAACATTTCAGTTAATCTGATGAATATTTATGACCGTCTTTAAATTTTAAAAACTATTTTCGAAGAGGCTATATGACTTAATCTAACTCGTTTTCTTTACGTGCGCATTTCACCCGATGAAGAATTTCGCTGTGTGTCGCTTCGTAACAAACTGCAAACGTAGACTTGAAACGTATTTCAAAAATTAAAATCGAGCAAACTGCCACATTTATTTTTCCGATTTTGATACTGACCGGGATTATGGTAAAAAAAAAACATTACATCTGACAATATTCACATACAGTGAATTCAGGCAATAAGAAAAGTTAACTGAAAACGGGAAACAAACAAACAAAAAGGATTTATCTATCCTCTTTAATTTACGATATCTAGTTGTATATAAATGAACAAAAACAGATGGAGAATGCGGAAAGAAAGCTTAGAAAAATTGACAATCAAAAGACATATTGAAATCAAGAGGTAATCCGCGATAAGCTACTTAAAGATCTTGGGTGACAGAACAGGGATTAGAGAGCAAAAAGTCAAAATTTATTAAGAGCTGCAAAGGACGGAAAGTTGTGGAGGACCATGATCGCTCAAGTCCTGGAGGGAGATGGCACATCGAACAGGACAAAGAAGAAGACGAAGATTGATTTATATTTTTAAAAAAAGTATTGTTCATCATGAGTTAAGTGTGTAGTGTCAAGCTTAACTGAATGGGATATAAAATACATTTAAACAAAACATTGCACCAGGATATCTCGTAAGAAACAAGAAAATAGTAGTGAATTGTTATGTAATATCGGTCGTACTATAGTGCAGTGAATGCGGAACAATTTTCTCAAAGTTGAGAAAGAGGTTTGGGGTAACAGAAATATACTTCTACGGAAGGATGCTGAGAATATCATAGACTGAACATGGGATTAACGAGGAAGTTTAAAGTAAAACAGGCACGAAAAGCACGCTTATATTTAGATAAGAAAGATACGGTTGAAATTTGATGATGCATAATAAGGAAAGCGGGCTTGGAGAATTTGACACTCACAGGATATATGAAAGGCAAATGTGGCAGAAGGAAACAGTGAGTAGCCTACTTAATAAATTGGTGTAAAATAGATGTGAAAAACAGCGAGTGGGAAAGAAGGGGAAAAGATAAACCTTACAAAGAACTAAAGGGTGTTTCATTAAGACGGATTATATATAAGGGTGTTTCATTAAGACGGGTCAAAGTCAGCAGTAAATAAGTCAGTGTTATTGGTGAAAATTTATTTATTTCTCTATTGGATCATGTTATTTAAGTCATTAAATTATGTGTGAAAAATAATATTGCCCAAATCTGAAAGAAAGAAAATATCATTAGACGCTTAAACTTAATTCACATTTAAAATCGGTCCAAGTTATTGGAACACCCTTCACAATGGACAGGAAGTTGTAGAGCACTGCTAGCCCACGGTCTAAAAGGACAAGGCAGACAGAAAAGAAGAAGAAGAAGCATATAAATATTGCTTTAATTTGTTTCGTCCTGGTTAGAGTCTGTTGCAAGTCTGTAGGAATGCAAGAACCAGAAACTGATAATACATAACTCGTTATCCTTGTTACTCGCCTGCGTGAATTTCAAGTACGCGGGTCTCTTTGGCACGCCTATGATCGTGCATATACCATTACCAAAACCATAAACCAGGCCCCATCCGCCCTCGACCTCCGCTTTATCCAACCTATAGCCAACCCAAACACCACGTCCATCAATCGATGAACTCCTGCGCCAGACCTGATAACAAACAATAATATATGGAAACGTCGGGCTGATCCTAATTCTATTAATGGCTCTAATTATTAATTGATATGTTAAAGGGTTGCAAGCAGGAAGAGCGCATCTGCTCTGAGAGAAGGTGATGTGAAAACGAGAAGGCCGCAATGCGTCACTGGGGAAATAGGACTAGATCAACTGAAACGGGCACTGTGCCGGGTTCAAGACATTTCTGCTAAATATGTACATAGTAATTTATGTAAGTAAAAGGATAGGGAGGGCATGCTACAAGGAACTGCATGTGATTGGCTACGATAGATACATTTACACGAGTGATCAGCAAACTTAATGTATTCCAAGTCCTGTTGTTAGACATTGCGTTGGCCACTATTACTCATGAAGCAAAAACAGTAAAAAATTACCCCTTATATACATATGACTGCAAATGTTTGGGTTTTTCCTATGAATTTAATAATGTGGAAGTTTTATAAGTTGAGTATTTACATTAGTCGGACTATTGTCCTCATCATTGTCGCCATATTTGTCACAACGTTTCGGCCGTTGTACGCTCCGGCCTTCTTCAGGCGGTTGGAATTTTCGAACCGAACTCTTTATTTCGATCACTGGGGTAGACTGTTCTAGTTCCACGAGCCATGTTTTGATGGAGCTGAAGAAGGCTGGAGCGTACAACGGCCGAAACGTTGTGACAAATATGGCGACAAAGATGAGGACAATAGTCCGACTAATGTAAATACTGTACATAATACCTCATCTCAGAAATATAGACAGGCTTTTATAAGTTGTTTGATTTAATTAAATACTACTAAGCTAGGATGTTAAAACTATAAGTTTATGGTGTCTAATTTTTAGAGTGGCGTTACCTAAAATTTGAAATCTGCCAGCCCTCAATATTATGATTAGTCAGCAAAGTACATTAGGCAAAAAAGCTAATATGTTAAGGAAACTTTTTGCAGTAATGGGTTCATTTCGTTATTATTATTATAATTGAAGATATGATAAAACGCTTCAGGAAGAAGACCGTCCTAGGTATTACGATAAACTACATTCGCGTCTTGGGTAAGACGATAAATTTCTTCCATCAGCAAGGCCTCTGATCAGGAGGTTTTGAGGAGCGTGGAACCACCTCTTAAGTGCTGGTGTTCCCAGTTCCACCCTGACCCGGGGTGGTAGCACCTGTTAGGGTCCCAGCTATAAAGCAACCGGGTGGTTGCCCCTATAAAGCGGGATAAATATCCGAAAGGTGCTTTGAGCACATTTCATTTATTACGACTCTCGAATACACACACCGATAGGTGTAAAACACACTGTTTAAAAAAACAAAAACAAAAAAAAAAAAACATGATGTTTACCAAAACACGTGTATCCATTGAAATATTACTAGTAAATTCCTAAAAATATGTCGTATAAAAAATAGAAAATCCATGAATTGTTTAAAAATGATATCTATATCTATATCTTTCTCCTCTCCCGCTTCTCCCTCTCTCTCTCTCTCTCTCTCTCTCTATATATATATATATATATATATGTGTGTGTGTGTGTGTGTGTGTGTGTGTGTGTGTGCATGTGTGTGCGTATGTGTGTGTGTGTGTGTGATAAATATATAAGACAATTTGTAAAACTTTTATTTTGTCATGTTTCTCGGATAACTCAGTGTGACTAGGAAAGTAAATGTATTGGTTTGGTGCATAATTATCAGGCGTTTTTAAGCAATATTTATTATGAACAAAGAAACATAATTCAACAATAACATTTTTAAATGAGTGTGATTATCGACACGCATTTTTATAACTTGAAAATAAAATAATATTTTTATTAAAAAAGTATACAAAATAGCAATTTTTACTAACAAATAACAAAAACGCCTGATAATTATGCAAAACCCAATATTTCAACAAAATCTACCTTAATAAGACAAATTGCATAAAAGTAATGAATACTTGATTTAAACTTCAACTGCCCATTTTAGAAATGAGATATAACTAAATTTGGTTTCATATTTTTATTTATTCTTTTATTTTAATGATAATGATAATATTAACCGTTTCCTTATAAGAAAACATTCAGGATTCGTTGACCGAACAGCCAGTGATATTTTCAGTTTAAATTTATCTTGAAAGAATTTTTCAGAAAAATAGGTTTCGCATGTCCTGCTGTCAGCATTGATGTAGGCTTCCTTCCTAACTTTTTGTTTGAAATAGTGTGGGGCGTCGACATCTTGATTATGTCATTGTTTTCTGTTCGAGTTACATTTGATTTCCATTTTAGCTGTTTGTTGCTGTTGAAAGTCCTCAAGTGATGTGGCTTCTCTTATCTGGTACAGTTCTTTGTTTGTGATTCTGTAGCGCCTGTTTACATATCCGAAGTAGTGTGGTCTTCGCCAAGCTCCATAGGCTTCATTCGCCCAAAGTTATTTTTAACCATCTATCTTAGATAGCGGCTGTATACTGCTGACAGCTTAATATTTCTGAACAGATTTTGCGTCATTCATGACATACATATGAAAATCCCGCCCTTAAGAAGCTATTTAAGAACATGATTTGAGTTTTCAGGTTAATGTTCTGTTTTTGTAGTAATTTGTGATGTTGGGCGAATTTAGTTTTGGCGCAGCTTATTCTATGCTCAGTTTCCTTAACTCCTATATTAAATTTGTTATAACTGATCCATATGCCGAAGTATTTGAAGTGTTTTACTCATTCCACACCGTCCTGGGTATGATGATAAACTACATCCACGTCCTGGGTAAGACGATAAACTACGTCCAACAGCAAGGCCTCTGATCAGGAGGTTTTGAGGAGCGTGGGATCACCTCTTAATTGCTGGTGTTCCCAGGTCCACCTTGG
>OZ038481.1:102717093-102722093 GCA_964036315.1 Acanthosepion esculentum
TACCAAAGACAATTCTGACTGTGGTCGGTTAATGAACAGTGCACAGTGAGTGGTAACACCTTCTGTTGGATATTTCCATTAGACGTATGTCACCGTAGTTCGAGGGATGTCAAATGTCAGAATTGGAATGACGCATCCATCTCGTTTTAATTATCATCACCCGTTCGAACTCCGAGAATTAGGGTCCCAGATATGGCCAAATAGTGAACCATCAAACAAAAACAAAACACTATGAAAGTATAAAAATACATTTTTGTACATTATTTACATTATTCGGACTATTGTCCTCATCATTGTCGCCATATTTATTGCAACGCTTCGGCCGTTGTACGCTCTGGCCTTCTTCAGGTGGTTGGAATAACGAACTGAACCCTTTATTTCCCTCATTGGCGTAGACTGTTCTAGTTCCACGTGCCATGTTTTTAATGGATATCAGGTATCAGGTATCTTCTGTTTATTCCCCTCTTCATGTTCCCCACTGCCTTAACCGGGTATTGAACTCACACTGTTTCGGTCCTGTCACTGGATCTAACCAACGCCTTTAGCCACTGTGCCATGTATCCTTGAGGACATCTGTGTATGGATTTCTAGGTTAAATGCTTTCCAGCCAACTTTAATCTGCTCGACTCTCCTGATTACTATTTCCTCTTCTCGTTCAATATTAATGTTTCTGTTCCTAATTCTTCTACCTCCTGTAACCCCTTGTGCCTTACTGACCTTACTGCATTGCATGATGTGTTACCGATTTATATATATATATATATATATATATATATATATATATATATATATATATATATAATATCATAAAGGCAAAAGGATAACTTCTTTTTAGCCAAAGTGTTTCGTCTGAGGGGCTTCATAAAGGCATATGCAAGGATTTTATTTTGTAACAAGCATTTATTAAAAAAAAAAAGCAAAAATTTGAAAAATGAACGCTCGGCACATTATCAACCGTTTTGCATTCAAAAGCGTAATGAAAAAATTATGGTAATGGAGAACAACGCACAACTTTGTATAAATACTTATATTAATGAACAACATATAGTTTTGTATTACTTGCGCCCCTGAAGATGATCTTGGAAGAAGGTCGAAAGTACTAGATAAATGAAAATAAAAGAAGTTTAAGCAGCTATAGCACATTTCTCTCATCCTTTAACATCAATACACGGAAGGTTATTCGTGAGTATGAACGGATTTTATTAAAAATTAGCAGGCATAATATCTGTAATTTATTCAATCACACACACACACACACACACACACACACACACACACACACACATATATATATATATATATATATATATATATATATATATATATATATATATATATACATACAAATATGTTTGATTAAGAAGAACTGACAATCCTATCTGCTTAATTTTTTTATTGTATTTTTACTAAATTCGTTGTTGAGTATAAGTTGTGGATAATTTGCCCAAAGTTCCTATTTTATTATTGTTTTCTACAAGTAGGTTCGACCATCAACATCATTTTCAAGAGCGAATGTGTTGTCTGTTGTTGTAGTTAGAATTCCTTTGTCTACATCCTGGTATTCTTTGGAAAGTGAGAAGTTTGAAACAGTCCTCGGTGATGCCATATGCAACGGTTTTTGGGAACGAGGCCACACTAATAGAATATCATTTACTTATTTATTTTTACTTTATTATTTATAATTTATATATATATATATATATATATATATATATATATATATATATATATATTACCATTATTTTATTTTATTAAAATAATATATGCGTACATTAAATGTATAATATGCTTTTCTATTTTATTTAATGTGGGCTCTTTATTTTTACAATAAAAGCTTAAGAAACGAATCAATCAATCATGTGCATACATATACATATATCCAAAAACTTTCGATCCAGATCTGAGTTCCAATTCTAGTCGGCTTTGTTATATTCCTTGTGCGCAAATAACCTTGGTAAAAGGATAAATATAAATCTTCTCTTCTAGCTATGGGTTAATTAGTGTTGCAGCATACCTACGAACGATAATGGGTATGTCTTTATTGACATAAATACAGTAGTAAATACTGTATGTTGGTCTGCAGTCAGAGATTCATTTTCAGGTTTTGCTAGTCAAACTCTGCCTCCGGACAGAGAAGATCCCCAGACGAGGCTATGTCGAAGGGCAGAGTCTCGTCTCGGGAAACAGCTACCCGACCACGTTTTATACGGAGTCTACGGGAAATTTTTGGCTGAACCTCCGGGCTCGGTTATGTGGGGGCGGTTGGTCGATATCCTGCAGTTGGAGATTCATTGTGGAATTCACTTGGCTCACTTCTAGCAGTTGACTGCTTCTTCTACGCGCCGCTGGCGAATCTTATATGTGTTGTTCTTGTCCTAACTATTATCGTTAATTACCAACCTTCACGTGATTATTCTATTCTGTAACATTCCCTAGGTTACAACAATAAGTAAACTGAAAATAAGTTTCACTGAAACTATTAATATCTTCCTCCCACAAAAAATAAATAAGATTGCTTAGAAAATATTTATACTTCGGCATTAAATAATCCATAGAGGTGTTGATATGCCGCTAAACAAAAAACAAGCAACTAAACTTCTCGTAGTTTTCTTTCCATGTCAGCTATCAACATTGCATCATCTGCATATATTATCTTGGTAAGATTGTGGCGGCCAATATTTTAGTAGATCGTTTGTGAGTTTCTCAACTAAACATTATCATAGAATAAGTCAGAGGTAGTTTCGCCCAACACTAGAAATTGCTACCAGACCAAGGCATCAACCTTAAAACTTGAGTCTTGTTCTTAAATTTCCTCTTCAGAGAGAGACTTTCAAGTGGATGCAATGTATGGAGCCAAACCCATTCAGAAATATCTAAGCTGTCAGGTGTATACAACCTCTTCTTAAGATCAATGGTGACAAAATGCTTTGAGAGAGTAAAGCCTGAGAGTCTTGGTTAAGATCGCCCTTCTTTGAGCATTATGGTCTGGCTTTACAGAATCACAAAGATCTGTACCAAATAACATAAACCACGTCACTTGAGGACTACCAACAGCAGTAACAACTAAAATGTATAGCACATGTAAATCGAAGAGAAAATAATGACATAAACAAGATATTAACATTCCACACCCCTTCAAATAGAAGGTTAGGAAGGAAACGCCCATCAATATTTAAAAGAGAGATAAAAGCTGCTTTTTCTTTAAAAATGAATTTTAAGACAAGGTTTTGTTTTGTTTTTTTTTTACATTTATTGCCATATTCACAACGTTTCGGCCGTTGTACGCTCCGGATTTCTGCAGATGATTGAAATTTCGAACTGAACCTTTTATTTCGTTCACCGGGGTAGACTGTTCTAGTTCCACGTGCCATACCTCTTCCAGATGTCTCAGTATCAGTTACCTTCCTTTAACTCCACTCTTAAAGTTTTTGTTCACCACTGCAGCAGCCAGATATTGAGCTGACAACTCTTTGGGTCAAGTCACTAGATCCAACCAACGCTTTTATCCCCTGGGCCATGTTTCCTTGAGGACAATCAGACGAAGAAAGCCGGAGCGTACAACGGCCGGTACATCGTGAATATAGCAATATGGCTAAAATATCTCGAATATGGCAATAAAGATGAGGACAACTGTCCGAACAATATAAATAATTACAATACCTAATCTCAGAAATATAGACAGACAAGGATTTTATAAATTAAAACCGAAAACAATACCGGCTGCTCGGTCAATGAATGGCAGATGTTTCCGTGTAAGGAAAAGGCTACTATTACCATTAAGTAGAGACTGTAAAATTTTACCCTCGATTTATTTCTTTATTTTCTCTTACTTACCGTCAGACGCGATCTTAGCAAGACATCACTGAGGTAAACGTTATATAATATTACTTAGCAGCTTTCAAGTTTTCACTTGTGCCTGAGTTGTGACAAAATGTGGTACTAATATAGAATTCCTTTAGTAATTTTGGTGATATTCTTCCATCGTCAGACGGGATGTAACTTTAGGGCATTTCGTCTCCCGGACACTGATGACATGACGATTATGTGTTTGCCAAATTAGTCTCGTGTTTTGCTACATCACCTGTTAAGAAACGTAAGTATGAGATGTCTCTATTGTCAAGGAGAAGAGGAGTTAGTAAATTCTAACCAAATCTTGCAACTGTTATCAAATCAAGATACTGATGAGGGAATTGGTTCTAACTTTTGCATCCTGTCTTTTAGCTGGATAAATATTTATTTAATATTATACGCCTCCTCGGTAAATATTTATTCAATATTATTACGTCTCCTCGCCGCTTATACGTCCCTGTTTTTTGGAAGACGAAAAGTTATAACGTGCCCAAATTTCGACGAGATGAATTAGATTAATGGAATACATGTTGCAAACACCGGAATCGCCCCTCCCCGCAAAACAAACAAACCTGAAGACAAAGGCGTATTTTTCTTTTGCCACTAGTGAAGACGATGATAAATTCCACAGACTAGTACGCATTGATGAGGATTATGATGATGATGATGATGCAATGACTGATGATGACAATGATTATGAATTAGTACACATTGATAATGAGGATGATGATGCACTGACTGATGATGATGCACTAATACATATTGATGATGTTGAGGATGATGATGATGCACTGACCGATGATAAAGTAATACACATTGATGATGATGATGATGATGACGACGGCGACGACGACGATGCTGCTGCTGATGAACTAATGCACATGGAGTATGATGATGAAACACTGACTGATGATGATGATGATGATGAACAATTACACATTGATGATTTTGATGCACTGATTGACGATGATGATGATGATGAACTAGTGCACATTGATGATGATGACGATGATGATGATGCACCAGCCTATAGATTAAACATGATGTGTTGACAGTTAAATGACTGGTATTGACGGTATATTTGGCGGCATCAGGCATAGTCTAACTGGAACGGCGACATTGAAATGTGATCAGGTTGTGAATGAAAAACA
>OZ038481.1:102727093-102737093 GCA_964036315.1 Acanthosepion esculentum
CGTACTGCTCTCTCACTCATTCAATAATAAAAATATATATAAGTATATAAAAAAGAAAAATCTACAAATAATTATAAGTCTTTGTACTAACGTCGCTTTCTTGAGAAAACGGGTGTACTGGTAATCAACGCGTCAAAACGAATGAAACGCGATCAGCATGAAAGGCAGGCAAATGAAGCATGCGTAATAAGATGGCGATCGTGCTCGAAATCTTTCGTTAGTTGACTTAAAGACTTACGATTATTTGTAAATTTAAAAAAAAAATTTTTTAGACTTGTATACGATTTTTAAACATAGCTTGAAGAAATATTTATTATGCTATTTTATTAATTCGTCTTAGTAACTAATCAACTAACGGAACAATCAATTCAAAGTAATAATTTTGTTTTTTACAAAAATGATAAGTGGAAAATGGCACGAAGCCATTTCTGACCTTAGGTCTCTGGTTGAGACCCGGAAGGAAATATATATATCCAACAGAAACCGAAGGAAATAATAATAATGTTGGTCATTGCCAATCTCTATGTCATTTCATTAATTTTAATTTTCTTAAATTGCGCTCTTTTTGAAGTGTTGACAAATATTGGAAGGGTCATGACAATCATTTCTTTTTAATAATAATAATAATAATAATAATAATAATAATAATAATAATAATAATAATAATAATAATAATATTATTATTATTTTCTTGAAGCATACCTACGGACTATAATGGGTATGTCGCCATTCACATAAATACAGTCGTAATACTGTATGTTGGTCACCAGAGGAGGCTATATCGAAGGGCAGAGTCTCGTTTCGGGAAACAGCTACCCGACCTCGTTTTATACGAGGTCTACGGGCTCGGAATACCCCCATAAACTTCGGTCTTGTGCCAGATCTGACCGCGTCGGGCTGTTCGTAGATATCCTGCAGCTGAAGATTCATTGTGAAATTCACTTGACTCACTTCTAGCAGCTGACTATTTCTTCTAAGCGCCGCTGGCGAATCTTATATGTGTTGTTCTTGTCCTAAGTATTATCGTTCCTTACCAACCTTCGTGTAATTATTATATTATTGATTATTCTTCCCTAGGTTACAACAATTGTTATTATTATTTCTAGAATTCTTGGCAAAGTATCACAATTACAAGTTTTAAAGATTGGTAATTGATATCGCAACTTTATATAATGTACTAAATGTATTCATTTAAAATGAAACGAATCAATTTTTATGTGAAGATGTATAAACGAAGTTATATAAATAGCTTTAAAACTGTTAGATAAATACCGTTACATAGCATGTTAATTGCCACAGCAAAGATATAGGAGAAACCTCATGAATGTAAATAAAATATTATATGAACATAATAGCAATTTTTTTTGCAAAGCAACACACTCACTTCGTTAGTTGCTCACCTTAATAAGTTTGAGCATAGATTTTATTTAAAAAAATACCATGATTAAAAGAGAACGCATTCAACCAAGATGAAAATTTGTCGAAAGTCCTTTAATCGCTATATAATCCGCAACATTTCACTTCTATTAACACATCTTCTATTATCACAAGGTGGGATATATAAAATTGTAATAAAAACATAAAGAAAAAGAAAAAAATACTAAATGAAATATATACCCAAACACATATTACAAAAAAAATAAAAAAAAAAATTTCAGCGTCCCCTCTCCTTCATGCGTATGTGCAATCAGTCAGTCAGTATGTGCCATGCGTGATACACACTTCGGCGATCATGTACCGAAAGATACATGACAGACAAGGTAGATTTTTTCCCGCAGTAGGTTGCAATTTCTTTCTGCGGTAGACCAGTTGCTGTAGAACCTGATCTGTCCTGCTATTTAACCATAGCTGGGGGGCGAGAAGTAGAGGATTCATACCTTTCCCAAGGGTATTAGCACGTAAGTGAATTTGACTGGAATTCGAATTCGGCTCTCCGATTCCTCAATCCGAGCCGCTATCCATTATTCCACCAAAAGACGATCATTTTTTCCCACTTTTGCTAAAATTGTTCTGATATATAAACATTCATATATCGTTTTCCCATGTTACACAATGAATATTTCAATAAGAATACCTGTGTCAGGCTGCAGAATTACTGATCCACGCATTTAAATATGTTGATGTTATATATGTTAAATCAGAAAGTGGTGTGTGTATGGTGGGGAGAATTCTTTCTTGCTTGAACTGGAAACTTTTCTGCACCTCCTCGTAGAAAATATAGAAGTGAAAGCAAAATTAGATGTGTCCGCATATGCGTGTGTTGCGCATGCGTGCATCATTCAGACAATGCCTTGTAATCTTATATCAACTGTGACTGACAAATTGAATCGATTTCTTATTTATGAAGTTATTTCAGTTGGGATTAGCTTCGATATTTGAGTAGCAGTTGTTTGTTTTCTCAGTCGGTTCTCGTCAAGAAATTTTATGATTAAAAGCTGAAGACAAAACTGGCATGAATCGTCCAGAAAGTTGGACACGATTTTGTTCAAAACTTATTAGTTCGAATCATAAGAAATTTCCGTTTCGAGGAACCAAATGTAATGATCGATGTATCATCTTGACTAATAATATTGATTGATTGATTTGATTTTACATCTTATCAACCCATTGTAGGTTATTTAAAGCCAACAAATATTTTCTAGGTTGTAAGAATTATTTTGGGAGATAGTAATGATTTAGCGACACAAGTCTTACTAATTAAACCATAGCTGGGGGTATAAGAAGTGTATTAGTAATTTTCTCAAGGGTATTTGCCCGTAAGTGAATATAACGAACCGTACTGGAATTAGAACTCGGCTCTCCGAATAAAATTTCCGAGTTGTTATCCATTACATCACCCACACATCCAAAATTCAGCACCTGGTAAACCCAAGGAGTTTACCCATCTACGTACTTCTTAGGCATGGCGTTGCTTAACTTCGGTGATCGTACGGGCACCGGTGTTTCAATGTGAGATGGTCGTAAGCAATAATTATTAATAAGTAGTAGTTAAAAATACGTTTGGTGTACATTAACATACCTTAGTATTTTCACAGCAATGGTAGCGTATACGGGAGCGAATGTTGGACGATTTCCTCACAGATGAAAAAGAGACTCGAGTCGACGGAGATGTGGTTCTACAGAAGGATGCTAAGGATGTTATGGACCGAACATACACGGGAGATAAACGCGGATTCTAAATCAGAACATTATCTCTCTCCTCCAATTTGCGGTCCTTAATTACTATATTCTTAACACTTGATATAATGCAAAACTATTCAGATAATTATTTATACTAGGACTAGTGCATGTAATTACAAGTAATATTTTAAATTTTGAAATCATATGTATTTTTGGCATATGAATTTTTTGAAACGCTTTTTATATCGTTGATTGTCTTGCAATCATTCCGCCTCACCTGCTATCCTCTTCTGCTGCACTTATGAGGCGCAACGCACCGTTTTGTATTGATATCATGCTATTTTGAATGATCGATATCTCCAGCGAATGATGGATTAAGTTTTTGGAATTTTAAATGTCGACATATAGGAAAGTTTTATTTACACGTTTAATAAGAAATTAAAAATAGCAATGCTTAACTTAAAAATATATTAAAAAGAAACAATAAAGAATGAACAATAAGTTTAATTTTAGTCCAAGTTTGCGTGTTTTTTATGGTGTATCTTCCCTCCAAATCATGAATTTTGAACATTTGAGGAATTTGACAGCATTGTTTGTGCTTAAGCCTAAAATCTTCTGTTAAAATCTTGCAATAATTCCCTTATTAGGCAGTGGATACTTGACCATTAACTCACAGAATAAAAAACTTAGAAATATGGTTCTACAGAAGGATAATGAGAATACCATGGAATGAACATCTGAGCGAAGTTTTACAGAAAATGAAAATAAAAAGAACACTTAAACTTAAAATCAGAAACATATAGTTGACATTTCTACGGCACATAATGAGGAAAGAGGGCTTGGAAAATTTGATACTCGCAGGATATACTGAAGGCAAGAGATACAGAGGGAAAAAGCGAATAACTTACCTAATGAGTTTGTGTATATGGGTGGCAGAATAAGTTTAAGGAGTGTCAGACAAAAAAGAATAAGAGCTACAAAGAGTTGGAGTTTTTGGGTACCTTGGTGTACTAGTGAGTCAGCCAAAATGAGCTGACTCATTTTATAGTTCACCAATAGAAGATTTAACCAATCAGAAGGCTCAAAATATTCATATAAAGACGGCTATGTTTTTTCCGGAATATTCACTGCCTGTCTTTGATATCGAAGACTGAAGAATTACGGAACAGCTGCTGGTGGTATTGGCGATATAGTCAGATTCAGTAGAGTGTCTGACTCGTGTGTGTTAATCTTTAACGTTGTTTCATTGAACAGATTACGTACTGCGCTGGATTCTATATTCATAGACTATGGTGAACATGGTCAACACAAAGAACAGGACATTGTAGAGAGCCATAATCGCCCACGTCCTGAAGGGACATGGCTGATAGAAGAAGGAAAATAAAAAGTATATTTATATAGCTTTCTTATTTTTGTAGAAGCTAATGCCAATTATTATAAATAGTTATTGGTTTGAGGTAAAAAGACTGCCACGAAATATAGGAAGGCGTTTTTTTTTATTCGCACCATGCCTCCTTGAATGTAGTTATTTCTTTTGGAGTGTCAGTATTTATTTCTGGTAAATATAGTTATTTGCGCCCGTTTCTCGTCTTTATGCGCATGTATGCGTTCATTACAATCGTTTTTGTATTTGTGAGAGCATTTTATATATATATATATATGTATGTATGTATGTGTGCGCGTGTTTACGAATGAGTTGTCTGCTTGGCTGGCCACTGTCAACGTCACTTTAATGATTGTCAGACCGACAAGGTTTTTGCCAACGGGTCATGGCTGTGCGAGGCAGAACGGAAGCTGTGGTGGACACGAGGTCGGGTTAGACCGGGAAGAAGGTTGGTGGAGCCGTCGCTCACTTTTTGGACAGCACTTAAGCAAAACGCCCGCTCGGACATTGGAGAGCTTGGCCATCGATTTCTGCCTTCGACTTATACAAGCCTGTGTTTTCGTAATCTGACGAAAACTGCCACGCTTGATCTGCGTCACATTCGTTGGTGGGGTCATGCCGCGGCGTGGGGAAGTTCCGGAGATGACAGTCTTTCCTCGCCAGAAAAGACTGCGCACAAAAATCAGCCATGACGCTCGTAATTTAACGGTAATAGAACGCAGGATGGCATTACACATCGAGTGAGACGGCTAGAAACGAAAAGAGATGAAGTGATGTAATAAAAGACAAGGGACCCTGGAAAACGGACGTTGGGCCCCCGGAAAGGGATATTAATCTCTGCCGTAAGGTAAGGAGGTAGGTTAACAGAAACGTAAGTAGAGAGGTATATAAGAGAGAGAGAGAGAGAGAGAGAGAAAGAGAAAGAGAGAGAGAAGATAAATATACAGAGAGGGGAGTAGAGAGAGATAGAAGGAGAGAAAGGTATGCAGAGATAAATGAAAAGTCAGAGAGGAGGCAAAATACTGAGACTTTTGATTGTTTATTCTGGATGTGTTCGTCAGAGAATTATATATTGATTTCGAGAAGCGCAGAAAGGGAATGACTTAACCAGAACTGACATAAAAGTAGATAACAAAAGACTAACGGTAATCTATAATATATTTATTTGAGTGTGTTTCATGCCCAAAATATTCACATGTTTTCCATTGGCGCCGGCGGTCGGTGTTCGAGCCTAAGTAAAGTCGAAAAATACGAATACCGAATCTTAAGGCAGAAAGATATGCTCCAGGTGACAAAACTGAAAAACATTCCCCTTTCGCTATTCTATCTTTATTTTAGGTCAGATGCTAAGAAAGATGGTTCACTGTGCCGGGTGAGACAAATTTTATCTCCGGAATCTTACATATCTATAAGTCTACCAGTCGTCCATATTTAGAATATTGCTGCCACATATGGTACTGTGTCCCTGCTATTTACCTTGAGCACTCTGATAAAATCCAAACGAGAATCAGCAATATTATTGGTCCCTATTTGGCGGTTTGGTTGGCTCTTTACTTTTTTCTATAAATACTTTCATTCATAAATTGTTCGGATGAGCACTTCGCTATTGTACATATTATATATTGTACATAGAGGGACTAGTTAGGACTTTCATAGAGACCATGTGGTATTATGGTGGGTGTAGTAAGAAAGGTAACTAAGAATACGTTGTTTTCGTGTTAGGAATATCGCGGTATGTTTGGGTCAGTGTTTGTGGCTAGCTAATTTTAAAGTTAAGACTGATGAAGACCGCCTTTTTCCCCATTCCCTATTTTGGCCTTGTGCCACATTTTGTAAATAATTACAAATAAATATCGCTATTCGCTATTGTACCTAGGCGTTTTGAATTTAAGCGCAATACTAGACTGGCGTCAAGATCTCATCAATTTACAGTTTAGTTGGTTAGATTTAACCGTAAGTTCTATGCTAACAGTTTCTTTTCTCGCACTTCTCGGTGGTGGAACTCCCTTCCAGCTTCCAGCCAAATTTAATCTGCAAACATTTAAATGCAATGTCAATCGCTATGTTAATGTTATACTGGTTACTCTTTTTTTCTTTTCGCTCATTATTAATGTTTCTGTTCCCCTGTAACACCTTACGTCTTAGTGATTTTACTGCCTTGAATGGGGTAATACCGATTTAAAATCGCTAATATTCAGATGAGCTCCATTTTAAAAATTCTGCATGTTCAGAATTTTTACAGCTACGGAAAGCCATACTGACTCCACCGAGATTAGACAATCATTTCTTCAAACTTTCAAAATGTATGAAGGGTGTTTCAATCGGACAACTTTTTTTCTCCCAAGTATTGTCACTTTGTGGCATACCAGAACACCCCCCCCCCAATCTTGATCTTTTGAGTTAAGGGTCAATCGTTATCTATCCTGCTTATCCGCATAATCTCCACTCCCATGTCGACTGTAGAAATCTAACTTGAATAGCTCTTCTCTCTGGGACAATTATGTATTTGTCGCTACAATATCCTATGTCTGATTAAAGCAGGTGTTATTCCCTTTGACTGCAGTAGGTTTAGACAAGAATAATTTAAATACTGAATCTAAAGACTTTACTATTCTGTAAGGCACAGGTGCCTTGTTCGGTTACTCGTTCTGATGCTCTCAACTTCAGTTAATGAGATATTCTGTTGTTATAGTAACATGGATGTTCGCTTATTTATTGTTTATCTATTGAAAATTACGATATTAAATAAGTCATACAGCACGCGCGCGCACACACACACATGCATACACACACACACACACACACATATATATATATATATGTGGGTGTGCTTCTGTTGTATGACTTATTTAATATTGTAATACTCTTATCTATCTATCTATCTATCTGTCTGTCAATTTGTTCGTATCTATATATTTCAGTCTCTATCTATGCATGTATGTATGTATGTATGTATGTATCTATCTATCTATCTATCTATCTATCTATCTATCTATGTCTCTATATTTTATCTATCTATCTATCTATCTATCTATCTATCTATCTATCTATCTATCTATCTATCTATCTCAGTCCCTTCATATCTATCTATCTATCTATCTATCTATCTATCTATCTATCTATCTATCTATCTATGTCTCTTTATATTTTTATCTATCTTTTTAGCCCAACATACCATAATTCAAAGTAAATGGGTCATTCATATTTGGAGGACTGGTGCATTACGATCTTCAGAGTCCCTATTCACCCCACCAATGTTTGACATACCAAGTCAAGCTTACGATGTATAAGTAAATATTGCATTGTTTATACTTGAAAAGAAGCTTCAATTTGAAAGCATATTTTATCGCGTATTATACTGTCCTGGGTAACTATAAAGTAGTCACAAAGCCAGGAGAATAAATCAACGAAAATAAAAAAAAACATTTTATTTTATCAGTCTGGATACTCATCTTTGTCATCTTCGTCAGTCTACCCAAGAGATCGAGATAAAGGCTGACGGTGGGATTTGTTTTTTTTTCTTCTGTCATTTCAATAACGACAATCTCTTTTAGACAATAAAAAGTTATATATTTAAAAAAAGAAAACTAAGCGATTGTTATATAATTTGAATATAAAAATGTATTCCTTTGAGTCTAGAAAAGAACTTTATTTCTTTGGTGACAATGGAAGGAAGCTAAAACAGCGGATTCTTGCTATAGAATTACAAAAAAAAACAAAAAACGCTCACTCTTTCTTGGAGTTGGAAGTGACATTGACCAACATGTTTCGTAAAAAAATAAATAAATAACGCTTAGTACTCAGCTGATGTTAGCATAGCACAAGGCTTCACGATTGGTGGACACAGTAAAGATGGTGCCTCGGTGCTTCAGACAAGCTTTGCGCCACGGCGAGACATATTTAACAGTAGCTTAGCACATAATAAGGGAACAGGCACGAAGATGACATTGAGAACGCGTTTGGCTAGAGCTGATGCGAGAGACAAGTTCGTTGACCATTATTCTGCGCGGAGACATCCTTATTAATATATTTAGTGTAGTATGACAACCGACTAAAACCCGGTGAGGATCTAATTATGACGTCGGGACACCATCTTAACTTATGTCTAAACGTGTGACACACCGTGTGACGGCTAAAGTGGTTTAGTATTCTTTGAGACTATCTCGCTTAGTATCAGACTAGGGTGGTAAACAGTAATTTGTATTTAATGAACTTATTCTTTTTTTTTCATGGCAAGAGGAACTCGTATATAAGACCATCGCTAATGATGCTAGAAAAATGGTTGGTTCCCTGTGCCATTCTAGAAAGTACCTGTCTCTCCATCTGCGGTGCCCCATCTTTACAAGTCAGATAAGACTAAGAATGGAATTTTTTTAATCATTTCACCCCCAAGGAAGGCGATAAAGCCACTAGGACTCAGGGGTGTTACAGAGCGTGAACGAGAATGAGAATACTTTAGTGAGGAGAAGTGAGAAAAGGACAATAAAGAAACAATGTTCAGGAAGACAGAAGATTAACGTTGCATATAAGTTTTTGAAGAATATAGGTGTCATGGAAGCAATGAATCTGAAAGGTTGTTGCCAGAGCTGGGCTGGAACTTCACAAACATCCCTTTCCAGCCTTGACAGAGTTCAAAAGCGTTTACGCGGCTTTGTGGGTAATGAATTATTTTCAAACCTACAGTGCCTTTACAACAGACCCCCGACGACCACGACCGCCTCTAGCGACGACGACGTCCACTATGGCAGACTCCAGCGGAACGAAAAGAGACGTCTTCCGTAATACCGTGACGGCACCGGTCGCGGTTCCGGCTTAAAGGCTTTCAGCCATTATCGCGCGGAGGCAGCGTGGCACCGCCGCTCGTTCGAGCGAGCACGCGAACCGTTGCTCCGATCTTGTGGTTCCTCTCATACTGGACGGGATATCCGTGGCCACAACCGACATAACACACGTGCCGATCGGTAGGTTAAACTAACCTGTTTCACGACGGTCTAAACCCATCTCACGTTCCCTGTCAGTGGGTGAACAATCCAACGCTTGGCGAATTCTCCTACGCAATGATGGGAAGGGCCGACATCGAAGGATCAAGAAGCGACCTCGTTACGAACGCTTGGCCGCCACAAGCCAGTTATCCCTATGGTAACTAAACCCAGCTCATGTTCCCTGTCTGTGGGTGAACAATCCAACGCTTGGTGAATTCTGCTTCGCAATGATAGGAAGAGCCGACATCGAAGGATCAAAAAGCGACGTCGCTACGAACGCTTGGCCGTCACAAGCCAGTTATCCTTGTGATAACTTTTCTGACACTTCTCGGCGGAACGAACCTGGTCAGTATCTAGATCGGTGACCGTTTGGGAAATACCAGGTTTTTTAAACTTGGATATGCGGATGGTATAATAGACAATGACTCGGAATTGTTGATCGGAGAGCCGTGTTCCAATTCCATTTGGGTTCGTTAGATTCACTGACGCGTAAATACCCTTGCGAAGGTATGAA
>OZ038481.1:102742093-102889593 GCA_964036315.1 Acanthosepion esculentum
TCTTCCGACTTTATCAAGGCAAGCAATAAAAGCGAATTTTTTTTAGCCCGAGTTACATCAGTATATTATATATCATATATATTACAGTTCAGACGTTTGAGGGTACCTCTGGTTTTTTTCTTTTAATTGGCACCCAAAATAGTTGTTTTGTAATTTAAATACGTGGACATTATTATACATGGTTAAACAATGAGACAAGAGTTTTAATTATAAATTTTATTATGACAAAAAGATAAAAAAGAATTTCATGAGTAAATTTTGCTCTCGTCAAAATATCCTTGATTGCTGCAGCACAATTCTTTGGCATTCGTTGCAAGAATTTCTCAAAGAAATGTTTGATAAAGGATTCCATTCCTTTTTAATAAATTTAAGACCGCTTCATTTTTTTGCTCTTCTGTCAAATTCCTTTCATGCTAGTTCTGTAGTGTATATATATATATATATATATATATATATATATATATATATATATATATATATATATATATATAGGGAGTGATGGGTAAATTTTCGTCTAAATTACGCAATAATGAAAATAACACTGGCATCTCATTTTAACAGATATTGCAGAAAAATATCTTGAAATAGGATAAATTTATTCAATAAAATCGTGATTGGCATCAACCACTTCCTCCAGACGACTTCAGAAACTTCTGCCACACTTCTGAACGGTCTACTTGTTTAAATGGATGAATGCTGCCATAATTATTGCTTTCAGTTCATCTTTTGTGTTACAAGGAGTTTTGTTGGTGACTCGCTCAACGGCGCTCCACGCATAATAATCAAGGGGATGCAGTCTGGGGATCTCGGTAGCCAGATATAAAGAGTGATGTGGTCACAGAAATTGTTGGCCAGCCTTGGCTAGGTTCTTCTGCTTGTGTGGCATGGTGCAGAGTCCTCGTGCCAGACATAGGGTATACCAGTAGACACTCTCTTGACCCAGGGTATGCCTACCTCATCAATGCACTTGATGTAGGCCTCCGTGTTGAGTCTAAAGCTCAATGGGAAAGTGAATGGAGACATAACGTCGCCATCATTAGGGTTCATTCAAAACACTGTCGTCATCACCATTAGACTCATCTAACTCTTTCTAAATCCTCTGTACTGTCGCCAGACTTTGAAATGTTCGTATTGGAACTTCTGGCGCAAATGCCAAACAGTACAGCATGTCATTTAAAAATTTCTAGCGGAGTGATTTCTTTCATGGTGCTTTTTTTCTCACAGACAGTGTCCAAATGACCCTACTCTACTGTACCATCGAAAAAATATAAAACAAACAACGCGCATGAGCGAAATTAAAGATATAAAATGGCGACAATTTACCAATCGGACCCTGTGTCATATATATATATATATATATATATATATATATATATATATATATATATATATATAAAATGAAGAGGTTATAATGGTTCCAACGAGAGAAAAGTGTGTATATTAAAAAGAAGAGAGGTACCGCAAACTTTTTGGGTTGTAATGTGGGTTTTTAAAAAAAATATTATTCTTTATTTTTCATAGTTTTACATAGTTTTACAACACGTGTTTCTGGTCTCACGACCGTCTTCAAGTAAAGGGTGGAGATTTCCACATATTATTAAAAATAATTATTAAAAATAATTAATTTTATCCTTTATGTTTTTCAATGTTAAATCTTCTCTATATGAGACATTCTCTGTTTTTGTGTTGGTCATTCCAATGTCTTTCTTTAATATATATATATATATTGGTGAACTCTCCTCTCGTATTCGACGTATGAGGGTCAAGCAGCTCAGTTGCTAGGAACGGGCAAACTCCAGCACATCTGATTTGATTATATTGGTGCAGGCTTTGTGCAGAACCATCCACACTTTTTGAAGGGCCGAATACAGAGACCTGGTGCACTACGTAACACAAGGTCCCCAAACGACCCTCGCAGATTTTGAATTCGGAGTTGTTCTTCTCCTAGACCAGTTAGCATCCAAGCCTATAAAACCCAGTCTGTCCTGCTATTTACCCCATAGCTGAAGGGTGGTATTAGCACATAAGTGAATGTAATGGATTCGACTGGAATTCGAACTCGGCTCTCCGATTCCTCAATCCGAGCCGCTATCCACTACTGACTCCTACGTGCCTCCTATATACATATACACACATATATATCGAGTCTGGATTGGATAAACAGAGAGATATCGACAGAGAGTAGTGTACATTGATGTGTTTGTAAAATACTTGACCCCTGAGAAGAATAAATATCAATTGTTATCAGTTGCTAAAAGAGTCAGTTGATAAAGCAAAAAGGCGAAAGTCCAAGAAGACAGGCAAAAGCCTGCTGAGCGCGTGGTTTGTGCTTTCGGAAAGCGATCCCGTGAGGAGCGACAGAAATGATAAAAGAAGAAAGCATGACAGGCTAGGTCGCAAGGGAACGGATTGCTCCTCTGCGTACAGATAATAACGGAGCGGAAAAAAACAGAGGGTGGTCTTTCTTTATCCACGTAGCCAGCCTACCTTGAAGAATCTGGATCAAGTTCAAGACGTAAGAAATGCTAGAAATACAGAAATGGAAGGGAAAAAGAAGAAAAAAAAAGACAAGACAAATAGAGTACATTTAAAGAAAAACTAGTATAAATAAGAACACTTTTGAAACAATTATTGATTTTTATTCGTTCCGTTCAAGTTTATCCACTTCTTTCATTTGAACTCTGACCAGTGGCGGTTCTGGAACTCTGAAAGTTGGGGGGGCCATATTTGGGGTCCGAGATCTTTCTGCGGAGGAGGAGAAGGGGCAAAGCAGCGTCTTTATTTTCATGCTACACCACTATCGTATACACAACTTAGGAATGAGTCTTAGTATAAGTACGTTACTTCACTAAATTAAGCGGAACGACTTTTCATTCATAGTAGTGGAGTTATAATCTATTCTTGCCCTCTTTTCCACTCTCAAGCTGTCGGACCGCAAGTGAGGTTAACTTCAAAACAAAGTCAAAGGGTTAATACTAAGGTCAATACTAGCAGAACACTGAAATTTGTCTGCTCTGATTTTTTCCTTTACAAAACTTAGTAAAGTGTGGGGGGGCAACTTTGGAGCCAGCCAAAATTCGGGGTGGGGTGTCACTGGCCCCCTTTCAGCAGTAGTAGGGTCGCCACTGAATCTGACCCTATGTAGACATTTACTCTTTCTGTCAAGGTCTGGCCAAATTTATCTTGCTCTATGTTCCTCTATGGATACTTTTAATAAGTTACATTTGGGATAAGTCCTTACGCTGATGAGGATGAGAGAGGTGTGGTGTCGATTTCCAATGATTAATTCTTGCATGACTTTTGATATATATAAAAAGGTCAAGGTGAACAGAATTTTTCTCAGTAAAGCTGTCAATGGTTATCTCGAGCAATTATTATTGTAGCAAAATATTAAAACTTAATGAGAATTATCGATGATCGACTTAAAATTTGGTGATGTTTCACTTTTACAAGAAACGGATCTGGATCCTTAAGTGCGAAGCGTCACGAAGCTTCGATAAATATAGGTATCTTTTAATATTTTAGATACAGTACATATATGTATATATATATATATATATATATATATATATATATATATATATATATATATATATATATATATATATATATATATATTTCAGAAAGAAATGTAAAGTACTTGGGACATAAATGTTATTCTCATTATTATAGAGCACTTCTTGCATTATTCAATTGTAATATACGGAAAAATATTCGTGAATATGAAAGGATTATGATAAAAATAAGCAGACATAATGTTTGAAATTTATTCAATCAGAGATTCCTAAAAGAAAATCAGCTTCTTAAATACACACACACACACACACACACACACATATATATATATATATATATATATATATATATATATATATAAAGAGAGAGAGAGAGGAAGAGATAGATGTATATATTTAGTTAGCATATTTTCATTCAAACAGGGTTGGTTAAATAATTTAGACATATCATGTCGATTTATTTTGGTTGTGAATCCTTTCAGTTTCACGGACTCATTTTTTGGCACTCTTAGAAAATTGATTAAGAAAAATAGCCAAATTTTCTTTTCCTTGAGAAAATAAGAACTATTTGAAAGAAATAGAAATTTCGTGTAATATTCATTCCTATTGCCAAAATCTATCTATCTATCTATCTATCTATCTATCTATCTATCTATCTATCTATCTATCTATCTTCACGTATACACACGCATACACGTAGGCACACACACACACACACACACACACACACACACACACACACACACACCAAAATATGTCATTGAATGGGTTCTCATTTTTCCTTACAAGTAGGGTTATTTCGAATTCATTTGTAGGCATGTCCTCCCAATTTCAAAGGCATGTCCTCCCAATTTCAAAGGTTCGTGCATTTTAGTCTTCTAATGCCACCCCTTTACACAAAAAAATTAAACTCTTATTAATATCTCTATCTATCTATGCATTTCCTATTCACGGATGCTATTCCCAAATACAAATATTTTAGTATTATTCAGTAAAAAACATTTCATGCCTAAAAATAAAACAGATATGAAAAATTCATTGTAATGTAAGATATTTTCCCGCGCTTTTCTTCTTCTCGATTTTCTCTCAGCATCAGGTGAGGAGATAAATCCGGAAAAAAAATGTTTTCTTTTTTTTCACTTTTTAGAAAAATGAAGTGAAAACAATAATGGTTCACATAATTTTGGGGATCGGATACCAAACTGAGATTTTCTTTACCGACGTTAGGATAAGAATTCGGCAATGCAGTTATTATTATCATTATTTTCTTTTGCAATAAACATTAGAAAAAAAAGTACCATATTTCCAAATTCGAGTGCGTTAAGGGTGACTGGTTGATGTCGGAAGCCAAAAACAAAAACAGACTTGGAGATAATAAGTTCCGATTGAATTCTGTTATCAGTAGGGTCACTCAGTTCTTGGGGAAATCTTTAATCCATGCGATTGCAAGATAAGCACTGTGGCCTGATTTCTCTCTTTCTTTTTCTCTAGTGGAAAGCTTATCTGTTTTTTTTTGTTGTTGTTTGAATAAGAGCTAAAGAAGCCTTCGATTTCAAAGAAAAATGATAAAAAAAAAATTCTTTCCTTTTATTCGACTGAGCGCGATCGGTTCCACCTAGAAATGTTCGCCGAAAAATTTTTTTAGAGAGAATGACTTCAGATATGACGCAAATTTCATATATAAAAAATTCTGCAACTTTCGTTATTCTATCTAAAATAGACATTGACCATACGAAACCACATTTTGGGGGAGAAGTGCAAATAGGTAAGGGGGTACAAAGGGGGTACAAAGGGGGTACAAAGTACAGCTGGTTTTACTAGGTTTTACTATTTTCATTAATTTTTTCGAAAAAATAAGTTTTATTCTTTAACATACAAAATACTCCCACTATTTTAAAAAAAATAATGATTAAAATAAAAATTTACGTATTTAATAAAATATGCAATATTGTTTTTTGGATATATTTTCTTTAAGTTTTTATATAGAAGATTCGGGTTTCCAGTTCGCACTGCGTTTGCGAGAACTATAAACAAATCACAAGGTCAAAATCTTCAGAAGTTGAAATTTGACTCCAGAAAGAAATATTTACGCATGACCAGTTTTATGTTGCCTACTCAAGAGTAAGAACCTTAAAAATTTATTCTTCGCTGTTAAAAGGGAAAAAAGTATTCTTAAAACAATATTGTTTACCATGATGTCCTATAAAATTAAATTAAATAAATTATTAAACCGCGAAGTAGGGTATTTGTCAAAGTATTTTCCCAAACAAATCAGCTTATTCAAATTTCATCGATTGGGTTGCGAAATTCAACGAAACTTAGAGTTTGTAAATCTCGACAAAAATGTTAGCGATAATTTTAACAATACTAATTACTGGGAGGATTTCAACACGCGTCAGTGTGTTTACAAAAAAAAAATCTAGTTTTCTAAAATTGCAAAAAAAATGGCGTAAAAAAAAATACTGACATGAAATTATGAAGAAAAAGGATTATTTATTTTATTTGCAATTACTTTTAAAATTACTCAACAGTTTTTGTTCACTACTGTCTATTTTAATGACATATTTGGAGTTTCAAATCAATACCTCCACCATAAAAGTAGCGGAATCAATTGAAAGTTTTACGCAAGCTAAAATAAAAAAAATTTGCCAAAAATAGCCATACATTGATGGATAGAAACCAAATTTTAGTTAAGGCGGCACAGTTGGTTTTACTAGGGTGCGTAAAACCTCGAAGTACGGTTTTGGTTAAAGTATTTTTCCAAAAAATCAACTTATTCAAATATCATCGGTTGGTTTGCGAAATTAAACGAAACGTAGTTTGCAAATCTCGACAAAAAATGTTAGCGATATTTTTAACAATATAAAATACTGCGAGGATTTCAACACACCTCAGTGTATTGCAAAAAATAATCGTAGTATATTAAATGGCCCGCTTACTTAACAAGTGTGGCTTCTTTTGTAATTTAAAGTCTCCATATAATGATGCTCGCATAGATTTACATAATTTACAGTCAAACTAATGTATTGATCTATTGGTGTCATTATCACAAAGGTTCGGCCGTTTTGTTCTTGGAGCTTCCTCAAGTATCGATCGATACGGGTAACCTTCAGAAAATTTCGAATTTCGATTATCGATTACCCTGGGATACATATATTATACGGAGGTAGATTGCTTTCGTTCCGATTTTCCATGTCTAGTGATATTTCGTCTAGTTTTCAGGACTGTTCAGGTATTGCTCGTCTCGTTTTCACTGAGGCTTCATCTGTAATACCAAGCCCAGCCATTGAACACGCAATTACCGTCACCAATTTCACGAAGCAACGTTTCAAACCAATGCATAAATAAACGATTGCTGTCCAAATATACCCAATTGTACATACATAAATACATATACACAATCTTTCTCTCTTTCTCATTCTCCCTCTCTTTATATATGCATATATATATATATATATATATATATATATATATGAAGAAATATAGTTTTACGGTATGCTATATTTATGGATCAAGTGCTCAATATCAGAGATAGAGCGTATGTAAATATAAATATAAAAGTGAACAGTGAAGTCAACACTCAGAGGCGACAGGCTGTTTCATGCTGGACGCACGACGATTGCCTCTGACTGTTGACTTCAATGTTCACTTATATATATATATATATATATATATATATATATATATATATATATATATATATATATATATATATATATATATATATATCGGGTGTAACAGCAAAATTGTCCTAATCGTGTAACAGCATAACTGTCCATCCTACAAAATGTTTAACATTTAAAAAATCAAAAAGAAAAGAAAATAACCGAATTTCTTCTTTCCATGATTTCAGATTAGACATTCAGCCATGTTGACGTAAGAATCACTTCAAAACCTTTTGATTTATTCAGGTAGAAAGAGAACATGTAAAAATCATTTTGTGTTAGCTTCACAGTCTTCACAACTGAGCAATGGTGAGAGGAAAAAGATCATCCAGGATTCCAGTAATGCTACCAACATTCATACTCTGGCTTCCATCTTCAAAGGCCATTAAAGAACTATGAATAGAACAGTGAATAAGTTTAAAAAAGAGGTAACATCAGAGAGTTAATCAAAAACTAGATCAGGTGGTCATGACAGGAAGAGGTGACGTCATTTCAACTTAAAGCTAAATAGATCAGTTAGAAAAGACCCAACTCAATCCATGAAATGTTTGGCAGGTGAGAGAAGTTTCAGCTATGACAATCCAAAGAGCAGTGAAAAAAGAATGAGTACGTGAAACATATGATGCAACTTGTTACTCCAAGACAGAAAAATACTTTTGAATCAGAAATCAGAAATTATGACCGGTTTTATCCATACTAAAAAATTTCTTTTCGGTTCATATAAAGTAGGACGAAAAGAATGTATGCATTTTTCATTTAATCCTCCCAAAGATACATTTCCATTGCACTGGCTTTTCCCCTCCTCCTCAACTTCTACTACACCTCACGTTTTGCGCTTATTTATTTATTTTTAAAAATACAGCGTTAATAAAAAAAAATATTTTTAAAAAACTAAAGCGTTAGGAAATCAATTGATCGAAATCGCCTGAAGATACTGAAAGGGTGAAACAAAGGCAGAGGGATTGGCTGGTCTCCTTTTTTATACTATATATATATATATATATATATATATATATATATATATATATATATATATATATATATATATATATATATATATATATATATATATATATATATATATATATATATATATATATATATATATATATATATGTATGTATTTATGTATATATATATATGTATTTATATATATATATATATATATATATATATATATATATATAATATATATATATATATATATATATAATATATATATATATATATATATATATATATAAATACATATATATATATACATAAATACATACATATATATATATATATATATATATATATATATTATATATATATATATATATATATATTATATATATATATATATATATATATATATATATATATATATGTATGTATTTATGTATATATATATATATATATATATATATATATATATATATATATATATATATATATATATATATATATATATGAATGATAAAAAGGCTTAAACACTAATATTCCACGGTTATAATTTATTACATTGTAATCGTAATTACGATCCAACTCATCAGACATACAAATTCAAAAAGAAAAATTTAGCTTCCTTTTGAATTTGTAAGTCGGATGAATTGGATCGTAATTACGATTCCAGTGTAATACGCTATAACCATTGGAATATTAATGTTTAAGCCTTTTTACTATATTCTTACCCTGTCCTGGACATTGAGTTCTGTCTGGATTCTATCCTCTTGGAAATTTTTATATATATATGTGTGTATGTGTATGTATGTATATATGTATGTATATATATTTATATATTTTAGATAAATATATATATATATGTGTATATTAACCACTAATATTATCTATCTCTCTCTCCTCTCTCTCTCTCTCTCTCTCTATATATATATATATATATATATATATATATATATATAATTGACCAGTTCACCGTAAGTCGGTACTAATCTAAGTCGGCTACATCCTGTAGTTAGTTGTAATAACAGTGTCATTTAAAATAAGCAATAAAAGTTTTTTCCGACTCATGTAGCCTTGTCCAAAATGTATAGAGATGTCTACTGACACTCTTGCTGCTTGTAAAGCTACCAGACGTACAAATATAAAAGCTGTCTACAGACTTATTTACCGAGTATTGCTTAATAGCTGATGTTACGGCGAGTAAGCCATGATAAGCCTGTAAATCCCCGGGGTGCGCGCGAAGCAACTGCGCATCCATTATCATGTAGTCACCCTCACCAATATAATATCCTCGGTACATATAGACTGGGTCATCTCATGACGGTCGTAAAGACAGTCGTGAAGAAACCAATAAATTTTCTACTCAGGCTCGTGTTCCGAATTGGAAAGACGAATAACGTTTTTTTTTGTATTTTGTATTGACAATTCAGCAAAAGAAAATCATGTACGAAAGATGTGTGGATAATCTCCAGAGGGCTATTTTACGTTAAATTCACGAAAAGGCGCACACACACGCGCACGCACACACACACACACACACACACACACACACACACACACACACACACACACACACACACACACACACACACACACACACACAACACAACACACACACACACACACTTTCGAGTGAACGGAGGGTTTCCCGTGGGGGGTCCGTCTAACGAGCTCTGGAGTCGGGATACTGAACGTAACTTGTATTATATATATATATATATATATATATATATATATATATATATATATGTATATTTATATATATATGTGTGTGTGTCTGTTTTTATATATATATATATATATATATATATATATATATATATATATATATATATATATATATATGTATATATATATATGTATGTATATAAGTGTGTTGAGTCATGACTCATTGTTGAATCTCGACTAATGCATGGAATAATAATGCAACACAAAATGTACTTAGAACAAGAATGTATTATAACAAGAAAGTGTACACAATATTTACATATAGTATTTCTGTATATTTCTGGGAAGACGTTCCTGGAGAATGTGTTGACTAAGTCGCAGTCGGGCAGAGTCTCTAGCTGGATCTCTGTATTCGCTCCCTGTCTTCCGGTACCAACTATTATTTATATAGTCGGTAGTCACCTATGCAGATTAGGTGGATCCTACCACAACAAAGTGACAAACCTTTTTACTTGTATTATATATATATATATATATATATATATATATATATATATATATATATATATATATATATATATATATATATATATATATATATATATATATATATATATAAGTCTCAAACACTAATATTCCATGGTTATAATTTATTACATTGGAATCGTGATTACGTTACCAATGTAATAAATTATAACCATGGAATATTAGTGTTTGAGCCTTTTATATTATATTCTTGTTCTGTCTTGTACATAGAGCTCTACCAGGATTTTATCCTCTTGAAAACATATATATAGATATAGAGAATATTAGTGTCCAATATATATATATATTAGAGTCTCTAATCAATGTGAAATGGGTTAAGCATGTCGCATAGTAGGGCCTTTTTTTTCGACATGCAATATGGCTTTCGTTTCTCCAGGTCAACTTCTGATGTACTGACGATAATTGCGGAAGGAGTCTATCAATTTCCAAATAAGAACGGTGAGGCCAGAGCTGTGGCTTTGGGTATCTCGAAAGCTTTCGACATGGTTTCGCATACTGGCCTTCTCCACAATCTGAAAATTTACGGTGTTCCCGGACAAATTGTTGAACTGTTCCAATCCTTCCGACAAAATCGGGAGATGAGCGTAACCCTGAACAGCCACTCTTCCCGTTCCTTTCGTAATCATGCACGTATCCTCCCGTCACCCGTCCTTCGTCCTATTTTGTTTTAATTTTCATTAATGATCATCCCGATGTCATAACCCCTCAAGCTGGTATCGACGCTGATTACACTTTACTCTTGTCCCGATTGCAAGTCGGATCAATTGATAAGGTCAAAATGGCAGCTGATAACCAAACGATCTTCATTGTTTACTGGGGCAAAGGATGGCATGTTAATTTTAACACCTTCAAAACTAAACTGTTCTTTCTTAATCATCTGAGAGACTTCCATACGCACGGCTGACGCTGACTTTCCAGGAGAGTTTCGGCTGACATGAAGTGGAAAGACTATATTGAATCCATTGCTAGGGCATCTGCTAAGAAAGTCGGTTGACTGTATCATGCTAGATATCTCTGCAGAATCTATCTTACATATTTATAAGTCTACCATTCGTCCATGCTTAGAATATTGTTGCCGCATATTGTCCTATTCTCTTGATATATATTCAGAGCTCCTTGAAAAAGCGAAAGAAGAATCATGAATATTATTGGCTCTGTTCTGGCGTCACAGCTTCAGTCACTTCCCCACTACCGTAATGTTGCTTCCCTGTGTCTTTTCTGTAAATACTTTCATCGTAATTGTTCGGCTGAACTCTTCACTATGGTGCCTAGACTCTTTAAATGTAAGTGCAGTACTAGACTGGCAACGAGGTCTCATCAGTTTACAGTTGAGTTGGCTGGACGTATCTGTAAGTTCTATGCTTCTTTCTCGCACCTCTCACTCGTGGAACTACCTTCTGGCTACATGCTTTCTAGCCAACTTCAAATATTTAATTTTAAATATAATTCGCTATCGACTGTCCTAATGATTGCTCTTCATCTGTTCTCGCTCCTTAGAAATATCGCTGTTTCTAACTCTTCCACACCCAATAACCCCTTCTGTGTCAGTACCTTTACTGCCTTGCATTGGATGAACTCAATATATATATATATATATATATATATATATATATATATATATATATATATATATATATATATATATATATATATATATATTTTGAATTGGAATTCAAAAATATATGACGTCATTTGTTTACATTTGATACGCTAGAGCAGATATGAATAGAAGAGATTCATGGAAGATTTAAGTTTAAAGATAGTAAAATCGACCTTGCTAACCAGACGCTCATCTGTGGCCGAAAGGTTAAGGCACATCACGCGAAATGATGGTTCCGTATAGGATACGGTTTCGATTCCTGTCGGAGAACGAAAATTTTCTATGAAAATTTCTCGGACATTCAGGCCGGTAAATGTTATTTAATACTGTTTATTATAAAAACAGAGCATTTGCTTAAATACTTGTATCTAAAAAAGAACGTTAAACATATCATAAATGTCTTTAAATAAATATATATATATATATATATAACCGACTCCCAAGAGGGTGCTTCTACGATCACTACAATTTTAACTTGTTCATGACTAGGGTTAACCGTTGTCTTCTCCACATATCCCCATATAAACTGTACCTGTTACTCTGTAACCTTCGAGTTGGAATGTGTCTTGATCCTTGTACAAGCTGAATATTATTGCAAAAACTTAAGTTTTATTAAATTTAACCAACAGGATCTTTCTTCGTAATTTTTATTGTATTTTTTCAATTTCCGAATAAGACGATGCATATTTGGATCGAAATTATGAATAAATTATGAATAAATTATCCTAAGGGCATGTTTGTTCTGTTGTATTTTTTGAAGTACTTTCTACCGCCTCAGTCATTGTCAAAAATTAAGTGCTGTCAGTGTCGTAGGCGACATTCAATTAGCTGCATCCTGGTATTTTATAGAGATGAAAGTTATCTGTCCACCATATCCTCCTCTTACGTTAATATCACCAACTCTCTACCTTGAGTGTCTATCGGATCGTCTAATAGGCGAAGTATAATTAAAAAATAATCAGTGAGAATGCCGAGTAGCGTACGGGAGGGCTGGAAGTCTCTTGATCCCGGGGTTGAACCCCAAGATAAAAATGGTGTAAAAAAAAAAACTCACCGATTATAAAATAGGAGACCGCAATAAATATTGAATTTGGAATTAAGAGATTATATCAGTCAGCCAGTTATGCGTGTTATACGCTTAGGCGATCATGTGTCTTTCGATATACGCGGTAGGTTACCATTTCTTTCTACGGTAGTCCCATTTACTGTCCTGCTATTTACCTATAACTAGGGTGAGAAGAAGAGGATTCATACCTTTCCCAATATTATAAGCACGTAAGCGAATGTAATGGATCCGTCTAGAATTCGAACTCGGCTCCCCGATTTCATAATCCGAGCCGCTATCCATTACTCCACCATAGATTATATACGATTATAGTAATGGAAATAGCTTACTTTTAGATTAAAGCTTTCTGATTTGGTTATAGAGATTAAGCCTTTTTGGGGAGTCCGACGCAGCCTTGGTATAGTTATTGGTACACCAACTCCCAATTGTTCCCCAGAAGAACAGTCACGGTATTTGATTAGTACCAATAACTCACTAGTATCTTAGACATGAATTAGAGTCACCCGTTAATTTGTAGTGTTAGCAATATATTAATCCTCTGTATGTGATGGAATGGCACAGGCTTAAACTTCCTGCACCCATTTGAATTATTATATAAAAATTTGGCAGTGAGCCTGAACCAATCGCATCGGCTGCAAACTTGTGTCACAGAGGTACTAACTCTAAACCTCCTGGGATCGACAGCAACGAGACAATACATAACGACCAGATAAGACGTGGTTCGTGTATGATTCTCATTTTGTGAGCAGAATAATAACGAAATCATCAATAGAAATTTAATTCTGACTAGTCACTTTAAAGCCTAGCAAAAGATTGTAGCCTAAACAAAGTCTCAGTAATGATTGTTAAATATCCATTCATACACACGCAATCATTTAATAAAAGAAAGCTCTTCTTTTTTGACCGATTGAGAAAGGAGACTGTGTTGAGGATTAGATTTAGAATTTTGAGCCTTTTGTGTTCATTCCGGTATGCTTTGTGTACAGCTGTTATTAAACCTGTAATTTATATATAAAATGCTGTGACTTCCGCTAGTCCGTCTACCACACTCTCTAAAATAGCCATGCATTGACCAATCGAAAAACAAATTTTAGGGAGAAGTGCAAACAAGTAAGTGGGTACAAAGTACAGATGATTTTACTAGGGTACCTAATTTAATACAATAAATTTTCATTAATTTTTTGGAACAGTTAAAAAAATTTATTATTTAACATACAATAGTATTCCCACTATTTTAAAAAACAATTCAATGATTAAAATAACAAATACTTATTTAATTAAAACGCAATATTGTTTTTTGCATACTTTTCTTTCGGTTTTTATATATACAAGAAGTCAGTTTTCAGTCCGGGCTGAGTTTGCGGGAACTATAAACAAATTACAAGGTCAGACGCTTTAAAAAGTTGAAATTTGGCCCCAGAAAGAAATATTTACAGACCAGGTGTATGTTGCTTGCTCAAGAGTAAGGAATCCTAAGAATGTATTTTTCGCTATTAAAAAAGAAATTTTCTCAGAAAATATTGTGTACCATGAAGTCCTATAAAATTAAATTATATTAAAGAAATTATTAAACCGCGATATAGGGTTTTTGACAAAGTATTGTTACAAACAAATCAGCTTATTCAAATTTCATCGATTTGCGTTGCGATATTGAACGAAATTTAAAGTTTGCAAATCTCGACAAAAATATTAGCGATAATTTCAACAATATTAAATTCTGTGACGATTGCAAAAAAGTAAGTAATTAAAAACGACCAAGCAAAACTTTTTGACTAAACCTCGTAATAAGTGAATGCAGTAAATTGTTTCGTCACATCCTGAGTCCCGTAACCTATTAGAGCTTTAAGAGCACTACGTTTACTTCAGCCATAGCAACAGTGGTGTGACTAGGAAAAGACAACATGACTGGATCTAACCCTCTTCTGGTTTGTAATTCAGTGTTTTTTCTTTTAGACTGGATGCCACCTCAAAGACTTAATCCTCGTCTGCCATGACATTTAACCCACAGGATATGGATTCATACGTTTTTCAAGGTCATTAATCATCGAAATAGAATCGAGCGGTAATTGAACGCGACACACTGAATTCAGTTTCTTGTTAACCGCTACGCTATTCGTGCCGTTCAACCTGGCCCATAAAGCATAACAGAGAGATATGATTAGGCAGGAAAGAGGATCCACTAAGAATTGTGTAACTGATGGAGCTTTAACCATGCAAGTTATTGATATATGCGCACACCCGATGTTGACTTTGGGAAGAAAAATATTACAATTGAAATCGTTCCTCTAATGTATAACAAGATAACTGCCATTAAGAGACAAATATTTTTAGGTAGCGATGGTTGCTATAAATAAAAGTGAAACTAAAAAAAATGGCGGACAATCCGGAAATAGAGAATCTAGCTCGAGGTTTAACAACTTGTGGAACACGAAAGTAACGATTGTACTAATCGTTTCTGGGACGCTTGGAGTGACTTTGCGAAAAGGTTGGAAAAATATAGAAATCCAAGGACTACCTAGAGGACTATGAAGACGCTGGATTATTACAGTGACTATAAGTGTGAAAACCGGAGGAGGAGAAATGATATCATATAACCGGAGTCGTTTATTAGCATTTCTATTGCGCGAAGTATTTCATTGCTGCCGTTGTCGACATCCGATCATCGGGATCTTCATCTTCTTTTCCTATTCCTTTTTCCTATTCCCTTTCTCTCCCCGCAGGTGGCGATGGCGGAGATGGCAATGAATCAAAGTGAGGCCATTCGCGTGAATCTGATTTTGGCGACGGAGAAGCCCGCACACTTGACTCAAAGGTTGACTAAGACAGACGGGATCTGGCAAAACTGGTTGCCTCATTCTGTCGGATCCTTGGTCTGTTAAGATCCGCCTTGGTTACGCAAGTCCGAATGGCGTTACCGACTTACGCCAGTTTGGCCGTTAAGATCGTTTAGTTCGTTGCATATTCTACAATTTAGTCTTTACCTGTTGGTCACATTCAGAATGAATGTGACCAACAGAACTTACCGCCATGGGTGGCCTTACAGGAGTTAGAACACCAGACGATCACTTGGGATCATATTTATTTTACAATGAATGTTGGAGTGGACAGTTCATTATTAAATATATCAGTCAATTATGTGCCGTGCGTGATACACGCTTAAGCGATCATGTATCTTTCGATACATGACTGACGAGGCAGATTTTTTTCCTGCAGCAGGTTGCCATTTTTTCTGCGGTAGTACCAGTTGCCATCCAAAGTTATAGCAACCCGATCTGTCCTGTTATTTACCCATAGCTGGCGGGAGAAGAAGAGTATTCATACCTTTCCCAAGGGCATTAGCTCGGAATCCGAACTCGGCTGTCTGATTTCTCAATACGAGCCGCTATCTATTACTCCACCGTGAATCCCTATCAAATGTATTATAATTTTATTAGTTTTGTTCTTTTCTTATTTATTGATTCGTTTCTATTATTGTCATAAAGTTAATAAGACAAAAAAGTCAAATGTATCACTGAGTTATTTAATTTATGACAACAATAAAAACGAATCAATAAATAAGAAAAATAAAACTAATAAAAGTATAAAATTATAATAAAATATATAAGAACTTGTCTTATTATTGTTGTTGCGAAAAATAAATATTTGATTGATAAATAATAAAGGAAAAATATTTGAAAGTATTTCATAACTTGAAGGACAAAACAAAACGTCCTGAAAAATATAAACTTGGAAACAAAACATCAGATGTTATTTTCAAATGCTGACATGAAAACAAATTCCTACTATAATACCTACAACCACATCACGTCTCAAAAAAATAAACAAATAATAAACATTAATCGAAATATATATGTGTCTTTATTTCCAATCTACTTCTTCTGTATACGGTGTCTCTTCAGGGCATGTGCGTTCATGCCTTGTCGCAATTTTCTGTCCTTTGTAGATCTTAGCAAATTTTGGACTTTTCTTTAATCACTTTTTCGTTAAGCATTTAGATAATTTCGTTAGGTTCATTATGCATTGCTTTCCTCTGTCCTTGTTGTCTTAAACCGGTCATGTGAGTGTCAAGATTTCTAAACCCTCTTTCCTCATTATGGACCCCAGAAATTTCAACTGTCTCTTTCTGATCATTTTAATTGTTTTTTTTGTTTCCATTTTCTCTAAAACTTCCTTGTTGCTCAAATGTTCAGTCCATATTTCCGTTGCCTCAAATCTCTGTTTCATCTGTGAGGAGATTGTCCAGCATTCACTGCCATAGGGACCGATATTGCATAACAGTTCAGTGTTGTTCTTTTTTTGTTTGCAACCACATTTTCCTGTTTCGTAATATCATGCTTAGGTTTTGGAAGACATCTTTCGTTATCCCAATTCAAATACCAATCTTTAAAACCAAAGTGCTATTCATAGTCACGATCCGTATATTGTTTATATCTATCTATCTATCTATCTATCTATCTATCTATCTATCTATCTATCTATCTATCTATCTATCTATATATATATATATATAGCATAATGAGAGGCCACGTATACTTTCTTGATATGTATATAATATCTGGATAAAATGAATGAAACAAAATTGGGTGTTTTTTTTATGAAAGTATTTATTTCTGTGTTTTTGTATATATTTATTTATTTAATATTTCAGACACACAAACACAGTAATTTAAGTACAACACACATACGAAGAAGAAAAAAAGAAAAATACTAAATTCTAAAATTAGACACATAAACTAGGGGTAAACAAACACATGAATATTTCAAATCTACATAAATATTTAAACAGTTAAAAATATTTTAAGAAATATTTCTTGAGTTATGGTCAAAAACCTTTTAAACAACATTTAAGACACTATCATCAGTCTTCCGCCAAAAATTCAAACAAAGTTGCATTGCACATCACGTGACATGCGCACGCTTCACGACAAACGCTGTAAACAAACGCTGTAAACAAACACACAAACACAGTTTCTAATTTGATTTCTGAGGAAAGACCTAGGTGGTCTGAAATATTAAATAAATAAATATATACAAAAACACAGAAATAAATACTTTCATAAAAAAAACACCCAATTTTGTTTCATTCATTTTATCCAGATATTATATATATATATATCATATACAGTAATTCATATATATATATATATATATATATATATATATATATATATATATATATATATATATGGGAAAACATATATTTTTTTTATATTTCAAGATAAATTTTAGGAGAAAAAGTAGGACAAATTGTAAAAAGTGGACAAACCCAACGAATCAAAAATATATCGTTATACCCACCAGCATGTATTTAAACTCAACACTAGATTTGTCGCAACTACTTCTAGAAAAATATAATAGTTAATACAAAACAAAATAATAAGCTAAAACTCGAGGGAGGAATTTACTGTACTACCTGTAATAATTGCCACAAGGAATACATAGGAGAAACCTCAAGGAATTTAAATAAAAGTTTATATGAACTCAAAACAATACATTAAAATCTTTAGTTGCTCACCGTTAGGGGACTGGCCACAATTTTTATTTTAAAAATGCTACTCCAATTAAAAGACGATAATGTGCTCTAATTGCTATATATTCTAAATACTTCAAGTAACTCGGAGTATCAATCAGTTGTAAAAAATTCATTACAGGGGAAGAGGAAATCGAACTCAGAATAGACTATATCAGAGTAATTTTTGATCTACACACTAAGATGTTACAAAACCAAAAAAATAAAATAACCTGAAAACTTGAGTTATGTCATTAAATAACCTCGTCAAGTCAAGCATTTCAAATGGATGTCATTTATAATGTCAAACTGAAGATATATTCAAATTATCATCAATATAAAACAGTTTTCTGATGTGAAAGATTAAAAATGATTCAAAAAAAGAAATTATTTCGATCTTAAAGAAATCCATCCACATCTGTAGACAAACCCATCACTATCACAAAAAAGATTTCCACCAGCAAAACTAACTAAAATGGCAGCACATATAACTAGAAAGGAATATAATCCTATGATTAAGATATTGACTTGCTACATTAACAAAAAAAAATGTTTAGAAAGAAAATCTCATCAATTGTAGTAAGAGAGTTATTTTTCTGATATATTCTTTAAAGGGAAAGATTTTATAATTTATAAAGAAAAATATTTGATAATTTGTAAAGAAAAATATTTAATAATTTGTAAAGAAAAATATTTTAAAATTTATAAAGATAATATTTTATAACTTTTTTTTGTAACATAAACTGTTCACTCAATGAACGTCGAACGTTTCCTGTATGGAAACAGCTAATTTTGATTTTTTTACGTCAGTCTACAAGACTAATTTTTTTTTTAGATAATAATCGTTTAGTGAGAAAATCTGGGGTGACAGGACCAATAATATTGTAGTTTCTTTGGATTTTATGAAGAATCTCTAAGTATATAGCAGGAGTACCATATGTAACATCAATATTTGAAGTATGGGTGACTGGTAGACTTATAAATATATAAGATAGACTCTGTAGAGAAAAAAATATCGCACGACACACTGAACCAACTTTTCTAGCAGCAAACCTAGCAATTGATTCAATATAATCTTCCCACTTCGTGTCAGCAGAGAACGTTAACTCGAGAAGGCACAACGAGTCTGTCTCCTGGAAGTTAGCATTAGCTAAGCTGATGTAAGGCAGAATGAATTCTCTCAGATGAAGAAGCAAATAGTTGTGTTATTAGTGTAGTTTGGTTTGGTTTATTTTGTTTTACGGCATATCAACCTCCATGGGTTATTTAATGCCGACAAAATTTTTTATTGCTGGTAATATTATGTTTTGTCAAAAATCTGTTTTGGTAATATTTTCCCATCAAGATTGTATTGCTGGTAATAACTTTTTTCAAAAAGTATTGCTGGTAATAATTAACTATTTGCTCATAGATAGGACCCTAACAGGTGCTACCACCCCGGGTCAGGGTGGACCTGGGAACACCAGCAATTAAGATGTGGTTCCACGCTCCTCAAAACCTCCTGATCAGAGACCTTGCTGCTGGACGTAGTTAATCGTCTTACCCAGGACGCGGATGTAGTTTAACGTCTTAACAAGGACGATCGTTAGTGTAGATACGGAATTATGGATAATATATGTATATATTAAAAAGGTTCTTCATTTATTACAGTTGTCTTTATTTATTGCAGTGGTTCACAAACATATTTTTTACCCATGTGCCTGTTTTACTTTTAATTTTGTTTGGTGGACGTCGATAGCCATTCCATGAAAAAGAAACTTATTTTATTTTTTTTACTAACAGATAACTTTAAGAATTTTATTATAGAAATAGTAAATGTACATGATTTATTTTGAAGTAAAACTAATTTAATGAAAATAAACTTGTATTTGACAACTAAATTCTATGGAACATTTTGTACACTAGTGAAATAACTCATAATGGACCATTTTAAAATATCTTAGTAATTAATAAGTTTTAAAAAGTGCAGATTTATTCAATGAGATTTTTATTTTTCTGCGAGTTTTTTTTTTTTATATTCGACTCCATCGATTTCAATGACATTCGGAGATCACACCTTTTCTTGATATCGAGTTTATTTCTGTATTAAATAATTTATATTAATATTTTATTTTATTAATATTTAAAATTAACATTATTATTATTATAAATAATTATAATTATAAAATTATAATCTTTATATAATTTTCCTTTATACATATAATCCTTCCTTTTTATATCCTCAATTTTTATTCAACTTTTACAATCAAAACACCCGGTAGAGTAAAAAAAAAAAACAAACACTAATTTACTTCGCAGTTGCTTGTTCTCTGTTAGTTTTAGAGTTGTTTTTCGATGTTAAGTATTTTTAATATGGCGTAGATTACAGTAGAAATTCTAATTCTCAGTTTTAACAACCGTTCCGAAGTGAAATTGATCCATTTACCACTAAAATATTACCGGGGACCCCGGATTTCCTATATTTTCGTGTGGACCCGCAGTGTGCGTATGGATCCCTTTTGAGAGTCAGATTTATTGCAAGTTGCTGAGGCAAAGGATCAAGTGATTAAATTTAGTTTATTTTCATATATTCAGGAAATATTAAACACAGGAGATAATGCAGATAAACACTTTTAATAATTTATAAATTCACTAGAGTTACAAAATTAAATATTTTTTGACGTCATGTATAAATTAGTATTATTATGAATTGGTATTATTATAGTCAACGTTAAGGCAATTATTGTCTTGTAATGTTACTAATCTTAGTGTTGTTTTTAGATAATCATTTTCGATAATTCTTTTTTATTATTGGTTTCAGTAATTTCTCTTGGGAGCAGATGGTTATCAGTGAATATTTTCTTTTTCTTGAAGTGTTGCTATAATTCTGATCCAACCTGAAAAGGTGGGACAATAGAATAGAATCAAGATGCTCAAGTCAATCTGCAAGTTGAATCCAGGTGCAAAGCCTGGAGGAAAAGAGCAACAAGAACAATCCGCGCGACAGTTCTCGCTTCCCGAAATGAAAACAAATGACTGTTATTCTATCAGTTAAAACGAACAGAAGGGGTGAACGATGCGGCAAAAGTGAGATAGCAGGCTTTTAATTGTCTTCAATTAGAAGAAGCGATAAGACCACAGCAAAACGAAATCGATATCGATATAAATAGGAACGTTGATTAATTGAAACTGATAAGAAAAGATGCGATATCCAGGAAGAGAGAAAAAAAAATCGTGGCTGGGAATTTGGGGCGAAAAACGAGCAAAAAAGATCGGTTCGACTTGCCAGTGTGTATGTATGCATACATACGATGTCAATTTGATAGATAAAAGAAAAGGCATAATTTATCAGCTTGCCGTTAGTCTTTTTTTTGGGGGGGGGGACAGTTGTCGAAAATGTAATTCCATAATTGGCAAAGAATTCATACGAAGATAAAGAACAACTTAATCTATCATATCATTAGTTTTTGTTTTCGGTAAAGTGACGTTTCGATTCCTACATATCACATCTATTTCTCATCATTTTTATTGATCACGCCAAAAGCAATGTAATCCATTTAAGTAAAAATAACAATTACAAAAATGCTAATTAATTCCACTATGCTAATTGGAAAATTATTCTTTTCTAACGCTTTCTCAACCTTTTGTATGTTATTTAAAACCAGAAAATATATTCACATCGTAATAATTTTTTTAGATAAAAATGGTTTAGTGGGAAACGTATAAATTCCCCTCTTATCCCCCACTATGGGTTAACTAGTAAAACTTGTATCACTAAACTATTATCTCTTAAAAATTCTTACGATGTAAAATTCTAACGCTTCTGGCTTTAAATAACATGCAAAAAGTCGATATTCCGTAGAAAACCAATTAATGAATAAACCTGTTAGTGCTAAATTCTCCAAGCCCTCTTTCCTCATAATTTGTTCTAGACAATTCAACTGCCTCTTTCTATATCTGTCTATATTTCTGAGATGAGGTATTATGTACACTATTTACATTATTCGAACTATTGTCCTCATTTTTATCGCCATATTTATTACAACGATTCGGCCGTTGTACGCTACGGCCTTCTTCAAGAACACATGGCACAGTGGATAAAGGCGTTAGTTAGATCCAGTGACAGGACCCAAAGAGTGTGAATTCAATACCTGGTTAAGGCGGTGGGAATTAACAGGAGATAACTGATAACTGACATCCATTAGACATGGAACGTGGAACTAAAACAGTCTATCCCAGTGAGCGAAATAAAGGGTTCAGTTCGACATTCTAACCACCTGAAGAAGGTCGGGACGTACAACGGCCAAAACGTTGTAATAAATATGGCAATAAAAATGAGGACAATAGTCCGAATAATGTAAATAGTGCCTCTTTCTAATTTCGAGCACAGTTCCTCTTTTTGTTTACATTTTCCTTAAATCTTCCTCATTGCTCAGATGTTCCGTCCATGTTATTCTTGGCGCCCTTCTGTAGTACATCTCTAATTAATCAACACTTCTCGTCACGACAATATAGTCGTTTACTAAGCGTAGCTTACATGTTTCACAAGGCCGCAAACATAGAGCACCCAGTGAGGATCGAACTCCCTAGTCAGTTGTAATTGATCGAGCAAGACAAGCTTGTTTACCATTACACCACATCGAATTGCGTTCATTGCTATGTATGAGTATTGATATTACAGAGCAGTTCATCACTCTTTTCTTTATTTTTAACAAAATTTTCTTAAAAGTCTGGTTAACTTTTTGAAAGCATTTTTCGCTATTCCAATGCTGTCCAATGCCCATACGAAGTTCCGTATCACTTTTTCCGTTGTTATAAAATTCAACACATAGTTAAATTGCTATACTTGCTTGTCTCTGACGTCTCCCATTCGTAGTTCACATCTAGAATTGTTCCTTTTGCAAACGATCAAGCATTCTGTTTTCTTACAATTTATGGTTAGTCTGCTTTTTCGCGATCGTTTGCTTTCTTGTCTCTGGATTTCCGCAGTTATTTTTCCGTGTTAACAACTCTTTACTCTCTCTATAGCTTATTAAGGTGTTAAGATTGTTTTCACCAATGATATATCTTGTCAGAATGTGTAGCTATCTTTGAATCGCATCGTTTTGTCGGTTAGATAATTCTGATGAGAAGACGCATCATTGTCATGTGATAATTTTTCTGTCCGGCTTTTTCACAGCAATTGTTCTGGATTATTTTAATATTGTTAGCAAATAAATAAAGTTTTTCTACAATATTTCTTAACTTGAATCCTACAGTCTCATTATAGATACAATATTTCTTATCACGATTGCTACAGTCTCATTATAGTGACAATATTTCTTATCACGATTGCTACAGTCTCATTATAGATACAATATTTCTTTTCTCGATTGTTACAGTCTCATTATAGACACAATATTTGTTATCTTGATTCCTACAGTCTCATTATAGACACAATATTTCTTATCTTGATTGCTACAGTCTCATTATAGACACAATATTTCTTATCTTGATTGCTACAGTCTCATTATAGACACAATATTTCTTATCATGATTGCTACAGTCTCATTATTGATACAATACTCTGGCCGTTTTATTCTCAGACCTTCTTTAAAGAAGGCATATATCATCACTTGTGGATGGAGCCTTTTGTTCTTCACAAGGAGACTGCTGCAAACAGCGTCCTTTCTAGCTCTAAATGTATTTTTGTTATTTCTCCTAAACGTTGTTCCGTTTTCCATTTAATCAAGTGCGTTAGGTTAGGTTATGCATTGTTTTCCTCTGTCCCTCTCTGTCTTGTGAGTATCAAATATTCCAAGCTCTCTTTCCTCGTTATGTGCCTTAGAAATTCCAACTGTCCCTTCCTGAATTTAAATATAAGTGTCCATTTTGTTTACATTTTCTTTATCGTTGCTCACATGTTCGGTCTATGGTATCCGGAGAATGCTTCTATAGAACTACATTTCTGGTGATTCAAGTCTCTTCTACATCTGAGGAGATTATCCATCATTTACTGCCATGTAGGAGGACTGAATATTACAGGGTGTTTCCAAAAAAGGTATACACATTTTGAAGCTTTCTCGAGAAATTGAAGCAAATAGTACCAACTATATCTAATTCAAATAATAAATAGGAAAACAGTATTTATTATAAATGCATGTTCTAAAGATTTTAAATCACAGCTTTTCAAACTGATGTTCGTTATGATCCATGCATTGCTGGCAATGCGACATAACGGAGTCACAAGCAACAATCAATATTTCGATAGGTCTCTTTAACTTCTGTGAAAAACGTTCTATAATTCATTCTTGTTCCACGGGGGTGTTGATATCCGTGGTCATTGAAAACTGTTGTTGTGTACATCGTGTTATATTAGTATCAGCATCAAACTTATTTCTAATCCGTGAGATTATAAGCTGCGTTGGTGGATGGATCTGAATGAAACTCGATTCCGTACCACCTTTGAACTTCAACTGCATTTTTCGTACTTCCAGCCCCATTTCAAGATGAACCTTCTATGTTCAAAGCGTGGATGACATTTGTAATATCAACACGTAAATCTGAAAAGAAAGGAAGTTGACTTAAACTGTAAAATGTAAAAGTGTGTATACATTTTTGAGACACACTGTAGTTTGCTAGTTGGAAAAAATTAAACAAGTTTCAGGTAAAAATACGTGTTACTGGTTTCAGGTAAAAATACGTGTTTCTGGTTTTAGGTAAAAATACGTGTTTCTGGTTTCAGCTTTTATTGTTTAAACGTAGTAAATGAATCGATCTTGTGAAGAAGACAAAAATGAGCTGCAGCCAAAAAACAAAATGCTGTTGGGCGCCTAAGGCAACGAGGCAATGGTTAAGGAGTTAGTCTAGTTCGCTATGAGTAGTGGGTTCGGTCCTCAGTGACTGCCCGATTCTTGTGGCCTTGTATAAAACTAAACTAAACTTAATAAATAAAGATCTTCTCATCATGATGTAATGGTAAAAAAGAAGGAATTATAAACTGGTAGTAATGAGTTCGATTTTCATTATGTCCCGCATGCTTGTGGCCTTGTATCAAGCTCAACTAAGCATAAAGTTCTCTTCCTCCTGATGTAATTCTCAGCAAACTAGTAGTGAGTTCGATTCACACACAGGTTTCCCATTGTTGAGAACATGTACCAAAATAAGGATCTTTTTTACAATGATGTTTACCTAGTACAATGCACGAGAGCCACTTGATCTAGAGGGTTATAAAGATGCGCAACTTATGCGGATATCCGTGGAAGATAACGGTTAACCGTAGACTTGAACAGGTTACGGATGTAGTGATCAGGGAAGAATACTCCAGGGAGACGGTTCCACAGTCAAATAGAATTCAGTTCATTTGAGCAGGATCCCCAGTTTCTTCTTGAAAAGGGCAAAACTTAAAGGGCAAAGCCTTGAAAGAATTTTAATTGTGAGTTAGGTTTATTTTTGTCATCATATTTTTCTTTGTTACACGTCACTGTAGAGGTGTTTTCAATTCTATGACTCCAGGAATGAGGAATGTGTAGCCTTGATTTATCAATAGGGGAAAATACTGATCTAATCTGTTTGAAATCTCTTTGCTTAAGATAGAACCCGGGATACTATGCGAAAATCACTCTCTTAGAGAAAAATCAGCTTGTGGCTCGAAAAAACATCAATTAACAAAGATTTATCTGGCTACAAGCACCAAAGCGCTTAATACATAAGAATAACAATGATCCTACCAACAATCCGTTCTATGACTAATTAGAACCATGTTTTTTTGTTTATATGAGGTTTCTTAATTATTTATTCTGACACATGATTAACCAACTCTCAATAATTAAGCATACCCCAACATAAAGGGTTAAAGTTAATCTGATCTTAGGATAAATCCTTAACAATGGGCTGATAAATTAGGTTTTGACGTATTTGATTGTTTTAAAGAAAATCAGTTAGCAAATATTTCCCAACATAAAAATGGATTTTAAAATATTACAATGATTTATCCAGTATTGACAGTTCACAAATTATTTAGTTTACTGTGTGTCTGTGGATTTGTAGTGTGGCATGAAAGATTCTTCAACCTATTTTATTTTTTGCGGGGGGGTTAACAATAAAGAAATATCTTTGCTTTTCATGCACAATGATGATCCCAATATTTGTTTCACATTTAATAACTTCTGGTTTATTGTAAGAATAGGGCATTTGGTAAGAAAAATTAAGTTTACTATTCTGAAGGTTGTAACATAATTATTATGTGAAAGCAATACAGCATTGTAATAATTGTGTATGTATGTTTGTTCATTCATTCATTCATTCATTCATTCATAGATTATGGAATCTATAGACCTTTCTTGTGGTCTTCTCCTTTATCATTCCATGCATGTTCCTTGATTAGACAACCAAATCTCAATAACCCAGCATACCCCAACATAAAGGCTGACAGTTAATCTGATCTTAGGATAACTCCCCAAAATTAATCATAAATTTAATGGGTTTTTCATCACAAATCTGTAGGTACATGGGTATGTATGCACAAAACGTATATTAAAACAGATATTTCCATGGAAGATTATGATGTAAACAATCTTACTGATTTAATTCTGCCTCTGTTCACATATGATCAGATTCCTAGTTATGGTTGGGTTAATTTTATTTTCTCTCTCAGAAGCGACTTAATCAGCAAATGGGTAAGATGGTTCACCAGAATACTTGATCATGTTGAATATATTAACATGCAACATTTAAAGAGCAGAAACTTGAATGCATTTTAATTCTGAGTTAGGTTTTTCTTTTTGTTATTTTATTTTTCTTTGTTTCACATAACTGGAGAGGTGTTTTCAATTCTACGACTACAGGAGGAAAGAATGTGTGTTCACAACATCACTAGGTAAGGATTTTCGCCTTTCTATCACCTTCAGACATTGGATCATGCAACCGTATTCGAGTGTTTCATCAATGTGTGATTGATCCCGTATCCTCTTGTTGGGAAAGGTGAAGAAATTATTTAATTACATTTTATGATAGCTGTTCAGTATTTTGTATACATCATACAAATCGGTGAATTTGCACATTGACTGAAGGAATGATAGCTTCATTTCTCCCGGGGATAGGCAGAGCGGAAAGGGAGTGCCATACGTGGGTAAAGAAACTGTTCGTGTGGCGGTTATATTAAGCTATTTCGACAGGGTGGGACCTCGATGCCAATCTAGTAGCACGCTTAAATCCATGTAGTCGCGGAATTAGGTTAAAAGAAAGCTCGTCAGAGAAGTGGCCATGAAATATTTGTAGAAAAAGCAGAGGGAAAATGCACTAAAACAATTTACCACTTTGTAGTATATTAATTAATCGCATAGATTTGCAAACTAGACCTAGAGGCGTGAATTCGATCTTCGTTTCCCCAAATATACTTGTGTTCTACGAATCTAAGCTTATTAAATACTTATAAAGGGTGTTCCAATAACTTGGACCGATTTTAAATGCGAATTAAGTTTAACCGTCTAATGAGTTTTCTTTTTTTTTCAGATTTGGCGAAAATTTGGGCAATATTATTTTTCACACATAATTGGCATGAATTAAATGACATGATCAAATAAATAAATTTTCACCAATAACGATGATTTATTTACTGCTGACTTTGATCCGTCTTAATGAAACACCCTTATATATAATCCGTCTTAATGAAACATCCTTTACGTATTAATTATTGCTACTTATAAGTACTGATTATTATTACTTGTAAGTACGGATTATTAGTACTAATTGTTAGTACTTATGAGTAATTTTTATTAAATTTTATATGTACTGATTTTAGTACTTATAAGTACGAATAATACCCGATGGGAGAATTAATTGAATGTTTCGTTTCTGTGAATGAACCGCAAATTTCAAATAATATTCGTCTTTCGATTCGCGTTCAGTTGATTTATTTTCCTTTAAATATATGTTTATATCAGCGTCTTTTTAAATGCCGTTGACCTTTCCTAACAATGATTGATTGTGGGAGAAAAATTAAATATAACCCTTACGTCTTGTTGAGGAATAAGAGTTCTCTTTACAGTAAATTAAAAATAGAAAAAATAAAAGCAAAAGAAAGAAAAAGGCACAAGAATTCCATAATCTAAGTCATGGAAAAAGAAGGGCTGCTTTTTTTTGGTGATTCAAATCACTTCATTTAAAACAACAAACAAGAATAAAAAAGGCAACAAAATCGAGACTATTTGTTCTTTCATATTCATTTATGATTAATGAATACAGTTGCTGCAAAAAAAACAAAAAACAAACGAAAAACGAATTAAATTTATTCCAGTAAAATGATTTTGTGTTAATCTTCTGCAATGATAAAAAAGAAATCATTAAGACGGTAAATTGAAAGTTAATACCATAATAAAAAAAAGTCAAAATGAAAATAAAACAAGAAGTTGTTGCTTGAAGCAAATGCTTGACATTATCAGTTAAATCTTTAATTTGCTTTCAAATACCAAACAGTCTTAGCTATTCTTTTTTTATTTCGAAAATTTCTTGCTAGTAATTCTCTTCTGTCGAAGTTTGTCAGCAAGAAACTCATTTAGGAAATAGTGTGCTGTTTTTTTTAAATTTATAGGTTTAAAAATTACCTCATAGGAAGTAAGCAATTTGGGGCATGAGTAATTGACATCAGTCCTCTTGTATGGCAGTAAATTCGGGACACTTTCCCTACAGATAAAGTGAGAGAATAGAGAGGTGATTCTAAGTTGCTGAGAGTACCAAGATCAGAATATAGGAGTAAGCGAAGAAGTGTTAAGGAAAATGGAAATAAAAACAAATCTTATATTTAGAATCAGAAAGAGACAGTTGAAATTTCCAGGACTGATAAAGAGGCAAGAAGGGTTGGTGAAGTTGACTCTCACAAGGCATGCAGAGAGCCAGACGGACTGAAGGTATCATCGAATAAACCCCATTCCGAGTTTGTGTAAATGGGTGGCAGAACATGAAATGAGAGAGAGAGAGAGAGAGAGAGTAGAAAGACAAACACTGACAGATTACTAAATATTAGAAGTTGTGGAGAGCCATGACCACAAATGTCGGAATAGAACACGGTACATTAAAGCAGAAGAATTAAAGGAAATAAAAGATAAAGGATTAAGATAGTGATATATATATATATATATATATATATATATATATATATATATATATATATATATATACTCTTGAATCTCCCGTGAAATTCGACGTATGAGATCAGTTCCTAGGAAACCGACAGCCTGACATCAGCACATGACATTTGATTATGGTGGTGAAGGTTTGTGCAGAACCATCCACACTTTTTGAAGGGCTGAATACAGAGACCTGGTGCACTACGTGCCACAAGGTCCGCAAACGACCCTCCGCATGTTTTGAATTCGGAATTCTAGCCCAGATACCATCCAACCCAATTTGTCCTGCTATTTACCCATATATATATATGTGTATATATATATATATATATATATATATATATATATATATATATATATATGTGTGTGTGTGTGTGTGTGTGTGTGTGTGTGTGTCTGAATGTGAATAAAAATATGGATTAAATACGACAGAATAATTAATTAAGAAATACATAGGGAAACGTATATTTGGCATGTTTCTCTAATTTTATTGTAGCTACATCAGAATTTTTGAGTGGGGAATGAGAAAGAACTCTGGGAATGTTTGGTATTTCGATTTCTATTCTGTTCCTCACCTACGAACCTAAAAAAAGAGAGAAATTCTGATGAAGCCACAAAAATTATCGAAGCATGTTAAATTTTCTTATTTCTTCCATTTCTATCTATCACACACACACACACACACACACACACACACACACACACACACATATATATATATATATATATATATATATATATATATATATATATGAAAGAATACAATTAAATATTCAATTTCTTCGGAGATTCCCGGAGATATATCGACACATCAGAGACCTTGAAAGCACAAATGTAATATCTAGCCCCGTAATAAGACACCATATCCGTGAAACTCCAAATACGGGCAGATAAGTTGAACGTTTAATTCTTCCTCTTGCTATTAATGCTCCATCTCTTTATATTGTGCACTTGAACTACAAAAGCGTTATCTTCCAACAATACCTTGGTCTTCCTTTTTTCTTTCCTTAACGAAGCACAATTGTTGTTATTCTTATATATATATATATATATATATATATATATATATATATATATATATATATATATATATATATATATATATATATATAATGTATATTTCTAACACTATTTTGCGAAATTTGATTTTCATACAAATCCTAAAATAAAAGTCTATATAAATTGCTAATGGAAGTTTATTTATTTATTTAAGATCATATTACGAATTCAAGACACACTGCAAATAATATATTTGTATGAATAATTATGAACCTTTTATGGGAAAAACAAAAACGAAAAATAGATATGAAAAATAAAAATGTGATTGCTATTTTCGATAAAATTCCAATTACATTTAACGAAATAATTCACCATATCAAAATGCTAATCATTTTTATTCATATTACGTCGGTGCAAACATTGCCAACATCATCTCTAATACAATGTTAGAGAAATCTTAGAAAGTATATTTGAGGTTTTCTACATTCGTTAATGATCGTGCAATCAATCAAGTATGGTAGTTTTGGGAGAATGGTTTTCCCAAATGGTCATCACATATTTTCCCCATTCATCCGTCGAATGCAAAAGACGAGAGAATTTATTAAAAGCATCTAGTAATGGGATTGGGTACAGGGAGGATTTGATTTCATGCCTTTTTCTTTTTACATAAGTAGTCTTAGTTGACTCGATAAATCTATAATCCGCATTTATAAAGTTTAAGTCACGACGAAAGCTCAGTTAATATATATATATATATATATATATATATATATATATATATATATATATATATAATAAAATATAATGGTTTGAATGCAGGTTTGATCCATGTTGGTTACCGCAGTTTTTTCTCGAATGTGCAGGTTGGTAGCTATAATATACACTGTTTAATAAAAAAAATTGGTCGTCTACTTCAAGTACAAAATATTAACACTATAATAAGTACTGTTTCTCACTGTCTGTCTGTCTGTCTGTCTGTCTATCTCTCTCTCTCTCTCTCTATATATATATATATATATATATATATATTTAAGTGTGTATTTGGGTAGAAATCCCTCTTTTATACGAGTTTAATTAAAAACGACTGACAGAGTAACACGGTTAAGATTTTCATTTAATTTTTCTTGAGTCCTTATCATTTTTAATTGTCCAAATACTGTGTATATCCGATAACTCTAAATACATAGATAAAACAATTCATACATTCAGTTAAAAATAAAAATGAAATCATCTTTGATAATGGCTCAAAGTATAGTCGAAAGTTCAGGGACATACAGAGCATTCGGACAAGTTCTACATAATTTATGCCCAGTAAAAAAGATAATTATAAGAACTATAAGAACACAAGAAAAATTAAATAAAAAATTTAACCGCATTATCTTGTCAGCCGTTTTAATGAAACTTATATATATATACAAGGTAATCAAAAAAGTTCTGTCCGTTTTTTGATTAGTCATTGAATGAAGTTGAAATGTATACGAAATGCGTGTAGCAATTGTTTTCAAATTCGGACAGGCAGAAGTAGGAACATCAGACGTTATAAAAACCACGCGCCCCGTACCCGGCCACCAGTTATAAGCCGGACCGCTGTGAGAAGGATGGAAGTGTCTAGAGATCTCGTCCGGGTTTTTTGCTTTACGACTTCAAAGTGGGCTTATCGGCAGCTGCATCAAGTCGTCGCATATGTCAAGCGTTTGGGGATAGTGCTGTTAATGAACGTACTGCAAGGCGTTGGCTTTTAAAATTCAAGTCGGGAGATTTGTCTCTCCATGATGAGCCTCGCAGTGGACGACCACAGGTCTTGAATTACGGAGTCCTGAAGGCGGCCATTGAAGAGGAGAGTAGTCTAACGTGTGGTGAACTTGCAAGACAGTTCAACGTTTCCGATGAGACAGTTAGACTTCACCTGCACCGACTAGGTAAGACGCACAAACTGAGCAAGTGGGTTCCGCAAACGCTGTTGGAGGTCCACAAGGGACAATGAGTGGCAGCCTGCGTATCGCTGCTTTCTCGCCACCGTACCGCATCCTTATTCAATCGAGTGCTTACCAGTGATGAAAAGTGGGTTCTGTACGAAACTTCCAAGCGTTCCAGACATTGGTTGTCTCCTGAGGATGCTGTCCCTCACACCGCAAGACTGCCTATGCACCCACGCAAGATTATGCTTTGTGTCTGGTGGACAGGTCGTCAAGTGGTTCATTATGAACTGCTACCAACGGGCAAAACGATCACTGGAGACCTATACTCGCAGCAATTGAAACGTGTGCAACAGGCAATGCGCCAGAAGGAGCTAGCACTGGTGAATCGCAAAGGAGTGATTTTCCTCCATGACAACGCCAGGCCGCATGTCGCGCGAGTGGTCAGGGATACCATACAGCAACTTGGGTAGGAGACTTTGTGCCATCCACCTTATTCACCTGACCTTGCGCCATCCGATTACCACCTCTTCCACTCCCTGGATAATCATCTTCGTGGGAAATCCTTTACCAATGAAGCAGACTTGCGCAAAGCCCTCACGGACTTCTTTGCGTCAAACCCCCCCGGGTTCTACCGCAAGGGCATTGAACAACTGGAGACACGTTGGCAGAAGGTGCTGGATACCGATGGCGATTACTTCGAAGACTAAATATAAGTTACACATACTGTGAAGCGTTTTCTTTTTTTTCCTTTAAAAACGGACAGAACTTTTTTGGTTACCTTGTATATATATATATATATATATATATATATATATATATATATATATATATATGTTTTCATTAATTCAAATGTTATGGTAGTGGATACTCATTTTTATGTATTTAACTTCGTATTACATCTCTCAGTCCCGCGTTATAGGAGACACCATCATATGATCCAGTGTGCCTTACGGCTCGGCTTCGATAAACTTCACAGCAAGCAAGCTTCTAGTTTAGCTTTTTAAGCAAAGTACATTCACTTTAAAGAAATTATTTTCTCGAATGCTTCATATCTGCTTAGTATAATACTTTTTAATCTATATAAAAGTGCTCTAACTTAAATATTTTAAAAGGACTTTTTAATAAACATAAAATATTACTAGCAACATTGCCCGGCGTTGCCCGTGCTTGATTCAAAAATCGTACGACTCATACAGCAATCGCTATCACTTGACTTAAAATATTTTTGCCCTTCCTTGCCTTTAAAGGAGTGCCCTTTGCCGTGCTGATGTTGCTACATGCCTTACTTCTTGCCTATCTCACACTGCAAATTTTTTCTAAGCTCTATACTAAACATTAAATATCTGACGAAAAAAGAACTAAACAAAATGAACACAAAAACGATCAGCTTTAAAAAAGGACTCGTAACTGGAAAAACCGAATTAAAAAAGAATGTTAACAACAAATACTTTTTCACACCCAACCCAGTTCTGCGGAATCAACGTTGAGTTAAAGCAGGCGAATGAGCCAATTGGAGTAAAGTGCCATGAAGATTTAAATTTTTCCCTCTTGTGACGAATGCAGCTATCGATTTTTTTGCATGCTAGCATGCTAGTTAACATTCGTGTCAGTCAGCTGTTGGCTCTCACGCTGGCCAATAGAATCTTCCTGCCTATTCGTGGCAGCCAGCTATAGGCTCTCACTCTGGCCAGTAGAAAATGGCCGCAAACTACATGAAAACTGCCGTAGAAGCCTGAAAAAATTGATTATTTCCACTATCAATGGGAGTTGGGAAATGCAATGACAGTCATGGCCTTTCTTCTACCTGGGAGCATGGTCATGTAAATTTTGATGCAAATCCGTCGAAAATTGCGGCCATGCATTCGTTACACACATACACACACACACACACGCGCGCGCCCATGCACGCACGCACGCACGCACGCACGCACGCACGCAGACGCACAACCTGCCTTTTATAGATAGATATTATTTCATTATATGCCCATTAACAGCCAGTTTCATGATGTGCAATTTTCAAAATGACTGTTATTTTCCTTTGGATCCTCCCGTACGATGTAATTCTTTTACAAGTTTTTTTTTAAAGATTGAGGCACCAGCATACTGCCAGTTCGAAATGATTTCATTTCTTTTTGTTTATTAGCCCATTCAACTTCTAGAATTCTATGATTTGCTGCATATATATATATATATATATATATATATATATATATATATATATATATATATATATATATATATACCGGTGTAACATCAAAATTGTTAAATTGTCAGATTAAGTTTTGTTCCGTTGTATTTTAGAAATAATTTCAAGATCTCTTACTGGGATTCTCCTTCGTTGTAATAACACAATTGGAATCTACTTTAAGCAATAAGAATGTATAATTACTCTCTAAGCTTAACAGAATTATCGTGATGAAATCGATTATAAACGAAAATGACATGTTCATCTTTAATTAATCATAGCTAAGGATCGGAAGCTCATGAAGGATTGAAATACAATTCAATCAATGCATCGTTACAGTATAATCATATATTGGTACAGTGGGTAATGAAGAAACATATTTAAGTTTTCCTGCAACGTTGATGCTGTAAAAATAGATGAATATGCTGGCAATTGTGATAATAAAATGTTGTAACCTAGAAAGCGTTACTGAATGAGGAATAACCAATTCGGAGGCTGGAAATGAAATGGTAATCTTTATAACATCAAAAATTACAATACTCGCCAGCGGCGTGAAGTAGGTAAACCACTGCCAGTGGTAGACTACTTAGACAGCATATTACCCCCACTTAAAATAGTGTCCAACGTATTTATGAGAATGGGATATACCCATTAGTGTTCATAGGTATTTATGAGAATGGGATATACCCATTAGTGTTCATAGGTAAGGTATATAACAGAAAGAAATAAGGAAAGAAAGAATTAAGGAAAGAAAGAAAAAAAAGTGTTGTAACCTAGGAAAGGTTACTGAATGAGGAATAAGCAATTCGGTGGCTGGAAATGAAATGGTAATCTATATAACATCAAAAAATACAATACTCGCCAGCGGCGTGAAATAGGTAAACCACTGCCAGTAGTGGACGACATAAACGGCGTATTACCCCCACTTACAATACGTATACTTACGTATTTAAGAGGATTGGGATATACCCATTTGTATTTATAGGTACGGTATATAACATAAAAATAAACAGATCTCATCTCCCCTCGCGCTTGTTACCATCTACTATAATGAAATAAACGTTTACAGCGCTAAAGCTGAATTAGTCAAATAAACCTTCATAAGCGTCTAGTTCGGCACAGTGGAGTAATGGATAGCGGCTCGGATTGAGTTCGAATCCCAGTCGAATCCATTACATTCACTTAGTATTTATACCCTTGGGTAAGCTATGAATCCTCTTCTTCCCCCCAGCTATGGGTAAATAGTAGGGCAGATCGGGTTCTATTGCTTTGGATGGGAACTGGTCTACCGCAGAAAGAAATGGCAACCTACTGTAGGAAAAAATCTGCCTCTTCAATCATGTATCGAATGATATATGATCGCCTAAGCGTGTATAACTCATGGCACATAACTGAAGGGGTGTAATGATAGCATATATGTCACCAAACAACTCCAGGAAATTACATACCTCTCTAATAAGAAAGTGTATACCGGCTATATCAGACCTCAGAGCAACATATGACCATATCTATAGACTTCCCCTTTTCATCTATTAGAAACTGCTTTCGAAGTTCTGAATCTACTGAACTAACAGAAGAACTTTATCTGTCCACAAAATCTTACATGTCTCTCGAGGATCCCAATACGGAAATATTTCAAGCCACATCAAGAGTCCGACAAGGAGGAAACGAGAGACCGAGTGTATGTAATATTTTTCTAGGCTATACCCTGCGCATTCACAAACACGGAGGTGAAGAGATGGACACTACAGCATTCCTTACTACATCCCAAACTTAGAAAAAGGATTTGGCACGGTGGAGTAATGGATAGCGACCGGGATTGAGGAATCGGAGAGTCGAATCCATTACATTCACTTACGTGCTAATACCCTTAGGAAAGGTATGAACCCTGGGTAAATAGCAGGACAGACCGGGTTCTATAGGTTTGGATTTCTGATCTACCGCAGAAAGAAATGGCAACCTACTGCGGGGGAAAAATATGCCTCGTCAGTCATGTATCGAAACATCCATGATCGCCTAAGCGTGTATCACGCATGGCGTATAACTAACTGAAGCGTCCAGTTAGAGTCGTTATCATATTTCAGCGATAAGCACTGTTTCATTTCAGATTTTACTTTCATCTCCGAATATATCGAACGTGAAAGGAATCGTCAAGATCATAATACAACACACAATACAACGTTGTTTTGAGGTGGCGATAATTAATATGTTTGAAATTTGGCCGTCGTATGCAGTTGATAGCAATTCCCTCGGACTTTCGCGCGCACTTGAATTTTTTCCGTCTCTTTGAAATATCACACAGAGGATTTGCTGGGGGAACGGCAAGAAAGTGAGGACATGGCGCATTACTTTCTCTCCTGTCTTATGGACCAACATCATGTGTCCCTAAGGAATGAAGTAGCACCGCCAATTGTACGGATGAGCGATCTCGACTGGCTGCATTAGGGACCCAAGGGAGGCGGCACAGAACAGGAAATACTGTGAGATGCACCGATGATAGGCAAAAGTTCCTTTAAATAAAAGGCCACCAATGATGATGTTTTGAATTGATGGATGAAAGGAGGAAGCATCAGAATAAACAGAAGGAAAAAAGAAAAATACGAAGCATATGAGTCAGTAAGAGAGAAAAAGAAGAGGAAAAGAGGAACTTAGAAAAGACTTGTTAAAATGCTATATTAAGAAGCATCGTTAAATGCTTTCAAATAGAGATGTGTAAGAATAGACAGGCTTATATTAGGGTATTTCGAAAGTAGTTACGTTTTCTTAGAAAGGATATAAAAACAGATTTAAGTTAGATTTACTTAAATCGGTGCCGTTGACGGAACACGATGCCGAGTATTGGGGGACTCATAGACATTTCCTTCTGTGTCAAATGATTCCAATGTTAGGCCTGAAGAATGTTCCGCCGCTACCGCATGGTAGGGCAGGAGGTTTCAAGGGATGAAGAGCTCTAGCTTTTCTTTGGACTTAGTCACTTTTATTTGTCTTCTGATGCTTTCGACCAATGTCTTTTCGTAGACTGCTCTTATTCGATTGGTTCTTTATTTATGAAATAGTATTTATTAAATATATAATCACCTTCATTTTCATTTACCGTAACTATTATTCTGACGTTTCGATCGATGTATTTTCTAGACTTCATCAGGTGCTTGTCGATCAGGGTACCCTTCACGGAATTTGGAACTGAATCCATTATTTAATCTATGGGGGTTAGATTGTCATCATTCCCCTGCTCATATCTAGGGATACCCCGATTTTTTTTCTTATTTAGTACTGTTCAATGACTGCTATGTCCACTGAGACTAAGTTTGCACTACCCAGCTTAGGGATTGAAGTCACAATTCATCAAATTCAGCTAAAAATTAATAATAATTCATCAAAGTAAGACTCAAATTTAATAATTATAATTAAAAATAAACCGTGATATCATGACTGGTAGTAATATTTCAGTTAAACCTTCCAATTTAGCTTCTTAAAAAATCCATGTTATCAAACATTTTTCTGAAAACATTGCTCTGAAATTTGAGAAAATTCAGAAAAATTTATTTCTAAAAAACCTTTCAATTTGGCTTCATTCCTAATCTTTAAAAAAAAAATCTCCGTTATCAAAAAGTTTTCTGATAATATTTCTGTGAACTTTGAGTCAAGGCGATTCCGGTAACACCTGTCAGTTTGAAATACCGGTTCCCGTACGATCGCCGAAGTTAAGCAACGTCGAGCCTGGTAAGTAAAAAAGTGAGTGACCTTAGGAATACCAAGTTCAGTACGCTTGGATGTGCGGGTAGTGGAATTGATAATGGCTCGAAATTTTTAATCGTAGATCAGAGTTCCAATTCCAGTTGGTTTCGTTATATTCCCTTAAACGCAAATAACTTTGAAAGGTATGAATCCACTTCTTCTCCCTTTACATATGGGTTAATCAGTAAGACTTGTACCAGTAAACCATTATTATCTCCAAAAATAAAAATATGTACAAATTATTTTGATTTCGGCATTAAATAATCCATAGATGTGTTGATATGCCGTTAAACAAAAACAACCAACCAACTAAGGAATCTGTCAGCTTATCAAGCCACAAGATTTTCAACTGCTCAGTTAACTGATGTCGGTACCCGATTAATGTTCTCTTCTTACACAACTCTCAGAATTAATATCTTAATATTATAAATTTATTAAAAATTTGTTTTTTCATTTTTAAATGCATACATTTAAGATTATTTTTGGTATTATCATGAAATAATCTTTTTAATGATGTCGTTTCATCGGTGAAACATATCAAATTGAAAATTTCTAAAGTATAAATGTTAAAAGTGACTGATAATATTTAATATTTCAAATTCTATATTGTGTTAATAGGACTCGCTTGGATTATACCAATGGATTATTACCTGTATATATATACTGAACTGAGATGGAACCAATACATTGAGTCAATAGCTTCGTCCACCGCAAGGAAAGTTGACTCCCTGTGCCGTGCCAGGAAATTTTTCTCGCCGGAGTCGATCGTTCAAATCTACAAATCAACCATTCGCCTTTGCACGGAGTATATGGCCTGGATTCCCTTCTATTTGTCCCATGTCCTTGATAAAATCCAGAAAGAGATATGCAATGTAATTGGCCCTGATCTAGCATCTCCTCTGCAGTCGCTCTCTCACATACGTGCCGTCAGCTCCCTCCGTCTTTTTCACAAATACCTTCACGGTAACTGCTCCGATGAGCTGCTTCCGCTGGTTCCCAGACTTCATGAATTTAAGCGTTCAACTAGGCTGGTATCTCGCTCTCACCCTTTCAATGTCGAAACTTTTAAATGTAGCCGTCTCTTCCAATAAAAATAGCTTCATGTCTTGCACTTCTCGCCTGTGGAACTCCCCCCTTTTCCTGTTTGCCTGGTAGCTATAATCTCCAACTCTTCAAATGTAATGTCAATCGACGTCTCCAGATGCTTTGATCTATACCCTGTCCTTCTCTTCGTCCTTTCCTCTATCACTCCTATTTGCTCTCGCTCCAACTCTCTGTAACCCCTTGCGTACTAGTGGCTTCCCGCCTTGTTTGGGGTGAAACGCTTAATATATATATATATATATAAATATATATATATATGTGTGTGTGTGTGTGTGTGTGTGTGTGTGTGTATGTGTGTGTGTGTGCATAAAAATTCACATATAAATATAATACATCTGTAAAGAAAATATAAATAATGACAAAAGGAAAACTATTCTTCTTTACCAACACGTTTCTTTGTTTGAAGAACCTTATCAAGGTAAATGTAGATATCTCATTTTACAACTTGTATTTATAAAAAGAAGTAAGGTGGAGGAATAATAGCACTAAATTTTCAAATTTAAATCTTAAGGACGCTCTAATATATTCTTAAAGCCAACTGTGTAAAAAAGGTGAAATATGGAAGACGCTAAGAGATGTAATTTATTGTGAGATTTAAGTGAGTTTAATTTTTGTTCATTTATTCATTTATTTGCTTTTGATTATAAATATTATTTATTATTTTATTTTGACAAATTATTGATGTATTTATTTTAAATATTTAAAAGTCTTGAGTGAAGTTTTTCTTTTAATTTTTGTTTTTTATAATCATATATTTTGTCTTGGAAAAGAAGTATTTCCTTTAAGAAAGGAAATATTTGAAAAAAATATAGGGCGTAAGTTAACATATTGGCAAAAATCGATAATTTCACTCTCAAGAGCTTTTTTCTAAGTAATTTATTTTCTCTTGTTATGTATTAGATGAACAAAGCTACTCGCCCTCTCTCTCTCTTTCTTTCTCTCTCTCTCTCTCTCTCTCTCTCTCTCTATATATATATATATATATATATATATATATATATATTCAAGAATTTTTAGTTTTTGTTGAAGCTATATACATAAAACAGTTGAAACCTAACCTGAACAAAATGAACTACGAAATCTCCACAAATATTCTTGAAAGCCTATAATTGATAACAGAAGCCATTGATTTATACCAACGGCTTCCCATACTTAATACTTCTCGTTTTCACTCTCGTGTGGACATGTGTGACATCACGAGCTGCGACGCGATTTTCGCTTCCGTGTCTCGTATACACGAGTTTGTCGTTGTTTTGAAATTTTTTATGCAACAAAATCAGACTGTCATTATTGTTTCGACCGTGTATTGGTTGATATATTGAAATGTAATTGTCATCTTTGATAATGGCTTATGTAAGCCGAAAGCTTACATTGGATTTAAACATGTATCAATATGGTGATTTCCTTTCATATTTCAATGATAATGTTATTAAGCTTATCAGACAATATGAAAGGAACTTACTTAAAATAAATAGACAAAACCTGTCTATATTATTTAATGAAACATGCATCAATGAAAAATTGCTGCCTAAATATACACAATATATATATATTTATTTTGTCATCCACAGACAGACTGTTTCGCAGCTCATCAGTGTGGATAGACGTCCGGTTGCCTCTAGCTAGGATAGAAACCCGACTGAATTGGCGTCAGTCGGAACTTCTACCACTAAGCCGTCGGCTCACGGCAGGGATGAAGGTGAATTTTAGAATGTTTATTTTTAGATTTACATAAACACACAGTGACTGACAGTGACTCAATTCTGCCGAAGGGTCATAATGAGATTGTTGTTATTTCACCAGGATAAAATGATATTTAGAACAGGTATCATATTTTAGTAATAAAACAGGATATAAAAGTATCACAGTGATTAAATTTGTAGGTACCTTTTGGCCGACACTTCTTTCAGAATAAATATAATCGTCGGCAAAATAAAACCCAGCAGTTGACAAGAAAAATTATTTTCAAAGACTGATGTTATAGAAATATAAATTACCAAGACTAGGGGAGGGAAAAAAAAACAAAAAATACATATTTCTAGTTAGGCATAGAGCATTTATTGAATTATGCTTCTTGCAGGACGGACTATTCTTCGGAGTTTTTCTGTCTTGCATATCTTGGACATCTCAGAGTCTGTTATTATTAATATAAAATATCCTGCCTTCTGCAGACAAAGAGAGTTAAAGCATAAATTGTCCTTATACGGGGAAGCAGTGTTAATTTTATGCTTAACACACACACACACACACACACACACACACATATATATATATATATTATTTTTTAACTTAAATTATTCAGTAATGTGTAACAATCCAACGGAATGTTTCGAATAATCCATATAACAAAATGTGTACATTTTTCTTCCGTATATATCTGTACAATTAGAACTGACAGTCGGTTAATATGCAGGAACCTGGTTTAATAGCTGTTGAATGTTGAGAATATTTCTTGTTTGGGGAACACGTGTTAGAGTTAGCCCAACTCATCGTAAGCAAAATATTCAAATATATACGTGAATTTTTTCATGCATTATAAATTATTTTATAATAATAGCTTATACAAGTTATTTGGCTAATTTTCCGTTAATCCCTTGTTACAGAAAATATTTCCAATCTTTGTAATTCACACGCTTTTGAATATGAAAATTCGCAATGGGAAAATTTTCGGTGTACAGAATTTAGATCTGTCAATGGATTAAGCACTAGTTATTTAACAGGTTTATACCAAAGAAAAAAAAAGGATAAGTTTTATTTTACAAACATTTCAAAATATAACCCTAATCTAATTCTAAATATTACAACTATCATTAATGAAATGAAATATTGAAATATGAACGAATTAGTAAAGTGACGTTCAGGGGTTTGGTGATGCTCGGTGCCATCTCCTTCATTGTAGGTCTCTAAGACTCGAGTAAGAAGACCTATAGGGCCTAGTATTGAGAAATGTGAGAAAGGAAGACATTTTAAATATGTAAAAACAGATGAAACATGGAAAAAACACTTTATTCAAATTAAATATAAACTAAATATTTATTTCGCACTTTGATTGAATGCCTTTACGATATGGATGCCCGGGGTTGTCACACTCTCTGGCCCCACTTCTGCACGCTAATGATATGTTATTATTTACATCCGGACTATTGTCTTCAACTTTGTTGTTATTATCACAACGTTTCGACTGTTGCATCTTCTGGCCTTCTTCAGGTGTTTGTCAATCTGGGCAACCTTCATGGAATTTTGGATTTGAATCCTTTATTTAATCTTTGGGGGTAGATTGTTGTCGTTCCGCTGCTCATATCTAGGGATATCTCATGCTGTTTTTTTTATTTAGTACTGTTCGATTATTGTTTGCCGTATTATTACAGATTCTAAGCCATTGGCTCGGGGATTGAACTCACAATTCATCACATTTACGAACAAACACTAGGCTTTTGGGATAATCCTCCACAGAAAAGGTTACCAGGATCGACATCGCCTGATGAAGGGCGGGAGATACAAGAGTCGAAACGTTGTGATACTAACATTGAATATTGTCAGAAAGTAAATAATATAAATAACGATGTCCTCATGCGAGAAATTCTAATAGTAGAGATTTACTTGACCTTCCCCCCTCACTGAGTCAGGGTGTGACACAAAGTCAGTTTTTAAACGTGGGACCCCAGTGTTTTCACTCGGGCCGCTGGTCTTAGCTGGTCATAGGTTGGCCAAACTAGTTACAGCTCGTCTAAGCTAATCATAGCTAGTAATAGCTTGTCTTAGCTAGTCATAGCCTGTCCAAGCCCCCCTCCCCTCATTGAGTCAGGGTGTGACACAAAGTCACTTTTTAAACGTGGGACCCGAGTGTTTTCACTCGGGCTGCTGGTCTAAGCTGGTCTTAGCTGGTCATAGGTCGGCCAAATCAGTCACAGCTCGTCTAAGCTAATCATAGCTAGTAATAGCTCTTTTTAGCTAGTCATAGCCTGTCCAAGCTAGTGATAGCCGTGATTCCACCTGCTCCAGGGTATCTTTGTGCCAGGTAAGTATGAATAATTCTAATAGTATATTATTGTCTTTTCCAAAGAAGAAAAAAATGGCGTTGTATTTGTCTTGATCCTAGGCGCAGTCATAAGAGAGCCAAGTATTCAGTGTTCACGATAGAAATTTAGAAGTGATTGAACGGGAAAAAGAAAAATATTCTTGGTGACAGAGGATTAATGGCAAAGTGCGGTGATTTATTTTAAAATGTTAATAATTTGATTAATACTTCGGTATTAATTTAAATTAATTCTAAGAGGTTTGTTCGCGTTTCAGATATCATCACGAGCAGTAATTGAACATGTAATATATATTATACTTTCATTCATACAAAGCTATGTTTTTCATCTAGATTCTTTGAAAATAAGAAGCACAAGTGTAAAATAAATAAAATAGCAAAGGTAAAAAACCCGGATTTCTCGTTGCTGATTTTTTTTTTCGAAACAGAGTTCGGAAATGGCAGATGGTAAACGGATTTGATATAATTCTTAAATCTACGCTTTTAAAACTTTTTTTTTCAATTAAACCATGTTTTTAAATACTTATTGGTTGCATATTGATAAATGTATCGTTTTATAGTCTTGCCCTTTGGAACACATGATAACTTCCGCCTGACTCGGATACTACATCCTGTCGAGTGCGCAAACTCCCAAAGTCATACGCCAGATCTTTGAATTGGCAGTGTATTACTTGCAATGTAAACAAAATTTGCTATGCCTGAGTGTCCTAAGACAACAGTTCACAAGATGAACACTGGAGCAGATCGAAAATAAGAAAGCGAGCAAAAAGAAGGGACTGAGGTTATATCCCTGATGTCTGCCCGGAAAGTTTCGGTTAAGACTAAAAATTAATGACGTTCAAATTCGCCATCGCATATGAAATTCCAACAATGATAAGGAGTTAAGAAGACACAATATTCAAGTATTATAAATTCTATTCGACTTTATTAAAGGAACAATATTTCTATTGATGTATATTGGTTTCTTATGCAGTGATCGATGGATGAAGTTGAGCGATATATCCAACTACAACGGCGGGGTTCGACCAATACTATTTTTTTAAAATTTACTAATAGTTCACTCAATGCAAGGCCTAAGTGCCACTCAAGACAGACGGTTACTGATAGATGTCGGACATCAATGACATTGGGTTTTCCAGTAGCCATCATCTTGACCATGGACAACGCTATCTTGTCAAGGCACTTCATATAGGCCTTCGTGTTGAGGATGAGGCTGTCATCGAAAAATTCGCGAGTTGTTTTCTTATCAGAATGAACAGAGTAAGTTTTCTGAGCTGTAGTACCTTCGTCATCACTATTAGACTCATCCGACTCTTTCCGAATTCACCCAAACACTCTGAAAAGCAGTACAGCATTTCGTTTGTAAATGTCTGCGGAGAGAATTCTGTCATGATGCTCTTTCTTCTCAGATGATACCAAACTGTTACTACTATACTGTGCTGTCGACAAAATCAAAAACAAACAAAACTAAAAATATAAATTGACGACAATTTACCAATCGTACCCTATATATATATATATATATATATATATATATATATATATATATATATATATATATATATATATATATATATATTAAAAAGAAGAGAAGTGCCACAAAATTTTTGGTTGTAATGTGGGTTTTTTAAAAAAAATATTATTCTTTATGTTGAGTCTTGACTCATTGTTGAATCTCGCCTATTGCATGGAATAATAATGCAACACAAAATGTACTTAGAACAAGAATGTATTATAACAAGAAAGTGTACACAATAAGTACATATAGTATTTCTGTATATTTCTGGGAAGACGTTCCTGGAGAATGTGTTGACTAGTCGCAGTCGATCAGAGTCTCTAGTTGGATCTCGTGATTCCTCCCCTCGTCTTCCGGCACCAACCATTATTTATATAGTTGGTAGTCACCTATGCAGATTAGGTGGATCCTACCACAACACTTTATTTTTCATAGTTTTACATAGTTATATATATATATAGGGTACGATTGGTAAATTGTCGTCAATTTATATTTTTGATTTTGTCGTCAATACTCAATATGGCGTTAGATCCTCAAAAACTCACAATTAGAAATTAAATCACCCAAAATGTGTTGGCATCAATCAATCAATCAATCAATCAATATATATATATATATATATATATATATATATATATATATATATATATATATATATATATATATATATATATATATAACTGAAAGCACAAGCATTTATTTTCACCACTGTTTTGGTATTTATTTTAAAACACCAGAGAATGCAAAACACTACCCTATAGAAAACAATTTGACTCCCTGAAGATGAGTAAAGTGGCTTAAACACCTTTGAGAAATGATATCGGAAACTACATCTATAATCTTGAACAATCAGTAAAAAACACTTGTAAGAATACAGGAATTTTTTTTCAATATATCGAAAGAAATATCCCACTAACTTCAATCAAGTATATATATGCGTGGATATACATATGCAAATTTATAGGTATATACATATTAATCAAAATGTATAACTGTATATGTATATTTAGCGAAGGTTCTTTATTTAGTGTAATATCAGTAAATTATACATATATCGAAATTCAATATGTATAGTACGCGCCTGAGATCCAAAAGACGAACATTTTAAAGCAACATCCAGGGGTTCCAATATGCTGACAACAATGGAATCCCTGCCTAGTCCCTTGGCGACCTCCATCACTGTTTGACTATCATCTCCGACGCCCACTATCGCTTTGGAATGGAAGTGAATGCGCCCAAAATGAAGTCTGTTCCTGGACTAGAAACACCTGAAATTACTATTAATATAGGTGACTTACCTCTTGAATTTGTCAACGGCTTTCAATACCTCGGCAGCACTCTCTGACAATCATGCGAAAGCGACAGCGACCACCGCACCAAATCCACTCATTGGCTCTTCGGAAGACACGGCAAGCCCGTATTCAACAAACACGGCCTCTCCCTCTGAATAAAACTCATGGTGTTCTACGCCGTTGTCATATCCACCTCATTCCACGCTTGCGAGACATGGACCCTTTTTCGAAAAGACCTGAAAAGTGTTGGCCGTTTTCAACAAGATAAACTTCGCTAGATCCTCAATATCAAATAGCAGAACAGCCGCCCCAACAACAAAGTCCTCAATTGCTCAAAAATGTCGAGCACTGTATCGCTTCAGAGGGTCAGGACATGCCACTCAATGGCCCCTTCAAGATTCCCGCGGACCATCCTTTACAGTGAGTTCGTCAACGGCAAACAACATCGTGGAGTATCAAGACGCAGATTCAGAGACCAACTGAAGTCTTCCCTCCTTCAAGCCGGAATCGACACTAACAGTTGGGAAACAGAAGCTGCCGACCATCCATCCTGGCAAAGAGCATTTCATTTCGGTTGTTCCGAGAAGAACAGAAACACTGAAGAGCTTGTAGAAAGAGGGCATGGCAGCTCTAGCCAAGACCATCATCCGTTCTACCATGCGACCAATGCCCGAGAATATGTCAGGTTCAAGCATCGTGAAAGCAACGAATAAACCGTACACGCACACATGTGGTGTCGACGACGACAACTAATTAAAATAAATATGCATTTTCCCTCACCGTTCCTCATTATGCACACATATATTTTTCCTCACTGTGCAGACTTGTACCAAATTGTGAAGCACAAAATGTATATTTGTTATTAGTAGTATAAATTTTAGCTTACTTATTTACATCATGCACTGTTTTATTACCACCAGCCCTGACTGTGTGATATTATATATATAATATATATAATAATAGCTGGCCACTAGCAATCGAGCATGCCCTTCTACTCTAGACATTTGTGTTTGTTCAACACCCACAGAGTCCACCTGTGGTTTATACTGCAAATATACTGGGCAGACCTTAGTTACAGTTTCTAGGAGAGAGGGTGATGAACTATCTGAACAAGGCCAGCACACTCAAAAACCCTCGGTCACGATGACTTGTGACTTCATGCTAGAAGAGCTATCGACGACCGCCGAAGTGTTCCGTCCCCACAATTCCACTCACAAGGCTTGGGTTAATCTGTGGTATGGTTTTCAGGTACTTTCCGCGCACTGGGATCGCCTCTCCCCAGACCGATAACATCAGGAAGTCGCCTTCCTGACAAATCATCCGTGGTGAGATTCAAACCCGGATCTCATGTTCAGAATGTGAACGTTCTAACCACTGCGCATCGTGCCCATTTATAATATCTATCTATCTATCTATCTATCTATATATATATATATATATATATATATATATATATATATATATATATGTATATATATATGTATATATGCTAACAATATAATACTCAATAACATCAAATATGAACAGAGCCACAATGTGCTGACCGTGTTTGAAAGATAAACAAATCCATCACTCTAAATACATATATGAAAATTCTTCACATTCAGATTAAAAATAATAATAAAACATCCTTGATAACGACTAATGGAATAGTTGAAAGTGCTCGGGTGTATGGAACATTCGGGCAGTTTTTATACACTTTATGCCCCAAAACGTAAACACTTATACGAACACAATAAACGTTTAATAAAAGGTCATTCGCATTACTTTCCCAATCGTCTTTAATGAAACTTGTATAAATGAGGGATTGTTACCCCAACACACACACACACGCACACACACACACACACACACACACACACACACACACATATATATATATATATATATATATATATATATATATATATATATATATATATTACTGAATGACTATATAACAGTATATTAATAAGGATTTCTTTCATTTGGAGACCGAAGTACATAGTTACAGATCGGAAACACTTATTTTATTAGTAGTGAAATTTATTTCTGTCATGGCGTTATGCTCAGAGAATAGTTTCAAACAAGAATAAATATTTTCTTTTATTGAATCTTTATTTTGAAATCAACGCATTATGTATTAAACCATTTCAATGAGCATGTGCCTCTTTCTGTGCTTATAATAATTCCGGTGGGCGCCATTTTAATTTTGATTTTTTTTTTCAATTTAAGAACCTTACATATAAGCGCATAAACAAAAATTGATTGATGACGTCTTGACACAATTATTCCCCAGTGCAGAATGCGCGCACTTATTTCTGTGTAGAGTTAAGACCTTAAAAGAATTCTCTTTTGAATCATTTTGTCATTTATCCGCAGAGCATCTTTGCATTATTTTCACCGAATTACAAGTTCTTCTTGGAGAACTGTAAAAAGACGAACATCTTAAAATGCATTAATGGATCTTATTTTAAGAAGAAAATTCCCGGAAGAAAGAAGCGGCAGAAGTGATCTTGCTTTCTTTCATTATCGCTTAAATTCGAGAATGAGATTAACTGACTGAGAAAATATATTCAATTCTACCATTAGAGGAATAAGATGTTTAAAGAAAAAAGGATCGTCAGTCATTCATTGTTGAATTAAATCATAACAAATACGGAACGTCTTTCTTTTGTTCTTTACTACAATGTTCCACTCTTTATTGAAAATATTTCAGACTAGAAAAGCTAATTTATAAGAGACGTTAAAAGGGTTTTGTCCAGTTGTTCAAAAACAGTAAACAGAAAACACATTTATATCATGCGTTATTTGTGGTTGTTAAACTTGTTTCTTAGATAGCCATGAGTATTGAAGATTTTACTCGAATGGAAATGTACAACAAGTATTGGGCACTTAGACTAGCCTGAAACAATAACTTACGTAACTAAAAGCATAGGTTTATCTCATGCTGGATAGAAAATAATTTGAAGGAAATACTTCGCAGTGCTATTTTCGAATAATGTTAGCGAAATCTTAGTAGTGTCTACTCACCTCTGACGCAAACCGTATTTATTGCCAGAATTCTAGCAGTCTTCATCATCTCGACCGTAAGAAAATGTACTAGGAAAATGTTATTCTGAATATTCTGAAATGTTATGACGAATTTATAGGACTTTTTGCGAAAAATGACAGTGAAAATTTTGTTCATTTCAACGGTGTATGGAAAGAGAAAAATATTTTACTGGCCAAGACAGTTGACTTCCTTGCACTGTATGGCCCTGTCACACGTCTTAAGTTGCGGTGATAAGGCAGTAGACGTTCAGGGAGATAGTATGGGAATTTCGTCCATATGCAGTGTATTCGCCAGACATGTCGCTTTCAGGTTATTATTTGTTCGGTTCCTGGCCGCGTTCGTAGTCTGGGATATCGAATCAAAACTGTACTCATTCTTTTATAATGGAATAAACTATCAAGCTGAAAGATGGTGTTAATTTCATGGAACGCCCGACCAAAATGGAAAACTCATACACACACACACACACACACACACACACACACACACACACACACACACACACATTATATATATATATATATATAAATTTATATATTTATAATATATATATATATATATATATATATATATATATATATATGACAATAATATAGGCTCCTGAATAATTAATCTCGGTTGAGCTCTCTGGGGAAGGAAGTGGGTTTGTATACAGTGACTATTAAGGCTGATATAACAAGACTCTTCGGTAAAGCGAATTGAGTTCTGTCGGTCACTGTGTGTTCACCTTCATCCCAGCTGTGCGCCGACGGCTTAGTGGTAGAATTTCCGACTGACGCCAATGCAGTCGGGTTTCGATCCTAGCTAGAGGCAACCGGGCGTCTAGCCACACTGAAGATCTAAGTCTGTTCTTATCTATCTATCTATCTAAAGATTATAATGAAATGATACATAATAAATATTAACGTCTTTTTAAAAACGCAGTCATTTTCTTTCTTTAATCAAGAGAAACGCCAGCTTAGAAAATGTTATATAACTCATTATTTAAGCATACATGCACAAAAAACACAAGCACACATTTCTCTTTCACTTTTGGGTCTGATGAAGCCTTGAATGGCGAATCGCGGGATAAAATCTATTTTCAATCAAATCTATTTTGAATAAAACGTTTTCCATTTGTCAAATTTTTTAGACTTTGTAGGGATATCTGTAGCCTATTTTTAAATCTATCTATCTATCTATCTATCTATCTATCTATCTATCTATCTATCTATCTATCTATCTATCTATCTATCTATCTAAGTCTGTTCTTATCTCTCTCTCTCTCTATCTATCTAAGTCTGTTCTTATATATCTCTCTCTATCTAAGTCTGTTCTTATCTCTCTCTCTCGATCTATCTATCTATTCCAGTCTGTTCATATCTATCTATCTATCTATCTATCTATCTATCTATCTATCTATCTATCTATTCCAGTCTGTTCATATCTATCTATCTATCTATCTATCTATCTATCTATCTATCTATCTATCTATCTATCTATCTATCTATCTATCTATCCCAGTCTGTTCATATCTATCTATCTATCTATCTATCTATCTATCTATCCCAGTCTGTTCATATCTATCTATCTATCTATCTATCTATCTATCTATCTATCTATCTATCTATCTATCTATCTATCTATCTACCCCAGTCTGTTCATATCTATCTATCTATCCCAGTCTGTTCATATCTATCTATCTATCTCAGTCTGTTCATATCTATCTATCTATCTATCTATCTATCTATCTATCTATCTATCTATCTATCTATCTATCTATCTATCTATCTATCTATCCCAGTCTGTTCATATCTATCTATCTATCTATCTATCTATCTATCTATCTATCTATCTATCTATCTATCTATCTATCTATCTATCCCAGTCTGTTCATATCTATCTATCTATCTATCTATCTATCTATCTATCTATCTATCTATCTATCTATCTATTCCAGCCTGTTCATATCTATCTATCTATCTATCTATCTATCTATCTATCTATCTATCTATCTATCTATCTATCTATCTATTCCAGTCTGTTCATATCTATCTATCTATCTATCTATCTATCTATCTATCTATCTATCTATCTATCTATCCACTGAAATAGATAAACTGAAAGAAAAGAGAGGCAGATAAAAATACAAAGGTATAAAAACTGAGAAAAAGAGATCGTGACGGAGATTATTATTTATACAATTTGAAGAATCAGTAAACAGAATGAATTACGAATTCAGCTCACTCCGTGTGTTAATCATATACAGGATGACTGAAAAGTAACTCCTCATTTTATATATAATGGACTCTCCCGACTAACTATAATTTTCAAAAGACGGTAGAGCCCATCATACATAAAATAGGGAGTTACTTCCCAATCACCCTGGATATACGCACGTATATTCCTATATATTGCACGATGGTCGGTTCTTAAATCTAATTTCGTTCATCCGCAATCCCTTAGCAAATATCTGGTTAAGCAACTGACTTATCATCCTTGGACGGGTTTCATGTGTATTTTTCTATCGCATGAAACGAATGTCAATACTTCCAACAAACGCTGTGGAAAGAAGGACGTCGAAACAACCGTGTTTAGATAAAGGGGTTGACGTCGTTGACTGGAACGGTTGAATCAATCTCTATCTTTCGGTTTTTGCGTTGGCTCGGGTGATACCAATGATCGGTTGCTGGTGTTGAGAAGCCGTCTTCCGTGTGTCGAAGGCGGCGCGATATTTATAACGTTCGATGTCGCGAATAAAGGCACTAATGGTCTAAGAAAGTAAAAAAATAAAAATAAAAACAAAATGAATACAATATGGGAACCGGTAATAAGGAGTGCCAATGAAAATCCATAATAACAACAAAAATTGCAATATGAGCTCTTGTAAAAACATGTGCTACCTATGGAAGAAGGGTGCAGTGGATTGCTCGGACAGTCAATCGTTTCCGTCCTTTTGAAGTTGGGCATCATTGGCCGGAACCTGAAGCGTGCTCTAGATCACAGCGTTAGAGGCATCGAATTGGATCTGGTCAAGATTCAAAATAATAATTTTTTTATCTTGTGACCCGTAGGGGCACCATGCAGCCTCAGTAGAAATGGTGTTCTTGGACAAGATAGCCAATCCTCTCCAGGCCGGTTTTGAGTTCAAAACTTTTCTTTCTAGAAAATTGCCAGCTAGATTGATAGGTTGCCACCCAAGGCTATAGAACTCAGTCTGCCCTGCTATTTACCCATAGCTAGGAAGAGAAGAAGAGGATTCATACCTTTTCAATGTGAATGTAATGGATCCGACTGAAATTCGAACTCGGCTCTCCGATTCCTCAATCCGAGCCGCTATCCATTACCTAAAACAAATAAAGTTAAATAAAACCATGCTTGTAACACAATACTACTTCTGACGTGCAGCCTTAGCCACCGAAAATGTTACCTCCCCTGGTTGGTGTCTGAAGAGTGCAGGGTATCGCCCGTGCTTTCACACGTTTTATGTAGATGAATATATTATCATATTATCAAATACTGTAGACGTCCTATGAAATATATGGTCACATCTTCATGCCGGTTGTTTTTGGTTAGGTTTCCACAGTAAGTAGCTTTTGTACACGGGGTGGAGTTGCTGGTACTAAAGCAACGGAGTTTTGAATTCAGAATAGTACTTTTCCTAGACTGGTTGCCAAATAAATTTAAAGATCCTAGTCTGTGTTGCTATCTAGCGTATAGTCTGTGTTGCTATCTAGCGTATAGAGAGAGAGAGAGAGAGAGAGAGAGAGAGAGAGAGAGAGAGAGAGAGTAGTCTATATTAATCTGTCAACACATTTGGACAAGATGGCTAAACCGGAACAATAACGCAGTTTCGTTTTCCTTTATCATAATGGATTAGATTCCGGTAGCATTCAGCACTGTTTTTAATTATTCTCTCTCTAGCAGAGAGTCTTTAGAAGAGAATTGAAAATGATATGGACTAAGTCGGAATTCGAAATCGATTCGCTGATCAACACTCAGGGACCTTCATAATTCAAACTGCCGCACGGTGCGTGTTATTCTATCGGTTAGCGAGCATTTCATTGCTGTCGTTATCAAAAGTTTCAGATGAAAACAAACCATCTTCATGCTTACAGAGTCAAGCTACATCTCGTCTCTCAATAAAACGACAGACATGTGCATCTCCATAACCCGGAATCTTCTCTCACCCACATGCTATTTAATTGATGATTTTTTTTTGTGGGTACTGTTAATCATAGTGCACATGTTCCTCAATAAATATCTCCGACCCGCTTGTAATAATTAACTGTGAATTTAGAATATCGCAAAGCGTCGAGGGTGTTTTTTAATATGTTGTTTGATGTAGGTTGAACTGTGTTGGTCTCCTGTGGCTGCTGAAGGCGCATTAGAGTCGTACTCAGTGTCTTATTCCTGTCTATTGATTACCTTCTAGACCCGTTGAGTTTTTCCTGTCTTGATTAAAAAAGCAAGTCATTTGTTCGCTTCATCAGAACGATGTCTTTTCAACAAGCGACTATTGATAGACTCTGAGGGATGAGCAGACGCTAATATATTTGTTTAACTCGTCTTTTTTTTTCTTTCCACGTGGGAGAGTATATTTTGTTTCACTCTTTTGTATTTTTTCCCTATGCCAGGTGCTTTACAGCCGTGAGGAATTCGCAGTTGTTTCTGCCAACTGCCAACAATTTTAAAAGTAAATAAGCTCTTATCACTTCGTACAAATCTCTAGATTCGTCTGACTCCGGAAGTGAAAACCACAGATCGACCAAAACGCCGGGAAGTTTGCAGGTTCGGAATAAATGAACCAAAAGACGCGTTGATATTTTTTCTTTCTATTTCTTTTTTTTTTTTTTTTTTTCTTAATTTAATTTGGTTTTTCAAACTTTGTGAAGAATAAGACAGGAACCAAGAGGAAAATGACGGGCTGCGAAATAAAAGCTGGAACATTAAGTCATCTTTATTTATTGATATATTGATTTAAAATTAAGTGAGCATGTTAGCTATTATGTGAATGTTTGTATACGCATATATATAAATACATACATATAAGTGTAGAGGAGACTCCCTGAGTTAATTTTGCCCTGGCACAGGGATATATCGATGGAAATACTCGATAGAAGAATTGAGCCTGTCCCTCTCTCACACTCGCTCGCTCTCTCTCTCTCTCTCTCTCTCTCTCTCTCTCTCTCTATATATATATATATATATATATATATATATATATATATATATATATATATATTTCATTAAAAACGACTGACAAGGTGCTTTTATTTAGTTTTTATATAATTTCTCGTGCGATCTAATAAAGTTTTTCTTTTCAGAGGATAAATTATATAAAAATTGTCCGAATGTTCTTTTTTTCTTCCGAGCGCTTTCGGCTATACATTTAGCCATTATCAAGGATTATATTTCAACTGTCAGAATTAGAAATAGTTTGTTATGTGTATGTTTTATAAAGTGATTCATTTTTTTGTTTCAAAACACGGTCAAGATATTATGTCCATGTTCAAAAAAAAAAATGGATCACTTTATAAAATGTGCTTGAAAGAAGGATTGCTGCTTAAATACACAAATATATATATATATATATATATATATATATATATATATATATATATATATATATATATGTATATGAAGAAATTTGAGAAATGGAAACACACACACACAAATATATATATGATAGAATTTATTAGGAGGATTTGAGATAATTATAATTAATACATTATTTTTACGAAATTTCTCAGACATTCAAGCTCGTAAATGTAATTAATATTGTTTATTATAAAACAGCGCATTTACTTAAAAAATTATCTATAAAAATAACGTATGGACAGAAAAAAATATATGTATATAATTAAGTAATGTAGGCATACTAAGGATCTAACACTACAATCTTGTTAAATTCTTAATTCCATAACTATAAACGTTTTCAAATTATAAACAACCTCCTTCGATATATTGCCTACCATCTTATGTACCTCTCCACTAATTAAATTAGGATTCTTAGAAATTTTTCTTTTTTTTTTCATATATATTACTGGTAATATTTTCAGATAGATCGTTTTACACCCATTCTTATTCTACACGCTATACGGTCCACGAATATTTCAAAATTTGAAGGTGAAAGGTTATATTAGCATCCCTTATTTTTTTTAGAGGAACTCACCATTTCTAAATTTTAATCCACGAAACACGTTCATTGATTACAAAATTAGTGATAACCCCAACAAAAAAAAACATGCAATTCAGCTCTAGAATTTTTATAGTAAACCAAAAATAACACACCCAATTACTACGAGAACTATCGCTACAATTTTACCTACTCAAACGTAATACTATCCCCATCTGCATTTTTCCTCCCCTACCTCTCACTCTTAGGATGCTTGTGAGATGATGTGCCTAAACTTTTGACCGGTGTTTATCGGCAAAAAAATCTCCACAGACCAGTCAACATTAAACACCCAATCCATTCTTCACCAAACTGCTATCAACAAGCACTATTGTTTCACTCCGTCACCTTTTTTGTATGTATATTTTTCTTCTCAAACAAATGAACAAAGGAAGTGACGTTTCACATACGGCTTGCCCACAAGCAGGATTGTTCATAACTATTTTCGATTCTCACCTGTCGAAGTGCAGTTGAAATGCACTGAAACGAAGTTGCATCTTTGTAGTGAGTAAAATAGTTTTGTCTATATGAAAAAATTATAATAAATAAATAATTATCGCTCTACTTTCGGTATCGAGCCCTCTTTTGGATTAATGCCGTGTACGTTGGAATTTATATATTACTTTCGTTCTCATCGCATCGAATATATATATATATATATATATATATATATATATATATATATATATATATATACCCTGAACATCCGTTTAGGTGAAACCTAGGTAGGTTTTCCTGGCTCTTTAGGATTTATTTCAGTTATTCCCTCTCTACTTAGCGTATTGAGCACTCTACGTTTTAATCTAAGTACTCGCTTGGGTTTTTTTTTCTTTGGACTAAAGACGTAAGGCACTGGACGATTTTTTCGCCCTGTTCTGATGTTTTTAGTTCATTCATTTTTATTTCCAATTTTTTCCTCGGGTACCGATTTGTTTTTACATATCTACAACTTGAGCTATCCGAGGTTTTTTTTCAAAACGAGTATTACTATTAGTATATATATATATATATATATATATATATATATATATATATTGCACTCGATATCGGAGGAAACAGTTGGTCATCAAATGCACCACTTATTCAGTCACGTAGTTGTGACATATGTGATACACGCTTGAACGATCATGTCTATTTCGATCCATGACTTACTAAGCCAAAGATTTTCCTCCAGTAAGTTACTGTTTCTTTCTGTGATATACTGATTGGTTTCTATTGAATCCATAGCTGGGGGAAGACGAGATGGATTCATGCCTTTACGAAGGGTATTTGCGCGTAAGTGAATATAACGAACCCTACTGGGATTCGAACTCGGCACTCCGATTTCTCATTCCAACTGATGTCCATTACCCTCATCTAAATGATAAACAACAGAACGCCCCCCGTAAATAAGAAAGTAAATAATATATACATAATAAATAATAGTAAATTATCGTCAAATATATAAGACCGTTTCTATTATTGTTGTTAAAACTGTTTGTTAGTGAACAAATAGTCAAAATAAACCATACAAAATAATCAATAGTTAACGAAAGATATTTCTTATAATTTCGAAAATAGGTCCACTTCTATAGAAAATGTTACGTTTAGGCATAAGTTCAGTCAGTCATACAAATGTATAAGTAAGTTAAATACAATGTAGTGACTATTCATAATAACATTATATATTGCACAGTAATAATATATTATCGTCCTGGGTATGACGATAAACTACGTCCGCGTCCTGGGTAAGACGATAAACTACATCCGCGTCCTGGGTAAGACGATAAACTACGTCCAACAGCAAGGCCTCTGATCAGGAGGTTTTTGAGGAGCGTAGAATCATCTCTTATTTGCTGGTGTTCCCAGGTCCACCCTGACCCGGGGTGGTAGCACTTGTTAGGGTCCCAGCTATGGGCAAATAGTTAACAACCAAACTTGTGTAAAAATAGGTTTTATTACAAGAAATATTTTGTAATAAAAAAATTATTACCAGCAATAATTTTTGAAGGAAAAAATATTATCAGCAATACTTTAAAAAATACCAGCAATACAAACAGCTATACATTCTTTGAAAAAAATATGACCAGCTGTAGATATTTTCAAGGAAATAGATTTTTGAAGAAAAACATATTATCAGCAATTAAAATTTTGTCGGCATTAAATAACCCATTGAGGTGTTGATGTGCCGTAAAACAAAACAAACAGATAATATATTAAATACTCGTCACAAGACAAACACTAGAAATAACGCTTTTCTTTTAAAAAGGTAAGAATCGATGTACACCATGACTTAACCCAAAGTATAAACAAATACGGATTTTAACAAACACAAGTAATAAATAAATACATAAATGAATAAATAATAATAATAATAATAATAATAATAATAATAATAATAATAATAATAATAATAATTATGAAATCGAAGTCTCAAAAATGTGGCTCATGGGAACATCAACAATACCCGTTGTAGTTGAAGCCCTCGGATTTATAGGGAAAGCTTCCGGTAGACTAATTGAAAGGGATTCCTGGAAGTGCAAGCATTAAAGAAATATAATACATTGTACACATAAGTAGATCTCACACCTTATGAAAATATTTATCTATGGAAAATGTGTCTGATCCTTTTCAAAAATGCACACTTAGAACATGTCGTAATGCCATTTTTGACCTTAGGTCTCTGAATGGGGGCCGGGAACTAATGTTTATACACCACAAATCCAAAGAAATGTAATAATAATAATAATAATAATAATAATAATAATAATAATAATAATGATAATAATAATAAAAATAATAATAATAATAATAATAACAATGAGAAAATATTTCATAGTCATTTCCCAGTAGTGTATTGAAAGCTGTGTTTATGCGAAATCTTTTTACAAATAAAAAAAAAAGTTCACTAGAAAATTAAAAAACAATCTTTTGCGGGGAATTTACTGAAAATTGTTTAAATGTGTTATTGCTACGATCAAGCCCTCAGATTGGTTGGAAAAGATTCCAGTAGACTAATTGAAGTGATCCCTGGAAGCCTTAAAGAAATACAAAAAAATGTTCTCACGAGTACGGCCCACATCTTACAAAGGGCGTTATATATGTAAAAATTGTTTTTTGCAGTGGCAAACTTCATGATGCCATTTCTAAACTTAGGTCACCGGGCGGGACCCGGAAAAAATGAGTACACATCAGAAATCAAAGGAAATAAAATAATAATAATAATAATAATAATAATAATAAAGCAAGAAATTCAAAATGGTAATTCATGTGCATGAAGAAGGGCAAGTAAGCTATAATCCAGCTAATGCACCGGCAAAGAAACTAAAAGAGAAAGAAAAGTAAATGCAATGCACCAAATACAGAAACGATAGCAAGGTAAATCTCTTCATGGTCAATACTATGCTCGTACCAAACAATCTAATGTAGACCAACGCCGTACCTATCAGTGGTTCGGGATTAAAAGCTGAAACCGAAGATTATATTCTTGCTGCACAGGACTATTGCTTGCTTACTAGAAATTATCACGCAATCATACTGAAAAATTGTGTTAACCCGAAATGCAAATTCTGAGATGAACATCCAGAAACAATCGGCCATTTCGGATCAGATTTCACGGTATTAACATCGACCGAATATGAACCTCGGCATAAACTCTGCACTGGGAAATCTGAAACTTCTATGGGAAGGAAACTGCAAGAAATTGCTATGATCACCACCCAGACCCGGTTACGGAGATAGGACCTGTAACAATTTTATGGGACTTTAAACGCAGACAGAACAAGGAAACATAATCACACATACGTAGTGATCAAAAATAATTTTAAAAAAACAACAAAAAACAAAACAGAATGTGCTTTATTTACATTATTCGGACTATTATCCTTATCTTTGTCGCCATATTTTTTACAACGTTTCGGCCGTTGTACGCTCCGGCCTTCTTCAGATGGTTGGAATCTCGAACTGAACCCTTTATTTCGCTTACTGGGGTAGACTATTCTAGTTCCACGTGCCATGTCTAATGGATATCAGTTATCTCCTATTAATTCCCCTCTCCAAGTTCTCCACCGCCTTAACCAGGTATTGAACTCACACTCCTTGGGTCCTGTCACTGGATCTAACTAACCCCTTTATCCACTGTGCCATGTGTCCTTGAATAAATATGGCGACAAAGATGAGGACAATAGTCCAAATAATGTAAATAGTGTACATAATATCTCATATCAGAAATATAGACAGATACAGAACGTGCTTTCTTATTGATACGGCTTTTCTAGAAGGCTGTAATGCAGCACTGAAGATATAAAAAAACTATCAAAATAAAAGGATCTTGAAGACTTAATACGATCATTCCTGTCAAACCGTGTAATGAAGGTCGGTAATTAACGGATTCTCCTTCAGTTCCTTTCCCACGAACGCAGTTGTTACCCCAGGCTCTCTATCCTGGGCCCTACCCTGTTCCTTATCTTTATTAACGATCTTCCCGATGTTATCAGTTCCCAAGTAGGCATCTATTCAGACGACATTACTATTTATTCTTGCCTCAATAGCAAATCTGGTATCGCTGACAAAACTAACCTGGCCTTTAGTCTCGAAAGGGAAATCCAGTCGGTTGTATACTGGGGCAGGAATTTGCCGGTTAACTTTAACGCCTCAAAAACAAAACTGCTCTCTATTACTCACGACAGGGAATCATCCCTGCCTCCCATTAGAATGTCTGATGCTCAACTCCGAGGAGCACCTCTTTGCGACTGCTTGGTCTCACACTGTCCGCTAACCTGAGATGGAACAAATACATTGAATCAATAGCTTCATCCACCGCAAGGAGAGCTGTTTCCCAGCGTCGAGTCCATCCATCAAATTTATAAATCAACCATTCGCCCTTGAATGGAATACTGCTGCCATAGATGGTCAGGGTTCCCCGCTGTTCGTCTTCGACAAAATCCTGAGACGGAAATGCAATGTGCTTGGCCCGTATCTGGCATCTGGTCTACAGTCGCTCTCTCACAGACGTGCCGTCGCCTCCCTCTGACTTTCCTACAAATATTTCACGGTAATTGCTTTGACGAGATACTTTCGCTAGTTTCCAGACTGCTTGAATTTAAACGTGCTACTAGGCTGGCATCTCGGTCCCACTATTTCACTGTCGAAATGGTTAAATATAGCCATCTCTTCTACTCCCGTAGCTTCATGTCTCGCACCTCCCGTTTGTGGAATTCGCTTTCTATTACTTGTTTCCCTGAGAGCTATAATCTCCAAGTATTCAGATGTAATGTCAATCGATATCTCCAGATGCCTTGATCTATTCCCTATCCTTCTCTTCATCCTTTCCTCTATCACGCCTCTTTACTCCCGCTCCCACTTTCTGTAACTCCTTGCGTGCAAGTGTCATCCCGCCATGCTTGGGGTTAAAGGCTTAAAAAAAAGTGGAATCTCAAAAATGTGGTACGTGAAGACATTAATAATTTCGGTTTTGGTTGGGGCCCTGTCTTTGATTGGAGAATATTCTGATAAAGTAATTGAACAGATTCTTGACATCCGACGCCTTAAAGAAATAGGACAATTTTTTCTCAAATTCACTGCTCACCACTCTACGAAGGGCTTCATCTATGTAAAATGTGTGTGGCTTTACGTTGTTTTATTTTATTACACAATTGTTCAATTTAAAATGTTATGATGCCATTTTTGAGCTGAGGTCACTTGTTGGGAAACAAGAAAGGAAATGAGTATAAAACAGAAATCAAAGGAAAGAAATACATAAATAAAAAATAATTACTTCCCTTGTTTTTAAAAAAAGTAGATCGCTTTCTTGTCTATTCATTACGACTGCCAGCACACACATACTCTCTCTCACACACACACATACACACACACACACACACACATATGTATATATAATTGTGTATTTGGGCAGAAATCCCTCTTTTATGAAAGACAAATTATTGCGGTTAAGTTTATTATTTAATTTTTCTTGTGTTCTTAAAATTCTCTTCTTTTCTGGACATAACTTATGTAGAAACAGTTCTATAGTTCCGAGCGCTTTCGGCTATACATTTATCCATTATCAAGGATGCTTTTATTTTTTACATTTAACTGAGTGTATGGATTTTTTTATGTGTTTATCTAGAGTTATAGGAAAGGCACGTGGCAGAGCGGTTAGAACGTTCGCATTCTGACCATCGACCCGGGTTCGAATCTCACCATGGTCAATTTATCAGAAAGGAGACTTCCTGATGATATTGGACTGGAGGTGTTGATCCCAGAGTGCAGCACCATTGAAATGTGCATGAAAACCATACCACGGGTTGACCCAAGTCTTGTGAGTGAAATTCTGTAGATGGAATTCTTGATAGCTGTGCTAGCACGAAGTCAAAAGTCATCGTGACCGAGGCCTTGAGCGTGCTGCCCTTGTTCACATTGTTGATCACGAAGATAACACGCTCTTTCCCAGAAACTATGACTAAGGTCTGCTCTGACTAGTTACAGTATAAACAGAGCAGGTGTCTGTAATAGGGATTGACAGTTGACGGGTATCCTCGAATACGAGTGGCCATATTACTATAAGGAAAGCTTTATTTTCCAAACAGTTTGGAGTTTGGTAGGTATCGATGTCTTTTTATTGAAATTTGTATATACAGTGTAACCCGGATATAAGAGACCCGGATATAAGAGAGATTTTATCTGGCCCCAAATTAGAGCCTGTGTTAATAAAACAAAATAGACCAAACCCGGATATAAGATACTTCTTCTCCGGTCCCGACAACTCTCTCTTATATCCGGGTTACACTGTACATACACATACACACACACACACACACACACACACACACACACATATATATATATATATATATATATATATATATATATATATCGAGAGGGAGAGAGAGATATATCAAGTTAAAAAAAATTGCAAATACGCGAATATATTAAACCGCACATACAAATACACTGACACGGCTAACGTACACGTCATATGTACACACGGCACACTCGCACTATGCACTCAAGCAAGCTGGCACGCATGCAAACACGCTAACACATATATATGGACATGCAAAAATATGTAGGCATATACACTCACACAAACACATACACACGCGTACAAATATGCATGGACATATATCAGGAGACACACGTAAATATAGTAACACTTTCAACACACACGTCGCTCTCGCTGTCTGAACTACTGATAACATACAGGTATATGTATACATATTCACTGGTATACAGGTGAACGCACAAACGCATGTACAAGCAAAAGAACCATGTATGTCTATGCATATACATTTACACATCATTTAATTTGGGATGAGGAATCCGAAGGTGCGCTAAATATACAAAACGATTTGGTACGCTTTAATCAACATGTTTCGCCGATCAATCGCTATCATAAAAAGAAATGAATTTTGTTTCAACAAAATCTACATTAACGAGACTGAATGCGATTTACGTTAATCATATGAGTGCTTGATGTTTTTTTTAAAATTTTATCTGTATCGTTTTTTTTAAATTAGAAAAATTTAATTTCAACTAAAATAAAAAAAACAGTTAAAAAAATTAACCAAAGTAAAGCAGCAATTTAAATTTATATCAGAAGCAACAGTCAACCAAATAGGATGTAACAAATGTCTCCCCCCCGCCCCCCAAAATGCATCGGCGAAACATCCCAAAATTTGAAGAAAAGAGTACACGAACATACCATAGACCGAACATGTGAGTAACGACGGAGTTTTGCCGAAAATGGAAACAAAAAGGAATACTTAACACCAGAAAGAGACTGCTGAGTTTTCTGTTGAGGAAGGAGGGCTTGGAAAATCTGATACTCACGGGTCAGATAGGGGACAAGAGGGACAGAGGAAAACAACGCATAACATACTTGACGAGCTTGAGTAAATGGATGGTGGAACAGGGTTTAGGAGAAAAAACAAAAACACAAATTTTATTAAGAGCTACAAGGGACAGGAAGTTGTGGAGAGCCCTGATCGCGTAAATCCTGAGGGGACGCGGGACATAAAGAAGAAGAAGAAGAAGAAGAAGAAGAAGAAGAAGAAGAAGAAGAAGAAGAAGAAGAATCTATTAAAGACTTCACAGCAACGTTCAATTACAAAAAAAAGGGACTTAAAATTATACAACACACTATTCACTCATGGTTACAATTTTTAATACGAAACTGGCGTTTTATTAAAAAACAAGAACTGAATACTCAGATGAAATGCATTGAAAATGTCATGATCTACGGGTCCACTGCAGTTAATATATGAGCTGGCTACTTCAGTTTATCACCTGTTTTTATTAAACTGATGGTGAAGCAATGCGAATATATAAACAAATATTTATCGCATAGTTCTTAATTTATTGAGAATTAAGTGACACATTGGTTGTGGGTTCAATCCCTGGTTCAGGAAGTGTGTACTTGCACTCAGTAGAAACTGCCGAGCAATAACTGAAAAGTACTAAATAAAATAACTAGACGATATCCCTAGAAATTAGCAGTGGAACGAGAACTGTCTACCCTGTGGATTAAATAAAGGGTTCAGTCCAGAATTGCCTGTAGGTTACCTAGATCGATATACACCTGAGGAAGGCCAGAGAGCACAACGACCAACACATTGTGATAGTAACAACAAAGGCGAGGACAACAGTCCCAATATAAACAGTGTAAATAATAAAATCTAATTTTAGAAAATGACAGTTAAAATAAGAAATCAAGCGTTTATATGATTAACGTAAATCACATTCTCCCTCGTTGATGTTTATTTAGTTGAAGCTAAATCCGTTTTTCAGATGTTGCTCTTCGAGTAATTTCTGTTTTTGGGAAGCAATTGTAATAATGAACATATCTTCCTAACTACTAATAATAAGTGGCAGTTAAGAATATATTCAGAGTTCACTAACATACCTTAGCTTTTGCAAAGTAGTGGCAGCGTACACTGTGTATTAGGTGGCAGCATACACAGTGGGCAAATGCTTTTCTCTTTCAACGCAAGGACACATACGACAAGAATAACACCCGAAACAATTTTCCAACTTGAGTGATTCGTTCTATCCTAGCCACCTTATTTTCCTGACCTTGCACTAACTAATTATTACCTTTTTCGATCGCTGCAAAACGTTTTGATGGGAGAAACTTTCTCTAATGAAAACCAGTTGAAAGAGTTCATCGGAAACTTTTTCACATGAAAATCTGCGAAATTTAGCCAAAATTTATCTAAGAGCAGCCTGATAAGCGACAACAAGTTATTGAAAAAAATAGCGAATATATAACGGTCCAAATTTCGAATGCTTATTATCAAATCAATTGAGGCTTTTTGAGTGTATTGCGCCAATGCGTTATTCCCTAATTGCTATATCCCGAACGAAGCTTACATTAATTAATATCTTAATATGACATTATATATATATATATGTATATATATATATATATATATATATATATATATATATATATATATATATATATATATATATATATGTATTACAACGTTATTTTCTTTTAGCTTTCTTCCTTTTAATGGACTTAAATTAAGTAGATATGTCCTCCGATTTTTGCTTACCAATTGAAAACTCTAAGCCTGGTCCACTGATTGATATAGCATAGCTCATAAAAAATAACACCATTTTGTTACTCTTTCTTGTCCGGCCACCACAGCAATACATATTATCAGTGTAAATATTTTGCTTCCTTACTAATCAAATCCAATTCATTGGCCACCAGCATTGATGACAGAAAAATCGTTTGACGACCAGACAGCTTTTTTACATCCGTTTATTTTCTCTCGGCCAGATAGATTCTAATTCATCTACGCTAGCGCACTGGTGGCTTACTATTAAACCTTTGACGTCATTGCCTACATTACCAATATGGCGGGAGACTGTTGCAAACCGCTGTACCGTTGCAAACATTCCCCTCCCCTTCCCTTTGTGTTAGACCTCCGCAATAATCCTGTATAAGGTTTTCGACCCAGTTAAATCAGGCGGAAGTTGATGACACCTCGCCCATTTCCCCACTCCCTCTTTTCTTTTCAGCGAGAAGCAAACGCAATTATAATCAGTGTAATGGTGCTTTTACTTGCAATACAATTCCACGCATGCGTAAAGCGGACACATTAAAGCACTATGTTAGGAACCCGTGGATAAATATTGATATGCGGTCGTCGTTCGTCCATAAAGTAGTTCGAGCTTTCGAAAAAGCAGAGGTTCAATGTGCTTTCATGCAGAAGTGTTAATGTGTGTACGTAGACCGATGCATTTGTTGTCAATGAAGAGATTTTTGTGTGTGTGTGCGCCGACCAAAACTGGCGGACGACTTCGGAAACAATAAAAATAATGGACAAGCACTCAGGATGTCGGCCCAACAAAACGCCGGTAATAGATGACAATATTTATTTGCTATTTCTTCTTTATATTTTAACGGTTTTGTTTAATCTGTTTTATATTAAGTCCGCGTTCAAAACACCGCTTAAGAGGTTCAATTAATGACGATGCATTTAATGTGGAACATCCAGTGGCATAATCTAGAGACACTCTTACTGATTATTGTTTGATTGAGTAGTGAGGTTAGGCAGGGATCGAGAAGAATGCGCACCTATGGAGGATAGTTAGGATGGGCGAGAGATATTGAGAAAGAAGGTAATGTATCAGGGAAGGAAGAAAGAAAGAAAACAAAAGAGAGAGGTAGAGAGGGAAATATGAATTTACAAATAAGGGAAGGATAGGATGACGGAGAAAATAGCAAAAGAAAGGAGAGACTATCCAGAGATATTAAAAAAGGAAGGATAGAGTAATAACAGAAATAAATCAGGAGAGAATATCTATAGAAATAAAGGAAATGAGAGAATAGCTAGAGGTTTAAAAAGTGAGGGAGTGAAAATCCAAACATGTAAAAAGGGAAGGGGAGGATATCTAGAGTTATAAAGAGTGAACGAGAGGATATCTCGAGATATAAAAAGGGAAGGACAGAGTAATAACAGAAATAAATCAGGAGATACTATCTATAGAAATAAAGGAAATGAGAGAATAGCTAGAGGCTTAAAAAGTGAGGGAGAGAAAATCCAAACATGTAAAAAGGGAAGGGGAGGATATATAGAGTTATAAAGAGTGAACGAGAGGATATCTCGAGATATAAAAAGGGAAGGCGAGCATATGTAGAGATATAAAAAGGGAAAGAGAGGATATCTCGAGATATAAAAAGGGAAGGAGAGCATATGTAGAGATATAAAAAGGGAAGGAGAGGATATCTAGAGTTATAAAGAGTGAACGAGATGATATCTCGAGATATAAAAAGGGAAGGAGAGGATATCTCGAGATATAAAAAGGGAAGGAGAGGATATCTAGAGTTATAAAGAGTGAATGAGAGGATATCTCGAGATATAAAAAGGGAAGGCGAGCATATGTAGAGATATAAAAAGGGAAAGAGAGGATATCTCGAGATATAAAAAGGGAAGGAGAGGATATCTAGAGTTATAAAGAGTGAATGAGAGGATATCTAGAAATATAAAATAGGAAGGAGAGAAAATTTAGAGTTATAAAAAGGGAATAAGAGGATATTTCGAGATATAAAAAAGGGAATGAGAGGATATCTAGAGATATAAAAAGGGAAGGAGAGGATATCTCGAAATATAAAAAGGGAAGGAGAGGATATCTCGAAATATAAAAAGGGAAGGAAAGGATATCTCGAGATATAAAAAGCGAAGGAGAGGATATGTATAGATATAAAAAGGGACGAAGGGGATATCAGAGATACAAAAGGGGAAGGAGAGAAAAGTTAGAGCAATAAACAAAGAAGAGAGAAAATTTAGAGATTTAAAAAGGGATATTTGGTGATATAAAAGGGGAAAGCGAGAATATATAGAGATATAAAAAGGAAAAAGAGAAAATCTAGAGATATTAAAATGGAAGGAGAGAATATCTAGAGATATAAAACGGGAAGTAGAGGGTATCTAGAGATATAAAACGGGAAGGAGAGAAAATCTAGAGATATTAAAATGGAAGTAGAGGGTATCTAGAGATATAAAACGGGAAGGAGAGAAAATCTAGAGATATTAAAATGGAAGGAGAGGATGTCTAGAGATATAAAACGGGAAGGAGAGAAAATCTAGAGATATTAAAATGGAAGGAGAGGATATCTAGAGATATAAAACGGGAAGGAGAGAAGATCTAGAGATATTAAAATGGAAGGAGAGGATATCTAGAGATATAAAACGGGAAGGAGAGGATATCTAGAAATATAAAACGGGAAGGAGAGAAAATCTAGATATTAAATGGGAAGAAAAATATAATTATGCAAAATGTGTCGGTGGAAGAATATAAAATGGGAGAGGAGGACATTAAGGGACTAAGAAAAGTGGCAAATGAGAAGGAAAGACAATAATAGAGAGAGTTGGTTATTGAAGAAGGTTGATGAAAAGGGGGTTAATTATGCCGACTAAAATAGCCTATTAATCCTCAATAATTGAATGTAATGATGAAAAAGTCGAAATGAAGAGAGACGTTCACATCTATCTATCTATCTATCTATCTATCTATCTATCTATCTATCTATCTATCTATCTATACCAGTCTGTTCATGCCTATCAATTTTTGAAGTCAGGCTTTGTTTAACATAAGCCCAAAAGAATGTCATATTCTTTAAGGACAGATCTAATTACAGTAGTAATCTTTTGCGAATGTCGTTTGGTAATTCTAAAAAGGATAATGATCATTAGAAAAATTCTTTAGCATAGCACCCAGTCGTCTCCTTCAACGTAGTTTTATACCCAAAATACTGAGTTAATAATTGTTTTAAAATCGAAAACTGAATAATATCCACATTTCTTCTCTGAATTTAGATAGAAAAATGGATAGAAGAGTAGGTAACAAATGCGTGAATAACATTTATACTCATAAATTCCAGACATGCATTCTTTTGTATGCAAATAAACTTGGCTAAATAATTAGAAAATTATTTGACAGTCATCTTTAATCAAACTTGATTTAATGCACGTACGCATGAGCGCGCGCGCACACACACACGTGATCTATATACATATACGTATATTTTTTATATGTGTGCGTGTATGTTGGTTATAATATCACTACATTTTCGTGCGGTTTAACTTGACATTTATCTAATATCAGCTAAATCATATCACATATCAAAAACTAACAAAAATAATGCGACAAATCCATATCAATAAAACAAATATACTAATACTCCATAATGGAAAAACGACTACAAATAATAAAAGCATAAACCAAATTAAACAACTCAACATAAATGGAAGTTAATTAGTGGGCAGCTGAATTTAGGAGGAAAAGAAGGCTCTTGAAGATGACCCACGGTCTGGTTGCTCTTTAACTGCCCCCACCGAAGAAAACATTGATCGAGTTCACTACTTGGTGATGGATAACAGGCGACTGACAATAAATCAAGTTGCCAATGACATTCGTATATTCCGTGAGAATTTTGAGAATATTCTGCGCAATGAACTGGCCATGACAAAGGTTTTGCTCATTGAGTGCAAAAGCTTCTTATGCAGCTGATAAAAAAAGGTACAGGATGATCGCATCGCGGGAACATCTGAGATCTAGCCGGTGCCCTTGAATGCTTCCTAACCCAGCATGGGTTAGGAAGAGTTCATCACTTTAAGCCAGAAACAAAGCAGCAATCCATGCAGTGGAAACACCCCTCCTCCATTGCTCCAAAGATTTCTAGGATCTTTCATCTGCAGGGAAGATGGCTTCGTTTTTTTTGGATGCAACAGGCATTGTGCGTATTGACTATCTTCAAAAGGGCCACACCATCAATGGAGAGCACTATGCCAACTTCAGTAACGAAAGACTATCAAGACCAAACGCCCAGGACAACTGAAGAAAGTGGTCTCGTTTCATCAAGACAATGTTCTAACATACAAGTTCTTGGTTTTAATGACTGCTGTGTGTGACTGAGGCTTTGAACAGGTTGATTCTCCTGATTGCGCCATCTGACTATCATTTGTTCCCCAACTTGAAAAACACTTGTCTGGCAACCAGTATCACAGAAAGGATGGCCTCATATCTGCACTTGATGACTTTTGACCAAAAGGACGAAATAATCTTTCTTCACCAATTAGATCTAAGCACTGAAACACCGATGGATCAAGTATGGGCACCGCAAGGAGGACTATGTTGAAAAATAAACTTCATTTGGTCACATTACGCGAGGGTAATTGCTCATCCTATGAACTTTTCAGGCATATATATATATATATATATATATATATATATATATATATATATATATATATATATATATATATTTAGTTTACGAAAAAATAGGTAATCCGTATGGGTAGACCCAAGGAGGATAAAATCCAGAGAGCTCAATGTAAATCAGAGCTAATAATTTAAATTTAAACAGACCACTTTAAGGTTCAATATAATAAATTATTTCCCCACAGCTCTTTTAAAGGACCGCGGATCATCAGATTTTACTTCCAAAGGGTGAAACGAAAAATGAAAAGAAATTTACACATTTATGACGGGCAGTACTAAGTATATGTAAATTAAGGAAGTGAGGAAGTGAGGGGGGAGAGAGACATGATTGAGTTAGATGTGACATTTCTATTCTTTCAAATTTAAATTGTTTGAGGAAATGCAGACATTGACACATTAAATCGGTTAACTTAACAGAAGTTATATATTGATATGGAAGGGGGAGAGGAGAAAAAGGCATAAAGAGAAAAAGAGAGAAAGAAGCCATATATATATATATATATATATATATATATATATATATATATATATATATATGTATATATATATATATAATAAACAACAAAATCAACCCCAGTGTGGACTGAGTTCGTGTCAGAAATAGAAAGTTTACTGTGAAATGTAAAAAAACAAAAAGAACAAACTACTACAGAATATATCTATTTCAATCTTTCAGTCAGACGAAATGCATGAGGCAGGTGTCAGGGGTGGGTGGAACGCATTTGTCTTAAAGGGAAGAAGTTTTATAAAATTAAACCCGAATATTAGCATTATGATATTAATTTGGGGGTATATGAAGAATAAAATATTAATTTAAAATTAAAAGAGAAATAAAAAAGGGGGTTAAAGATAAAATATCTATATAAAAGGATTTAAAGGATTAATGGAGAGAGAGAGAGTTGGGAAGATCTTAGAGATGGGGAATTTTTATAAATTATAATTAATATAGGTAAAGAGGTTATAGAGGGTGAGAAATATAGAAATTAGAATTAGTTCTACATTCGATATTTGAAGAGTTAGAGGGGAGTGGATATTATGGAAATAGAGTATCTAATTAAATTAAACCTGTATTTGAATTTGTTTTTATGTCGACATTTTAACACTGATTCATTCCTCTTATTCAATAGTTGGCTTTGACTATTGTATTATATCATTCTAATGTTTTTTTTCTAAACAAAAGTCGCACCCATCTCTAAGACTATTAAGAGTAAGTGCGGAACCTATAACTTTCTACTCTATCTGTGGACTTAAATCTTTCTCCTTCAATTCCCCAAATTTCTTTGAAAGTGCTGTCTGGTGTTTTAGTTTAGGGTTACAATTTTCTTTTAGGTGTCACAGTTAAATTTCTATTTCTGACACGAACTCAGTCCTCACCGGGGTTGATAACACAGACGATTGATAACTTCGTCTGCCAAAATAGGCTATTCCCTGTATGAGGAGATTTTGGATTTTATTGTTTATTAATTATTTGCTCTGTAATAATAAATACATTGACCTCTTTTAGTGGATCAGTTTTAATGTTGATATTACTAGGATCCACTTAGATTTGTTACCTTTACTATATATATATATACGACTCTTCTAGTTCTACATAAACAGCGAAACAGTTTGTCTGTGGATGACAAAAATATTAGCTTCTGAAAAATTAATTTCGGTTGAGCCCTCTGGTTTGAGGTGTGAATTTGTAAACAGTGACTATTTAAGCTAATACTGCACGACTCTTCGACAGAATTGAGTCACTCTCAGTCACTGTGTGTATATCTGAATCTAAAAATAAACACGCTAAAATTCACCCTCATCCCGTACCGTACGCTGACGGCTTAGTGGGAGAAGTTCGGACTGACGCAAATTCAGTCGGGTTTCGATCCTAGCTAGAGGCAACCGGACGTCTAGACACACTGATGAGCTGTGAAACAGTCTGTCTGTGGATGACACAAATATATATATATATATATATATATATATATATATATATATATATATATATATATATATACAGGGTGCGACGAATAAATTGTCTAAATTACGCAAAAATACACAAAAATATCTTGAGATAGTAAAGAAAATTTATTCAATAAAATCGCCATTAGCTTCAACCCCAGATGACTTCGGAATCTCTTGCATCTCTTCTGGACGGTCCCCTTGTTTAAGCCGATGAATGCTGCCATACTTCTTCAGTTCATCTTTGGTGTTACAAGTAGTTTTGGTGGTCTCGCTCATCTGCGCCACACACATAATAATCAAGGGGGTTGCCGTTCGTGGAGTTAGGTGACCAGGTGTAAGGGGTGATGTAGTCGCAGAAACTGACAGCCATGACTGGATTCTTCTGCTTGTATTGCATGGTGCAGAGTCCTGTTGCCAGACATAGGGTCTTCAGCAGACACCCTCTTGACCAAGGGCAACATCACCCTCTCAAGGCACTTGATCTAGGCCTTCATGTTGAGTCTGATGCTCTCACCAACAAATTCGAGAGTTCTTTTCTTATCAGAACGAACAGAGTGAGTGTTCCGAGCAGCCATACCTTTGTAATCACCATTAGATTCTTTCCGAATCATTTGCACTCTCCTCAGGCGTTCAGGTTGAGAAGTGTAAACGTGAATTCAAAACTGGTTTGAGCGCGACTAATAACTCCATGTTATAAAACCTACTAGCGATTGAAACCAAAAGACAAGGACCATGTAGCATGGTTTGTCTCTAACCGTATACTACACAGGAAACCTACATGTTCAAGAAAAGGAATACATTTCCTATTATACATTTATTCGTAATGGTAATTGTAAGGAGGCACGGTGGTGTAATAGATAGCGGCCCGGATTGAGGGATCGGAGAGCCGAGTTCGAATTCCAGTCGAATCCGTTACATTCACTTACGTGCAAATACCCTGGAGGGAAAAGGTATGAATTCTCTTCTTCCCCCCCCAGATATGGATAAATAGCAACTGGTTTACCGCAGAAAGAAATAGCAACCTAATCGCCTACGGATGTATCACGCATGGCACATAACTGACTGATTTGTGAGATTAGCCGTTTCCTTATATGGGAACTTTCATCTTTCAGTGCTACTGTCAGTTGAAAATAATAAAATATTTTCTTTAAAAGCCCACTAACTACTATTACTCTTTATAGCACTGATGAGCGTTTCCTTCCTAACCTTTCGTTTGAAGAAGTGGGGTAAGTCAATATCTTGATTTTATCAGTATTTTTCTCTTCGAGTTACAAGTACAATCCAATTTAGTTGTTTTTTGTGGCAAGTTTTCTAGTGATGCAATTTCTGTTATTTGCTAAAGTTCTGTAGCACCATTCCATAAGATTCGATGAAAGATGGTTCTCTGTAAGACCTACAGGTTTCACTCGCTGGAAGCCATCTTTAAAAGTTTGAGAAAATGGCTGTATACAGCTGCGAGTTTAGGCATCCCTGAACGAGACTGATGCTATGCATGACATCCACATGAGAATCTGTATATGATGAGCTTATTTAAGAACATGGCTTGAGTTCTAAGATAAATGGTTTGTTTTGTAGCATCCTGAGGTGTTGAACAAACTAACTTTTCTATGTTCAATTGTTGGACAAAACTAACTTTTCTATGTTCAATTTCCTTATCCACTATACTAGTGGCATCATTTTATTTAAGAAATGACATATATACTTTATATAGATATTTAATAACCTTTAAACATTGCATTGTAGAACCGACTCCCAAGAGGATGCTTTCCCAATCACTACAATCCTAACCTTTTTATGTTTAGAGTTAACCCTTATTTTCTTATCCATGTCCACATAAACTGTGCTTCTTACTCTGTAACCCTCTACCTCGAATGGCTCCAGATAAAAAAGAAAAAAGAAAACAAGAAAATTGAAAAAGAAAAAAAAGGGAAAAAGAAAAAAGGAAAAAGAAAAAAAGGAAAAAAGGAAAAAGAAAAAAGGAAAAAAGAAAAAGGAAAAAAAAGGAAAAAAGAAAAAAGAAAAAAAGAAAAAAAAAAGAAAAAAGAAAAAAAGGAAAAACGGAAAAAGAAAAAGGAAAAAAGAAAAAAGGAAAAAGAAAAAAAAAGAGAAAATTTAAAAGAAAAACTACAAATAAATAAATATATATATAATAACAAAGTGTTTCCTATATTTAATTACGCAAGAGTAAAGTTTCAAAAGATATCTAACTTTAGATGACTCATATCGTCGTCTGTGTGTCAAAAGATAATAAATTTTTAATATTTTCCGAATATTGCAAATAGGCCAACCGTAGAGTGTGTGACACATTAAAAAATCGAATAGGCTGTAAGCTTGAAAGCCATACCCAATACGAAGATAACCGCCCGCCGTTACGAAATTCAGACAATATCAGGAATACTTTGTGGAGAAGAAATAATGTGTTTACCAGAAACACTATGCCGGGAGAGAAAATGACGTATTCCTTTTATGTTATCAAAAACTGTGCGGTTGGTACATTTCAAATAATGATAATCCGATCCACTATTATCAGAAGATGACATTTTTTATTTTTTACTCAACTCCCATTTTTTCATTTTTCTTTTCCTTTTTTATAATGCGAAATGTTATATTACGATTTCTGTCGAGACTGTTACAATATGACTCCTACTTTCTCCCTTTCATTATACACATATCTCTGTTTTGGGTATTTTGTGCCAGTTAGTCGGAAGTCTTTTCTTTGCTCTGCTCTCTAAAAGAAATGAAACTGAAATAGGATCTCGACATATAGCCGCATGCTTTCTGAAATCTATACACTTGCAGGCGCTCTCTGACCCATGTTATTATCTGAATCTATATGAATAATATGCTTGAAAATCCCCTAATCTGCCGCGATGTAACCGCAAGATAAATTGAACTTTTAAAGTGTGTATACATATTGCTGATAGTACGCATCATATTTTCTTTCCTCGAGATTGTAGAAAATAGGAAATAAATTTATTCGATATGCATTACATATATTAATAACAAATGATATCCCCCCAGCCACATCACTATAGATACAAAACATGTTGACATTTATATAGTCATAAAGTATCCCGAGGCGTCTCACTGTGGTGATTAGGCTAATCTTTCAGACAGTCACGGCTGTGTAGTGAGTTATCTCCTCTTTGGGTGGTCTTTTTGTTTTTACTTAATATCCACCGGATACAAGGCCCAAGAGTCACTCAAAATAGAGCGTTACTGAATGCGGTTGCTTTATGGACATAAGAATAAAGATAAGTGCAAGTTATGAGGATATGTAGGATAGATAACGATTGACGCTAGACATGACGAGGTAAAGATTGTAGCGAACAGGGAAGCATACTCTCGTGAGTCTGTCCCACAAAGTAGCGGTTCTAGGGAAGAAGGTCTCTGAGTAGAACTTCCTTTTTATAAATGGAATACAAAGAGAATGACGATGGTTAAACATTATGTATATTGTATGACGTGTCCTAGGTATAACGGTCTAAACTGGTGGAAATAAAGAATGTAGCTCGCCTGAACGTAAGTCGTTCGCTATGTAAATCGCAATAGAATGGCAACTGTTTTTGGCTAATTCTCGCCTTCCTTCGTTTGCTGCAACCAGTTTCAAGTCACTCAGAGTGACTCTATTTACAACTGATGAATAAATTTTTACGTGATTTTTATTTATTTTCATACACTCTTCAATATACAATCTCTTAGGCAGAAAGCTACCCTATATAATGCTGGCTGTTTCTTTTGTAAAACGACGGCTTACAGAATTTTAAGTCTTTCCATGAATAGTATGCGATATACTAAGAGTGACCTGAACTTGATTCCAGCAAACGTGGGAATTAGCCAAAAACAGACAAAAAAGGAATTGACAACGAATGTAATAACATTCGAAAATACTTAGAAAAGTCTTTAGAAAGCCTACCAATTGAATAAAACTATCTTATTCAGAATTTTGAAACGTGTAATAAAAAATTGGAGCGACAAACCATTTTTTTAAATCAATTCACAGCAAGCAAGATGCTAACGAAAGTGAAAGTAAATGCGAAGGTTTTAGAAGGAAACAGGCCAATAATGACTGACAAAAAGAAAAAAATATGTCAGTGGCGAGTTTTTTTCCGGAAATAACTTTTTAGTCTAATATCGTTTTTCTTCGTTTGTTTTTTTTTTGTTTTGTTTTTTTTAATGAAATCGGTTTTATATATAAAAGGAGAAAGGAGAAAACAACAAAATTTAATATCGAAATTTAATGGTATAGAGATGTTTAGCTTCAAATTTAAATCTTTCATCCTGAAGATATGAATGATTCGCGTAATATAAATTGAACCCGCACCACATAATTGATATATATATATATATATTCATATCTTCATTATCTGCTTTTCGTATGAATGATTCGCGTAATATATATATATATATATATATATAAAAGTGGACATGGAAGTCAGCACTTAGAGGCGACAGTCTGTTTCATGCTAGTGCAATCGTCAGGCGACTAGTGCTGTTATTTTTCTCGGCTATTTATATAAGGGTCAGTGGTGCATTATGGGTAGTCTATTTTGGCGGTTACTTTTACCGGAAGTGGCTTATTTGTTTATTTATTTATGTCAAATTGTTTTTCTTGTTTTTTGTTTGTTTTTTTATTTTTATTTTTATTTTTTATCTTATATATTTATTTATTTATCCTTTTATTTTGATCGGTGTTTTTGGTTAACGTAGTAAAAATTTGTTTATATAGCTTATTGTTGGTAGTCTATAATGGCCGTCATTACCGGAAATCGCTTGTTCGCTTATTTATTTGGGTCAAATTGTTTTGCTTGTTTTTATTTATTTTCATTTTTATTTTTTTATCTTATATATTTGTTTATTTGTCATTGATTAAATCTGTTTGTTGAATTTGTGGTTTTTTCTGACTATTATTTAGGTGGGAACAGTTTTTAATTTATCTATTTAGGTTGGTTATCTTTATTTGTTTTTGTTTTGTTTTGTTTTTTAAACGGCTAGTTTATCGTAATCGGTTGTTAGTTTATTTATTTATATATTTGGATGTATTTAGATCGATTTATTATACTTGTTGTTATTTATTTGTTACACTATATCTTTTTGGCTTTCGGTTTTTAAGTAACGTAGTATATTATCTTTTATTAATGTTTTTTTTTTTTTTTTTTTTTTTTTTATTTGTATAACAGTTATAACTTTCGTCCGTTCTTTTGTTTTGATTTTGTTTCGTATATTCTAACAGGTGTGGTTTTATGATTTGTTTGGAGTAATTTATTTTGCTTATTTTATTGTTGTTTGTTTATATATTTATTTATTTTTCTATTTTAAGTTACGTAGTAAAAATTTGTTTTCATGTCTACATTTTGAGATTAGCTCGGATCTTTTATTTAATAATTTATTTTCATCTGGGAAGGTAATGATAGCTATTTTTTCCTCCAAGCAAAGTTTGCAGGTTTTTGATAGGTTGTTGTAGGCTGATGATTTTTTCCTTATTTTCCAAGATATTTTTGGTGTGGTGTGTGTTTTGTTTTTTATTTCCCAGATATACTTAGAAAGCATTGTGCTGTTCGCATATTTACTATTTGTGAAAGACATTTTGTGTACATAATTTCTTTGTTTCCATGGTCCTTCGGTTACTCCTATATATACTTTTTCTTCATTATCTGCTGATTTTGTCGTGGCTTGGTAGATTACGTTGTTTTGTAAACAATTACCGTTTAAGGGACATTCGTTTTTTATTCTGCAGTTGCACGTGGGTTTAATTTGTTCGTGTGGTTTGTTAATAATTTTTCTGTTGTGCTTTTTTATTATTTGTGCCATGTTCTCGGTGCAACTGTAGCTGATTTTTACTGTGTTTTTGTTGAATATTTTGTGTAGGGTGCTTGATTCCGGGAAGTGTTTGTGTAAAAGCTTGAAGAATATTTTTCCTATGTTTGTTTTTACGTTTTTGCTGTACGGTGGGTTGAACCATATGATATTTCTTTTTCTGTTGGTCTTTTTTGTGTTCTGTGGTGAGTATGTGAGTGTTGCTGGGAATCCGCTATCTTTTAGGGCTGTTTTGATAATATACTACGTTACTTAAAAACCGAAAGCCAAAAAGATATAGTGTAACAAATAAATAACAACAAGTATAATAAATCGATCTAAATACATCCAAATATATAAATAAATAAACTAACAACCGATTACGATAAACTAGCCGTTTAAAAAACAAAACAAAACAAAAACAAATAAAGATAACCAACCTAAATAGATAAATTAAAAACTGTTCCCACCTAAATAATAGTCAGAAAAAACCACAAATTCAACAAACAGATTTAATCAATGACAAATAAACAAATATATAAGATAAAAAATAAAAATGAAAATAAATAAAAACAAGCAAAACAATTTGACCCAAATAAATAAGCGAACAAGCGATTTCCGGTAATGACGGCCATTATAGACTACCAACAATAAGCTATATAAACAAATTTTTACTACGTTAACCAAAAACACCGATCAAAATAAAAGGATAAATAAATAAATATATAAGATAAAAAATAAAAATAAAAATAAAAAAACAAACAAAAAACAAGAAAAACAATTTGACATAAATAAATAAACAAATAAGCCACTTCCGGTAAAAGTAACCGCCAAAATAGACTACCCATAATGCACCACTGACCCTTATATAAATAGCCGAGAAAAATAACAGCACTAGTCGCCTGACGATTGCACTAGCATGAAACAGACTGTCGCCTCTAAGTGCTGACTTCCATGTCCACTTTTATATTTACACACGCTCTATCTCTGATATTGAGCACTTTACCCCATAAATATAGCACACTTTAAGACTATATTTCTGCATATATATATATATATATATATATATATATGTGTGTGTGTGTGTGTGTGTGTATAAGTTGTAGCCTCTGTCTCTTTATGTTTGTTTGTTATCGAACTCCTCCTAGGGTTTTAAAGATAGAACCTCTATAACCAAATATATTCTGAAATTACATTATCCAGGGTGCTTGGATAAGTATATTTCATTTTGAACAAAAGGGTCTCCGTGGAAGCAGGCACAATCACCCCACTGTTTTTTTTTCCTTTTGATATAAGTTAAATTAAATTAAATTTTTAACAAGGGAATGACTCCTATTCAAATTATAGAAGGAAAAAGCCAGAAGATGGAAGTCACATCGGCAAGATCATTGATTAATACTGAAATGTTTTATTTTCCAACACTAATTATAACAATGATTTAAAATTAATCATCATTTTCTTACAAAAAAATGTATGGCACGCAGTAAGGCGGGGGTAATTCAGCTAGTATATATACATATATATATATATATATATATATATATATATATATGTGTGTATGTGTGTGTGTGTGTGTGTATGTGTGTGTGCGTGTGTGTACTTAGGCAGCATCCTTTCTTTTAAACACGATGTATTAAACACCAAAGACAACTTAGTCCTGCTGATTTTCTTTTGTATTTTCTCATATTATCGAATGAGACTTTTTATTTCAAAATTATATTGATATATATAATTTCCAAAAGTCAATCGAGTACTTTCGAACGTCATCGTTCATCATCAGGGTCAAATTTTTAACTTTAGCCAATTACCTTGCAACGGAATGGTATTGCTACATTTATAAGAACGAAATAAACGTTATGAATTATTTTTAATTCAAGAGATGCGTTAATGTTATCACGTGCAAGCGAAGCCATCTGATCATATGAAGGGGTGAAAAAGATTTTTTATTGTAAACACCTAAAGAACAAAAATGCGTTATGGAATTTAAAAAAAATAAAAATAAAATATATATATCAGTATAATTTTGAAATAAAAAGTCTCATTCGAAAATATGAGAAAATACAAAAGAAAATCAGCAGGACTAAGTTGTATTTGGCGTTTAATACAACGTGTTTAATATATATATATATATATATATATATATATATATATATATATATATATATATATATATATATATATATACGTGTGTGTGCGTGTGTGTGTGCGTGTTTCGTTGAATATTAACAATGAAATTCTTGTAAGTTTTTTTGATTCAGTTTTTCTAGTGTCCTTACAGTTTTCGTTTATGACAGCTAAGGGTGAGTAATAACTGTCCGGCGTGATTACTGTCCCAAGTACTTTTGTTCAAGACTTTAGCCATTTTCTAGGGGTGTTAATTTATTGTTGTTAGTATGGTTTGGTTTGGTTTACAATATTGAAGGCTTAGTAGTAATTCCACTCATATTGTCATTTTTCTTTCGCTTTCTTTTACTGTATAGTATAAGATTAAGAATGTGTCCAATAATTTCGCTGGTCTTGTCAGGACAATCACACCCCTCCCCTATATATATATATATATATATATATATATATATATATATATATATATATATATATATATATATATATCAGCATTTCACCCCAAGCAAGGCAGAAGTGCCACTTGCACGCAGGGGGTTACAGAGTGAATGCGAGAGAAAAGACTGGGTATATGGGGGATTGAAGAAAGGATAAAAGATGAACAATGAACAGGGTTTAAGTCAACAGAAGATGGCACATTTGAATTTTTGAAGATAGTAGTTGTCAGGAATGCAAGTAAGAGGAAGGGAATTCCGCAGTCGGGAAGTGCGTGAAAAGTAACTGTTGCAGTAGAAGCGGCGGTTACATTTAACTATTTCAATACTAAAAGGGTGGGACCTAGATGCCAATCACCTAGCAATCTTAAATTCATGTAGTCGCGGCACCAGGGATAAAAGCTCATCAGAGCAGTTGGCATGGAAATATTTATAGAAAAGACAGAGGGAAGACGTCTGTGGGAATGTGACTGAAGTCCAGATGCCAGATCAGGATCAATTACATTGCAGATCCTATTTGTAATTTGTCGAGAACCTCGAGATGAACAGCAGATGCACGAGGCAAGATATGTCAACAATATTTAATGCACGGACGAATGGTCGATTTGTAAATGTGTATGATGGACTCTAACGATATATATATATATATATATATATATATATATATATATATATATATATATATATATATATACAAATGAAGAGAAAGAACAGACAGACTAAGAATCTACCGTTCTTTAGCATTTACTTTTTTTTGAAGTGATCGATACAACGTAGAGCAAAATATTTTAATAATATTTTTTTATTTAAAAATATTTTATAATACGGTAGGTTAAAAGAGGAGGCGGGGCAAGATTTCAAAGTTTTATTGGTATGTCTACGTTAACCAATCCCAAAACGGGTCATGGCTGAAGCAGGAAAGTGAAAAATGCAGGTTGCAGGTTATGAGTATGCGTGTTATTCAATCCTGTATGGATGAATTGACATTTTTAAAAGACGTGTCAATATTAACTATTAATATATATATATATATATATATATATATATATATATATATATATATATATATATATATATATATATATATATATATTCCTTTTACTTTGGCATTGAAAACACTGTTTATTGTTAAATGTTAAACGAAAACCAAAGAATTCCAAGCAATCAAGGGGCAATCTCTGCACGCACGCCCTACGATCAGGAGTGGGTATCTCCAGCCCCAGAATGTTGCAGTAGCGGCGATCAGGGGATCATTACAGGCATTCATGCGACCAAAGGTAAATAAAAATAGGGCCACTCAAAACTGAGCTTTTCATGATAACTATCTCATATTGTTGCACATTTTCTTGTAGGCGAAGATGAAATGATGTTGGCAGATGACCTAAAATCCAGCATCTTAGAAGTGTTAGGTTAGATACAGTATTTGTTTTATTCTTCCCGTCCGGATGTAAATCTTTCACCTGCTAAAAGTTCTGTTGTGGATGTGGATGTAGTTTTACGGTTACTAGCTGGAAATACACTCTTGTGTAAATTAATTGAAATAACTTCTTTAGTTTCCTTTCTTTCACTATACGGTCAGTTTCAGACCCAGTGGAGTGACAGGGTGTAATCGATTTCTATTTTTTCCGCAGATCAGGTCATTTGCAGTGGTGTGCAGCAATATGAATCTATTTTCGGGGTGTACGATGAAAATTGTTTGAAAAATATTGCGTCATCCGTGATTGCATCAGATCTTTATCACGCAAAAACACTATTGTCTCGACTGTCGATTAGTTGTCCTACGTCCATTGTCTGCAATGGAAGTTACTCCAAGGAAGCGTACGAAAATTGTAACGTTACACGAACACATTGGCAAGCCTTACCAGTGAACAATTCAGAGTACTATAGACTGGCTTGGAAACACTCCTGATTTAAATCCAATTGAGAATCTCTGGTCAATCTGCAAGGAACGACTTCGTGGAATAGACATACAATGTACTAACATGTGCACTATGTCATGTTTCATTGGAAAAATACGACAAAAAGCAAATAATAACGGAATTATTCGTTTTGTTTCAATTAAATTTCACAAGGGTGTAGGATCTGCGATCACGTTTCAACTTCCAACCTAGGCCATTTCGCTCGCTTTTGCATAGGTTTCCTTGGAAAGGGCATGAATCCATTTTTCTCCTTCACAGTAGCATGCCAAACAAGCATCTCTAGCTTTGGTTGGCAAACAGTACCGGAGAATGACAAATTCTGAATTCAAAACTGGGTGTAAATTTTGAAACTCCAACTCGTAAAACCCTGTTTGCTATGGAGACCGTAGTAGCAACACGTAATGTTGTAAATCTGTAGCTGAACACTCCTACGTGTTAAATAAGGAAAGAATCATTATTGGCCTTGACCAATCTGTTACATACATCGTTATATTATTGTTAAAGCTAAAACACTCCCCGGTTAAGTAACTCTTTTTTCGCTCTGTCTAGTCGAAGGTGAATGAGTGATATTTCTAGCGGGTTGAACGCTCATTGATCACCGATTACTTCATATAAAATTCTGCCTGTTCTCTGCACCGGTGATATAGGTGAAACGTGTTTTCTTTATTTTTCCTTTGCAATATTTTTTCTTGTTTTATCAAAGAAAACTTAAGGGAAGCAAATTAATTTGATCCCATTGATTTAAAGAATTACATTCTGACTCCATGAATTCGACTAAAGATTTAGTAAATAACTTCTTTGAAAAGTTAATGAAGTTGTATATATGAACGAATAATCAAGAGGATGCGAGAGCGGTGAAATACATTTCTCCTTTGATTGCTTGCCTGCTGTTCAGTTCCAGGTTTTGCTTTAGAATCAGGCGACAGTATAAAAAACTTCAGTTCTGTTCTCCATCAAGAAGAAAAAAAACAACAAAAAAGAACGGTGGTAATATAAGATAAGGGGCTTGGAAAGCCTTAATCATTGGGGCAATTCGCTTGTTCAACGAATATAAAAACTATTAATAAATTTAAAAACATGGATAAATATCTTAGCTACAAAAAAGAATAATTCCTAGGATTTCATTTAAATTCTGGGATTTATAAGTATTTCCTCATAAATGAGACCCTAAGAAATTCCAGGGGATTGCTTTTCACCCAGCTATACATATATATATATATATATATATATATATATATATATGTGTGTGTGTGTATATATATATATATATATATATATATATATATATATATATATATATATATATATATATATATATATATATATATATATATATACATACATATATATATATATATGTGGGAAGAGTACTAAGTATTAGAGATAGAGAAAGTATGAATATAGGAATCAACACTGTATGGTGACTGTCATTTTCAGGCATCAAGGCGATCTCTAAACTTAATCAGCATGCAGTGTTGATTTCTATCTGGTTATACTTCATACATGCATAGATACAGATATACATAATTTAATGGCCGTCGACTCACAAAGCGATTATGACCATCACTGACATGACCGGTCCATCAGGTTAACCCCCACCCCATACTGCATTCATCTGTTGTGTGAACGACAGTGGCTCATGAAGCCAGCCATCGATCTGCATTTCTTGTTACATATATGGCATGTCAAATCATCTCCGGTTGGTGGAAGTTAACTTTGAACATTATTAGTTCTAATGCGTTTTTTATATGCCTTACACATACATACACACGTACATATATAGAAATTGGGGTCAAATACACATCAAATATGGATCGAAATTCGACAGAATGATAGGATAAAGAACAAACAGGAAAGGTTTATTACGCTAGCATCTTTGGCTTTTATTAAAGCTCCATCAAAGAATGAGATACTAAATCTATTCTAAAAATTCTAACCTATGTTTACAATAACCGGTGTTTAAGGCAACAACGTCCTCAAATCAACATAGGATAAACCACTGAGCATACGTAATATCTACTAGGCACACACACACACACACACGCACACACACACACACACCTACGTATATACATTATCATCCGAATCTAACATAAACAGACTTACACACATAAAGCAATAACTACATTTTTTTCAGTTAGTCTTGGAATCCTTACTTTTAGCTTCGAAATAACGCGTCGTCTCTCCTTGTGTTCAGGCCGCCATGAATTATACTAACACTGTTTAACAAGTCAAATGCACGTGAAGTCTGGTTAATCAATGAAATTTCATCTCTATGTCTCTGATAAGCCTTTAATAAAAATGAAACATTTTCCTATTTGGCAGCTGATCTAAAAATTGATCTACAATCTGTTTTTAACTGGGACAAAAAAAAATGGCATGTGAATTTTAAAGCTTCCAAAATGAAACGGCTCTCTATGAATCATCTGAGGAAAGTTGATTTACTGTGCTAGACAATTTTTCTCGTCAGAATCTATTTTACATAAGTCTACCTTTCGTACATTCATTGAATATTGCTGCTGCATCTGGTCTGGTGCTTCTGCTATGTATTTAGAGATTCTTGATAAAAGGAAAAGAAACATTTGCAATGTTATTGGTCCTAACCTGACATCTCGGATTCAGTCACCTTACAACCGCCATAATGTAGTTTCCCTGTGTCTTTTCTATAAATAGTTTCACGGTAGATGTTCCTCTTTCGTAACTAAAATTTATGAATTTAAGCGCGGTACTAGATTTTGCAGTTTGAAATAGTTAGATGTAACCGTAAGTTCTATGCTAATAGTTTCTTCTCTTGCACTTTGCGCTTGTGGAACTCTCTTCTGGCTTCTTGTTAGCTAGTCAAATTTAAGCCTCAAATAATTGAATACAATGTCAATCGTTATCTTCTGTCTTCATAATTGCTGATCTAATGTCCTCTTCCTTTAATAATGTTTTTCTCATATTTTCTCACACTCATTAAGACCTTGAGCCGGTGTTAGAAAATACCTACATGGGTTATATCTTGGGAATACTTTTATATGCGTGTGATATAATAGATAACCGGCCATAAAAATTATTACAATCTAATAATAATTTTTGCTTTAAATAACCTGCAACTGATTGATAAATAAATAAATAAATCAATATATATATATATATATATATATATATATATATATATATATATATATATATATATATGTGTGTGTGTGTGTGTGTGTGTGTGTGTGAACATTGAAGTCAACACGCCGGGGCTCATGCTAGACACAATCGTCAGGCCGCGGCCTGATGATTGCGTCTAGCATGAAACAGCCTGTCGCTTCTGAGTGTTGACTTCAATGTTCACTTTTATATTTATATTTACATACGGTCTATCTCTGATATTGGGCACCTTATCTCATAAATATAGCACACCTTAAAATTAAATTTCTTCATATATATCTTTTGATATTAGTTCGTTTATATCTATCTACATATATATCATTTTAAGCCTGTTTATATGTATGTAGGCATGCAACTATATATCTATCTATCTATTTATCTATCACTTCAAACGTTATTTTTAGTTGTCATCCTCGTTTGAAACAGATTCAACGCTTTTATTTTAAACAGTGCGTATTATGTCCCTCAGCCTGTGCACTTAGAAAATCTTTATAAAGACATTGTGCTCGCCAGCGGGGTTACAAATAGTGTCCTTGGTAGGAGAATACACCGTGCACCAGATCTCCCACCATCCCCACACAAAAAAAGAAGCAAGTTACACCTTTGTGCAAATTAATTGAAACAACCACTTTAGTTTCCTTTCTTTCATTATACAGTCAGTTTTAGACCCACTGGAATTACAGGGTGCAATCGATTTCTATTTTTCCTCATTTGCAGTAGTGTGCAGTAATATTAATCTGTTTTCGGCGTGTATGATGAAATTAGTTTGGCCTTGGAAAATATTGCGTCATCTGTGATTGCATCAGATTTTCATCAGGCCCAGACACTATTGTCTCGACTGTCGATTAGTTGTCCTACGGCCATTGTGTGGGATGGAAGTTAATCTAAGGAAAAATTGCTGCACGAACACACTATCAAGCCTTACCAGTGAGCAAATCAAAGTAATACTGACTGGCTTGGAAACTCTCCTGATTTAAATTCAATCGCGAATCAATCAATCAATCAATCTATCTATCTATCTATCTATCTATCTATCTATCTATCTATCTATCTATCTAAGCCAATTCATATCTATCTAAGCCAATTCATATCTATCTAAGCCAATTCATATCTATCTAAGCCTTTTCATATCTGTCTATCTTTTCAAGTCAGTTCATGTCTCTCTATCTCTCTATCTAAGCCAATTCATATCTATCTAACCCTTTTCATATCTATCTTTTCAAGCCTGTTCATATCTATCTATCTATCTATCTATCTATCTATCTATCTATCTATCTGTGTACCCATATCTGTCTATCGTGAAAGGTACTCTTGAATATAAAACCTAAAATACTAAAAAAATTGTTAAAGAATTATCTGAATATCTTCGTGATTTCGGCCGATTCAGAATTTTAAAGATAATGATTACATTTTGTTTTGTTTTGTTTTTTAACCCGATAGAATGATGTCTGCCACAAGTTGGCTTAGCGCCGTTATCGCGCCAAATGGCCCATCCTTACTCTCTGCCAACAGCTTATTTCTTCATCTGCAGATAAGGCGTACGCACTTGGATCTCGTGTCTGTCGGAATGAAAAGTCATTAACAGCCGATGGATGGCACAAGATTATCATTTCATCTTTATTAAGTCATTTCTCAAATTACAATCGCAGCACATAAAGTAGATTGCTGAATGGCCTGCCCCCTATTGTGGGTGGGGCGATCAAAAACTTCTTCCAACGCGCCGCTTCTAGCATAAGTCATGCTGGAAATATTGAGTAATGAGAACTTTGCTTGCATCTAGATGCAGTCATGAGACTGGTTGCTTGCAAAGAGATGCACGTTTGTTCTATTTCTAATTAATCAATTGCCTCAAAAAATATTTCACAATTTTACTCTCTATATGATGTAAACCTATGCGTGATTTCTCAGTTAAAAAATCATTTCACATTATCCTTCAGCTAGTAGATCATCAAGGTAACATGTTGGATTCATCATAGCTTTTCCTGTGGCAAGATAATAATTTAACTATTTTTCCTTTTAAAGTGAAGCATTTTGTATACTGTTAATTCACCCAAAACAATGCCCAAGAGCCACCCACTCTAAAGGGTTACTGAGCGAAATGGTTTTAAAAGTAGATAGGTTCGTCTATCGTCCGGTTCACACTCCTCCCCAGTCTTTTGAACAGGAGCAAATGTTTATCCCTTGTTCCCTGTTTAGGATTAGGCTCTCGGTTCCTTATGGAGATTATTTGAACTCTAGACTTCTAACGTCTCCGCCTAAAGTTTGAAATTTTATTCACTATTTTTTTCTTCCTCAATAGGAGTAAATAGATTCGCTTATCACCCCGTTCACACTCCTCCCCAGTCTTTGGAACAGGATTAGAGTTTTGCCCCCTTTTTTCTTTTTTAGGATAGGGTTTCCGGTTTCTTCTCAATTTTTTTTTTTCATTTTCTTTCACTCCAAGTAACCCCTTGTGTTTTTGTGGTATTATCGCCTTGTTTGGGCTAAGAATGGGGTAAGAGGAAACATTATGTGAACGTGTAAGATAAATGTCGGTTCATCCTGAACATGAAGGCACCAAGAACTTAGTTGTCAGCGAAGCATCCTCTTGCAGAATTTGTTCCATAAAGCACCAGTTCTGAAGAAGAAGCTGAGTTGAACTTACTCCTTAAAAAAGTAACACAAAGGGAATAGGGTTACTTTTTCCACTGTGGACGTGGCATGACGCTTACTATATTTGAAGTTCTGAATTGATGGAACTGAGGAATGTAACACGTCCTAATATCTGTCATAGTAATAGCGATAGAGGAGAGAGAGTCTAGCAACGTTTCGTCTCTGTGATAAAGGTTTCAGAGTGTAGAATAATTCATAACCAAAAAGCATGCGTAATCATTTTGAACTCTTAAAACGCTAGAGAGCATCATAGCAGCTATAAAATATATATGTATATCTGTGTGTTTCTCTACGTGCACATATGTTTTGGTAGTCAAAAGCGTGTGTTATTGATTAATAATCTTTATTTAGCCATCAAAATATCTAGCTGTTTATTGTCTTGCCGGCGGGTCTAGAGTGTTTCGACTTCATCTCCTGCACACAAAGGGACACCTTCAGGTAGATGTTAGTGAAATCCAGAATAAAGACATCCAATATTTACGTATAGGCTCACGTATAAACTGGACAAAAGTTTACCTATAAACTCAAGTATAAACCTCCTCATTGCTTATATTTTCAGTTATTGGTATTCTTAGCATCCGTAGGATTTCTTTGGTAACAAAGAAAAGAGTACTGAGTTGTTACATGGCATCTGTCCTCCTTTACCACACCGAATGTTGGACGGTCTCCTCAAAGATGAAGAAAAGACTCGAGGCGACGGAGATGTGGCTCTACAGAAGGATGCTGAAGATACCATGGACCGTGCGTGTGAGCACCGATGAGGTCTTGGAGAGGATGCAAACAAGAAGAAGGCTTATACTTAACATCAGGTAGAGACGCCTGAAATGTCTGGAAAACGTAATGAGAAAGGATGGTCGAGAGAATCTGATACTCACGGTTCGAATAGAGGGGAAAAGAGACACGGGAAAGCAACGCATGACACACCTGACGGGCTTGTATGAGAGAACCTGGTCTCGGGGAGATGGCAGACGAATAAAATATATTCAGAGCTACAAGAGATAGGTGGAAATGGACAAGCCACATAAAAAGAAAAAAATGAAGCACTACATCTATGCTGCTTCCATTCTCTTCTACATTTCTAAATATATTTTCCATACGACCCAAAATGTCATAAATAAATCTTTCTGGTGACTATAAATAAACACACACACACACACACACACACACACGCACACACACACACACATATATATATATATATATATATATATATATATAGTGGGCTCTCCCCACTATATATATATATAGAAGAGGTTTCATACGTTTCCCAAATGTATTAGCACGTAAGTGAAGAAATATCGTTATTTTTTGAAAGATGTAAATATATATATATATACACCTTCATAAGTTGTAAAGTAGCGAAAACTGAAATATTTTCTGCGTTTTAAGAAATACCAAAGTTTGGCAACTCTGGAGTTAATTCCGTTTAGGTTCAGATGTTAAAGACATTTTCTGGATCTAGACCAAAATTTCTTCGATATTCTTTAGTTTTTTTTTGTCATGACTAGTCGCTATCTTGTCAAAGCAATATAAACAAAATAAAATAAAATGACATTTTTCAATGTCAGCCAAGAAGAAAAGGCTTCGTCTTTCAAAGCTGACTGATGTTCGATTCCTAAATTTCACGGGGAACCATTTTTCCAGATTCTTACTTTTCCTTTAAGTTTGTAAAGAACATTCTTATTGCAGTTAAGTGAACAAATCCTCACGGGTTGAGGGATTTATAAAGACCCCCTCAGCGGCACACAGACACACACACACACACACACACACACATATATATATATATATATATTTATTTATAGTGGGCTCTCCCCACTATATATATATAGAAGAAGAGGTTTCATACGTTTCCCAAATGTATTAGCACGTAAGTGAAGAAATATCGTTATTTTTTGAAAATCATTCTTAAAAATCGCTTGATAATTGAAGGATGCTCTGTATTGTGGGTTTAATTTTTAAAATTAATCCAGATTAGAGTTTTCCGATTTGAAAAATAGGATGTTCTGTGTCGCGATAGAAAAATATTTAAAAAAAAATAATTGTAATATTAAGCTCTACGTATCGTATTGAACACTTTAAAAAAAAAATACAAGCTAAGAACTCTGAATTATAAATATTACTGTTCTTTCTCATCATTTTAAATATATATATATATATATATATATATATATATATATATATATATATATATATATATATATATATATATATATATACACCCCATATGAGATAATCCTGGATTTTGTTTTGTAATACACATACATATATATATATATATATATATATATATATATATATATATATATATATATATATATATATACACCCCATATGAGATAATCCTGGATTTTGTTTTGTAATACACATACATATATATATATATATATATATAATTATACGTGTGTGTGTGTACGCTATAATATAAAAATGATCAAATTTATACATAGTTGTGTGTGCGAGTGTGTACGCGCGCGTGTACATATTTTTGACAGTAATCATGGGAAGTAATTAATTGTCGATATAATAGCTCCAGACTCAGTATCATTAATTATCCATTTAGTATATGTTGCTTCTGTGGTTACCTAGCTAATCGTCGAAATCATTATTACATCAGTAAGTACAGTTTTCATTGGGTGTGCCATATATGTAGTCTTGTACAACGCTAAATTAAGCATTATGATTACAGTACGTTCGATCCTTACTGATTATGCCACATAGGAAATATAGTACAAAAATAAACAAAGTACACGCACATACACACAAAAATATCGGTACCGTATGTTTAACATTTTTGTAAAGCCATCTTCCTTCAAGACAGGCAATCATTTCCTTTTCCTTTTTTATCTGTAAATTGCAATTCTTTCTCAACGGTTTCGAATTCAGAGACAGTTTTGAATCGTAGATTGACTGTACCTCAAAACTATAGAGCCCTGCCTACTGTCAAAGCTCTCGCTGGTTTGGATGAGCATATGGATTCATCAATTCTCATAGCACTCTCTAGGGGTAGAGAAGTGCCACTTGTATCTTCGTTGCTACTTCAATCTTCTCTCAAGACAGATTAACGAAGCAATTTTTCCTTTCGGTCGGCAAGAACTCTGTCTCTCTCCGTTTGACTCTACGTCTCTTCTTACTCTAACCAAATTTCCGTTACTAAAATACGGCCCGAGTATCTAATCCGCCACCGGAATTCCTTACCTCCCGGTCAAGTAGCACTTGATCCCGACTACATTTATATTTTATTTCCTTTTACCTATTTTTGGAGAGCGGGTGGTGGATTTGAAACTCTCACATCCTGATTTTACTGGCGACGCAGTCGGCAGTCATAAAAAATTGTTTTTTCGCTCTAGACCGAGATAAAATCACTTTCAGTCCATTAAAATACGTGGCTGTCCTAATTAATCTAGCAGGAGGGCCATTGTATCACAATAACATTTTTTTTTATTCATACAAACATAAGAAGCAATTAGAAGCAGGCTTTATTGATTGCAACAGTAATTCTCAAAACTTTTTTTTATTCCATCATCCTATTTACAATTGATTACTATAAAATTTATCCCAGAAGCTGGACAAAGTATTAAGAAACAAGTAAATGGTGTTAGAAACAAAGAAAGAATGCTGAACTTTTATATAACACCACTTCTTCTCAAGAGGAGGGAATGCTGGACAGTTTCCTCACAGATGAAAAGGAGAGTTGAGACAAAAGAAATGTGGTTCGACAGAAGGATGCTAAGAATGCAATAGACGGAGTATGCCAAAACTAATAATTATTCGTGGTTACATGCTCCGTCTTCAGCAAAATAAGAACAGAAAGGACACTTAGAAAAAGAAAAGAGAAAGTTGAAATTTCTGGGACAAGTAATAAGGAAGGAGGGTTTGGAGAATTTGACACTCAAAGGACGTATGGAAGAGCAGAAGAAAGATAGCTGAATACCTAGCTGGTGAGCATGTGTGAATGGATGGCGGGACGAGGGTTAGGAATCAAAGGCGAAGAGACAAACGTTATTAAAAGCTGCAAGGGATTATAATTTGGGGAGAGCGGTGATCGTCTACAGACTGAAAGTACTAATTACATAGAAGATCCTATTCAATTCCTAATGAAATGAATTTATTGCTCTAAATGCACTAATGAATTACAATGTATCAATAATTTAACGTCAGAGAAAAAATTTTAAAGTTGGAAAACTAATTCAGAAAGAGAAGCGTACAAGCCCATATCTGCCTAAAGTTTGATCTTAATAAATTCAGGGTCGTAATATTTCCCAACAGGGGTTATTACAAACGTGTTGTTGGAGAAGAGTTTGAAGGTAAAAATGTTGGAATAAATAAAGGGGGTAGTCTTAAGCCTTTGATCCCCGGGTTCCTGAACAATTTTAACCCTTCTGCCTTAGCTCCTGAGTCAAAATTCCCAAATAATTGGTATGTAATGTTTCACGGTAGATATAAAAATAGTTACAAGTGTTTTACCCAGTGTTCAACCGGTGGCTGGGCATTACGTCATTTTTTTCTACCACCAGTAAAGCGGTGGTTAGAGCTCAAAGAGTTAATACAAACGGAAAGATTATAAAATATTCTCAAATAAACAAACGTCTCCTATTAGGCGTCAAAGAGTATTTTTAACAAGTTAACTCTCAATGCGTGGATTGGGTTTAGCGCAAGTTTGGAATGTGGAGACGAGCCTGTTTATTTGCATTTTATGTTGCATATTGGCATAAACCCCACTTCAAATGTTAGGAGAAATGGAAGGAAAACTTTCAGAGTCCTTTGTATCAATTTTCGGGTCAATACCAGCCTCAGAATAATTTCCTTTTGAAATAACGGATTACAGCCACATCATGTTGTAACACTAGTTCCCGTACAATCACCGAAGTTTAGCAACGTCGAGCCTGGTCAGTACCTAGATGGGTGAACACTTGGGATTACTAGGTGTTGTAAACTTGGATGTGCAGGTGGTATAATGGATAATGACTCGGAATTGTTAATCGGAGAGCCGTGTTCCAATTTCAGTTGGTTTCGTTATATTCACTTACGCGCAAATACCCTTGGTTTAAGTATGAATCCACTACTTATCTCTATAGCTATTCGTTAATTATTAAGACTTGTGTCAGTAAAACCATTATTATCTAAAACTAAATAAATAAATAAATAAAATAAAAATGTTTAGATTTCGGCATTAAATAACCCATAGAGGTCGATATGTCACGAAACAAAATCAACCCACCACTCATCGGGCATCAAAGCTTATAAAATAAAATGATTGAGAAAACTTACTAAACACGTCCTTAAAAATAATTTTCCTTTCATTTACATTAATGTCATTTCATGAAACTGTCCCTCCTTCGAACATATTGTCATTCGCGTTAAAAAATATTTAGATTTCCTCATTAAAAACCCATAGTAGTGTTGATTTGCCGCTAAACAAAAACAACCAACCAACCAACCCATACGAGCGGCCAGCCATTATTTCTTCAAGCAATACAGGTTTACGGATATATCACATTGATAAACTGGTTCTCGAACGATCACTGATGTTAAGCAACGTCAAGACTGGTCCGTACCTAGATGGGTGACTGCTTGGGAATACCAGGTTCTGTAAGCTTTAATATGCGGTTTGTGTAATGGATAACGGTTCTACAGTATAAATCATTGCGCTGTTTTAATTCCCGTCGGGTTCGTTATATACATTTATTGGGAAAAGTATGAATCCACCGCTTTTCTCCGCCGGCTGTGGGTTAATTAGCGGGATTTTTATCAGTAAATCAGTATTATCTCAAAAAATGGCTTTAAATAACCTGCAAAGGGTTGATAAGCCGTAAAAATAACACAAAGATTTGACAGTAAAATGCTCTTTATCCATGTGTTGAATATATGGGGAAAGTTTCACGCTATATCCAAAATGTATTCATTCTTCTTTTATGAGCCGTGTCCCTTCAGGACGCAGGCGATCATGGCTCTCCACCTCCCCCTATCCTTTGTAGTTCTCTATTTTTTGTCCTCTTGCTACTTCTCCCATTCCCTGTTCTATCATCCACATGCTTAAGCCCGTTAGGTATATCACGCTTTGCTTTTCCTTGTCTCTCGTTCCCGCTATCCGCCCTTTGAGTATCAGATTCTCCAAGCCCTATTTTATCATTACCTGTCTCAGAAATTTCAACTGCCTCTAACTGACGTTACGTATAAGCTTCCTCCTTGTTTGCATCCTCTCCAAAACCTCAGTGTTTCATCATATGTTCGATCCATGGTATGCTTAGCATCCTTCTGTAGAACAATACCTCCGTTGCCTCGAGTCTCTGCTTCATCTTTGATGAGACCGTTCAATATTTGCTGCCGTAAAGGAGGACAGATATCACGTAGCAGTTCAGTCCTCTTTCCTTTGTTACCAATGAAATCCTCCTCTCTCGTAATACTCTGCCTAGCTTTTGGAATGCGTCTTTGACCAACCCAATAAGTCGTCGGAACTCAGCACTTACCGTCGCACTTACCGTCCTCTGTCAGAACACTTCACAGATAGATCCATTTTTACACAAATCTACGAAAACAACGCATAACCTACTTAGTGAGCTTCAGTAAATAGATGACGATACAAGGTTTAGGAGAAATAAAAAAAGACAACATTTATAAAGAGCTACGAAGGACAGGAAATTATCGGGAGCCATGAACGACTACGTGCTGAAGTAACACGGCGTATAAAGAAGACGAAAGGTAATTACCCCAAACACTAGTCTATTAGTTTTTCCATTGAATTATTCTGACGGGCTACATTCCCTGTTACTAGCAGTTCGCAACTTCGCAGCTCGATACACAGCGACAATTTCTTCCTGCTAATTCATGGAACAGATCGATCGCTACAATCTTAACGTCTTCAGGTTTAGGGTCAGCCGTTATCTATTCTTCATATCCTCATAATCGACAATATTTACGTCCATAAAACAAGCCCATTCAGTAAACCTCTGCTTTGAGTGGCTCTTGGGCCTTGTATTGCGTGAAAAATTTTGAATACGGTTGCCGTATCTAGTCCGGTAATTCAGCTGTACATCTCGAGATTCTTGACAAAATTCAAGTAAGATTTTCTTATGTAATCGATCCTGATCAGGCAGCTCGACTCTCTCACCGACGTAATGTCCCCTCTGTCTTTTTTACAAATATTTTCATGCCAACTGTAACGATGACCTGCTTCTCTCGATGCCCTGACGACAGCTTGCTACTAGATTGGCAACTAGGTGTCACCGTTTTACTGTTGAGCTCACTAGATGCAACCGCCAATTCTACTCTAACAGTTACTTTCTCGCACTTCTCACGTGTGGAACTTCCTTCCGATTTCTTGCTTCCCCGATAACTACACTCTTCAAAAATTTAAACACAACGTCAGCTGCTATCACCAGTCTTCTTGAACCCTGTTCGTTTTGTTGTCCTTTCCTCAATCATCCCCACTAAAAATCTTTCGCTCCTAATAAATCCCTGCCTTCTCGAGACATTATCGCCTTACTTGGGGTGTAACGATAAAAAAAAAATCACACACACATACTAGTGTAACCTAGGGAAGGTTACTGAATAGAATAATCAAACGAAGGTTGGTAATGGGACAAGAACAACATATATAAGATTCGCCAGTGGCGCGTAGGAGAAGTAGTCAACTGCTAAAAGTGAGTCAAGTGAATTCCACAATGAATCTCCAACTCTTGGATATCTACCAACTAACTACCCTACGCGGTCAGATGGGGCATAAGGCCGAATTTAATGTGGGGTATCCGAGCCAGTAGGCTCAGCCAAAAATTCCCCGTAGACCTCGTATAAAACGGGGTCGGTTAGCTGTTTCCCGAGACGAAACTCTGCCTTTCGACACAGCCTCGTCTGGGGATCCACTGTGCCGGAGAGTTTGAACAGCTGGAGACGAATCTCGAACTTCAGACCGACATACGCTATTTACTACTATATTCATGTGAATGGGGACATACCCGTTATCGAATCTCCAACCCTATGCCACGAACAGTATTCCCTACTGTATTTATGGTAATGGGGACACACCCATTATCGTCCGTAGGTATGTTACAGCACATACAGAAATTAAGGAAACTGCTTCATCATAGGTTATGGTTAAGTTTGTCTCGTAGATTCGTGTTAAAGTTGTAGGTATTACCTCCATCATTTTAGTAGAATTAAAAAAACTGGATACATAATTATCGGACGGGACATTGAATGTTCTATTTCGAGAAAGACAAGTGCACCTCAGATGTTTGACTCATGAAATATTTTCGTCTATTTTATCTAGTTTTGCATCAGGCTAATTTGAGCTCAAAAAACATCAGTCAGCAGATGCATACGCCTAGTCCTAAATATAAAAAAAATATTTGAGCCTACGTTTAATCTCTCTTTCTCTCTCTATCTTTTATATATATATATATATATATATATATATATATATATATATATATATATATATATATATATATATATATATATTAAAAAGTGTGTAGGTTGTTACAAGTATGTAAACAGAGAGATTCACAAACTTATTCACACTTTGTGCATACGTTAATCTATCTTCCAGCCGAGGTACAATTTGAAAGATAAGATAATGACTAAAGATGAATTCGCAGCATTGGATCAGTATAAAGCAGAGGAAAGCAGTATCTTATTTTCGAAAATCCATGAAATATGCTTAATAAAACATATAGTTGGACACTGAAAATATCGGCATTTAGTATTTTTAGATTTATTATTTAAGTAGTATTCAAGTAGGTGCCATCTTGCGAGACTTATTCAACCTTTACAGCGAGGCGATCCTGAGAGTAATAGAAGTATTGCGAGGAAGTATAATTGTCAGATTTAATTTTAACATCAATAAATAAGAAGAAGACACAGTGTTGATAGCAGGCACATAAAGGAGTCCGTCGGAACTCCTAGAGAAGGCAATAAAGCAAAATCCCAGAAGAAAGGACTAAACATTAATTGTATGAAAGTTTATGATTAAGAGGAACATCCCAAGATGCAAATTACGAATTGGTGGAGCCAAACTCAAACAAATGAGAAAAATTCAAATATCTGGTAAGTATTTTCACCGAGAATAGAATATGTATACACCGAAACCCGAAGGCGCATTTGAATGATGAAAGATGTCTTTCAAAGCTAAGCAAAGTATTAAGTAACAGGAATTTCTTACGTAACCTCAGTGCTTCTCTATGGCAGTGAATGCCGGAAAATTTCCTCACAGATGAAGTGACTTGTAACAACAGAAATGTCGATCTACAGAAGAGTACTGAGAATAACATGGATGAAACATGTGAGTAACAAAGACGCTTTAAGTGAAATGGAAACAATAAGGATGCTTAGATAGAGAGTTTAAATTTTGAGGACATATGATGAGGGAAAGAGGCTTGGGTAATTTGGCACTCAGTAGACACACGGAAGGCTTGCGTGATAGAGAGAAACAGCGAGTAATCCTATTAACTCACTTGTGTAAATAGATAGCAAAAGAGGGAGTGAGAGAGATAGGGAAAAGACAAATCTTACCAAAGTTTACAAAGGATAGGAAATGGTGGAGGGCCATGATCACCAAAGTCTTGAAGGGACACAGAACATCGAAGAAAAAAAAAGAAGGATTTTCTCCATTTTTTGTAAATTTTATACTTAAATCAAAATTGAATACATAAACACGTTATAACAAAGTTTTTATTGATTGATTAATTGGTTTTCAGCGGCTTATCAACCCTTTGCCGGTTATTTTAAGCCAAAAAATAATTTTTAGAATGTAAGAATTGTTTTTTGTAGAGATAATAATGATTTAGTGATGCAAGTCTTAATAATTAACCCATAGATGGTGGTTTCATGCCTTTCCCAGGGGTATTTGCGCGTAAGTGAATATAACGAACCCAACTGGAATTGGAACTCGGCTCAACAATTGAACATTTCCGTGCCATTATCTATTACGCCGCGTATCTATCACCCGCGCTCGAAGCTTGCAACAGCTGGTATTCCCAAGCGATCACCCTTCTAGGTACTGACACGGCTCAACGTTGCTTAACTTCGGTGATCGTACCGGAAGCGGTGTTTCAACGTGATATGTCCGTAAGCCAAGAGATGTGTTGCTGCCGTTGTTATATTTGGTATATTATTATTATTGTTTTATTTCCTTTGATTTCTATTGTCTACTCAATTCTTTCCGGGTCCCGACCAGTGACCTAAAGTCAGAAATGGCATCCCTGACATTTTCCACTGAGTAATTTTGAAAAAAAAAAATCACACATTTTACATAGATAAAGCCCTTCGTAAGGTGTGGGCTGTACTCGTGAGAACAATTTGAAATTGTATTTTTCTTTTTTTAAATACTAATACTACTACTACTACTACTACTACTACTACTACTACTACTACTACTACTACTACTACTATTATTATTATTATTATTATTATTATTATTATTATTATTATTACTACTACTACTACTACTACTATTATTATTATTATTATTATTATTATTATTATTATTACTACTACAACTATTGGGTGAGGGAATGTAATGCTAAACAGTGACATCGTGTTACAAATATGCAAAACAAAATATACCCATCTTACACCCAGTTTTAATATCCTCCCGCGAAACATTGCCCAGAGGATGTTTCCTTGATTACTAGAATCTTAACCTGTTCAAGTCTAAAGTTAACCATTATCTTCCCCTCTTATCTATATAAACTACCTCAATGTAACCCTCTACCTCGAGTGGCCCCGGGCCTTGTACTGGCTGAACCTTATCGTAAAAAAAAGCCCAAGCATTACAACCAAATGCGCGCGATATGTTAAAAGACCTTGATAAGAGTAACGTATAACCTTGCGAATGAAGTCCAATAAGAAATATCTTCAAGTCAGTTAACCCAGTTCGCTTAGATGGTCTGCATTTGAGGATGTCCCCAAGTATGGTGACGTGCCTTCCGAATCGGCATGGCTGCTCCATACTTGAAAAAAAGCAAACAGACAAAATGAGAAATCAATCATCTTGTCACTCGGAAAGGATGTTCCCCCACTACTCCCGTTCATGAATACAGATGAACTATGAGTCCTCCCCTCAGGACCATGCCCAACCAAGTGGTTAAGGCTAGACAACTGACAAATCTTTGGTACAGAACTAGATATTAACTGTAACCTATCTTGGTTCACTGTGGAAAACATGTACGTGTTAACATCTCCAATCAATTAAGATCAGAAACCCCGAGAGAAATGTTTGGTGTAGCATCCGGGCCTTTATTATTATTATTATTATCTTTTCTTTCGGTTTCTGTTCGTTACAGTTCCTTACTTTTTAACGGTAGGAATTAAGGGGGGGATTACTAAAGTGATGAGATTCTTTTTTATGTGTTAATAATTCTGAAGCGAATTAAAAGAAATTTATCAGTATAATTTACCTTTCCCGCTAGTATTTCTCTATTTACCGGTGCGAATACTATATTTATTATATTTTTACGGGGATCAATTTTTTTTTTTCTTTAAAAGTATATTAAGCCAAAGAAAGAAAATTTACGTGAAATATAACACTGTCTCTTACAAACTTTTCAATCGTTGGCATTAAAGAAAGGCGGCGGTTAAGTCTCTTGAACAGATTTTCGTGTTGATACTGTGTTACAAACTGATCCATCCGTGTCTCTCAAAAAACGAGGCTCAAGGATGAACAGAATATTATCTTGATGCGGTCTGCCTGTTAGAAGCGTACCACTCTTTTATATATAGAAGAGAAGTTGAGTCTCAAAGTTGAAAAAAGATTTTTATTGATACTGTTTATTAAAATCTTTGTCTCTCTAGCCTAGTCTTTCTATAGCCTTGAGTGGTAACCTGTCTAGGAGAAGGAAACACTGAATTCAAACCAGTGACCAAGCCGTGCTGATTCCTATATAAACACACTGTCTACAAGTACAAACATTTAGTCTTCGGTAGTGAACATTTGCCTTCGATAAATATAGCAAGTTTTTTTTTTAAAATAGCTGTTTGTGTCTATAAAGCCAATATATTTGCACTATTTTCATGCGGGCTATTGCCATGACAACCTTTCAGCCGTTGTGTTTTTCGACCTTCACCAGGAGTATGTCGATCCGGGTAACCTACGAGGGATTCTGAATTGAACACTTTATTTCATCTGCGGTAGATAGAGTGTTCTCGTCCCACTTCCCATGTCACGTGATATCCTGTCTAGTTCTTCTTTATTATTGCTCATTAGGGCTCGCTCCTTTTCGACGGACTTCAAATACACACTCTCCGGGCCAGGGATTGAACTAACAATTACTATGTCACCAAATTTACGATCCAATGCTTGAATCCACGAGGCTATTTATCGTCTGGTGGGACACCTGTGACGGGACAATAGCCGAATGGATAAAAAACACCAAAGATAAGAACAACAGTCCACATGTAAATAATAACTTATCATCTCAGAAATTCAGACAAAAAAGCTACTTTAACTTAAAAAATACACCCATATGCCAAAGTTCAGATCCCTAGTCACATAATCTTTAACATTCGACTTGAAAAGATGAACTCCTATGCAAAAGTTCACACACACACACACACACACACACACACACACACACACACACACACACATATATATATATATATATATATATATATGTGTGTGTGTGTGTGTGTGTGTGTATGTGTGTGTGTGTGTGTGTGTGTAAGCAAATTCTTTTCATGTTGACTTGAATATCGTCTAATTTTAATTCTGTTTTAATAACTATGTCCTGAAAAAGGTCTACTAGACCGAAACGTCTGACGTCGACATTGAAACAACATTAAAAACAGTAAACATGCATATTCGGATTTTTTGTTTTTCCATGTTTTCCCTCATACATATATATATATATATATATATATATATATATATATATATATATATATATATATATATATATATATATATATATAAATCTTTCTATCTATCATTTTTTAATATCTAATTGTATATGTAGGCATGTGAGTGTGTTTTTATTTTTGTTTAGATACTTTTTGTATGTGTACATCATATATATATATATATATATATATATATATATATATATATATATATATATATATATATAAAATATAATATAAATAATATTATTTGATAATCCGTATGGATAATTTCAAAGAGAATATAAATAAAAAGATAGCTCAAAGTAAGAATAGAGCAAATGATAATTTATGAAAGTGGCGACTTTGCAAACCCACGGTAATATTTTATTTTGTAAAATCGATTCTTCGGTTTCATCTCATCAGACCAAACGGTTTCAACAATAAATGGATTTAAATTTAATCGCCAGGTATTTTTTTTTTTAATCCATTTATTGTTGAAAAGTTTTGGTCTGATGAGACGAAATCGAAAATTGTTTTTTTCGAAATAAAATATTACCATGAGTTTCTAAAGTCTCAACTTTCATAATTATATATATATATATGTATATATATATATATATATATATATATATATATATATATATATATATGCATGTGTGTGTTTGTGCGTGTGTATGAAGAAATATAATTTTAAGATATCCCATATTTATGGGATAAATTGCTCAATATCAGAGATAGAGCGTATGTAAATATAAAAGTGAACATTGAAGTTAACACGCAGAGGCGAAAGACTGTTTCATGCTAAACTAATGGCCTGAGGATTGCGTTTAGCATGAAACAGTCTGGAGCCTCTGAATGCTGAATTCTGTGTTCACTTTCATATATATATATATATATATATATATATATATATATATATATATATATATATATATATATATATATATATATAGCCATATCACGTTAAGCAAGATTGAGATTCGTCAATACCTAGATGGAGGGCCATTTTGGAATACCAGTTGCTCTAAGCTTGCATATGCGGATGGTATAATGAATAACGGCTTGGAATAAGATATCGGGGAGCCAAGCTCGAATTCCAGTAAAGTTTCTTACTTCTATTTACGTGCAATTACCATTGGGAAATGTATGTTCTTCCTCCCTTTCCTGTGGGTAGATGGCCGGACAATCTAGACTCTGCAGCCTTGGTTGGAAAGAAAACTCTGAATTCAAACCAGCCTGGAGTGGGTTGTTAAAGGGTGGATGAGCCTCTTATAGGAGCCAACGGCAATCATCAGACATGTAATACTGTATACTAGTACAGGTCATAATGGTACTCTGATGGACAGAGCAGTGTACGTGCACTTGATCCCTATAAACAATTCATTTGTTCAGGTTATTCATTAAAAACTTAGAACTTACTGAGTCCTCATTCGTCGTTCTTGAAGGGCGAATTTATCCATATATGATTTTTCTTTAAATTGAAAAAAATTACTATTTCTATTTTATCCTAAATCCTACTGTCGAAACAGTAATTCTCTCTTGGGACACAATTGTCTAATGCCGGACAGTTATATCCAAACGACCAGTCTTCACTGATTATCGAAAGTGTTTTAGTCACGTGCGGTAGTGCCTGATGGCAGTTAATTGCTTTGTGAGAGACGCGAATATACGCCTTTCTCTTGGTACGACCATTCTTTGAACTGGCCAGTGTTTTGTCTGACACATTTATTCTATTCACCCGGCTGTCCTTGCAGAATGGGGTCAAGCTACTTATATTATTAGAAAGAGTAATTAAGAGAAGACATTTGCATAGGCAAGATAAGATATTAACGCCTTCCTAACAGATCATATGACATGTTCAATCAAAAGTGAAGAGGGCCTAATCTCTTCTACTTTAGGAGATATTGATATTCTAAGGTAATATAGTCGGGTCTCTTGAGATGTACCAAACGGCTTAAAGTCGTTTTCTCGTTTAAATCTAAAGCTTAAAAAATGAAAAAAAAAATTAATAATATAAACATATGAAACACTAAGTAGTAACCGTAGACAGCAGGAAATATGAAAAGAAATTGTTAATAAGTAATTGCATTAATCATTTGCAGATGCACATAATATAAGCAAAAAATAATGGAGAAAAACGGTGTTGAAAAAATCTCTTATTTAAACGCGGTACAGCGTCGAGCAAGAAACCTTAGCAAAAGAAAATTTCCTCATGAAAAAAAAAAACCGCCATTGAAAGTAGAAATAGATTCCGACAGCTTTTGAAAGTCGGCAACGTACACTGAATTGCCAAAAATCATGGGTTAGCAGTAAGTAAACATAAAGTTAGTTGGCGCCACTGAATCATGGAACCCTGGAAAATGCCCAGACTTGTATCAGTTATGCTTGGAAATCTAATGATTTAATGTGAAAACACCAGCTAGGCTGTTCATGGGAATACGATAAGAATTACCCAAGTTCGAACACGTCATGGTAAAGACGACGAGACTTAAAGAATATTTCTGTGCTGAAATTGGGGTGATATTTAACATACTTCGATCTACAGTATCACGTAGGTAGAGGGAATACCTGATGAAAAGCATTATTTTAAACAGAGCGGTGATTTATTGCATTGGGGCCAGCTCCGTTTGGCTAGAATTGTTCAACAGACAAGCGACACAGGTTCAGATCATATATACATTTAATGCTGGATGCGTGTTCAGTAGCTTACTTCAGCGATATTCAGCTTCCACGGGATATGAGAGCAGAAACCTCACCAAGGTGCCCTTGTTGACACGAGACAACTCACCTCACCTAGGAATGGGACGTCGCTAATTGGACTCTGGAGAAATGGCATTTTTGTGACTCACGGTTCTAGTTGTTTCGTATTGATAGCAGGGTTCGGGCGTGACACGGATCCCATGAATCCTTGGGCCCCAGTTGCCCACAAAGCAGGCGAGTGTCTCGTGATGGTTCCATAATAGTGTCAGGCACATGGTAGGGGTTAGATCCGCTACGTGGAATTTTGTATCCATTCACAGACTTTATGTTTCCCAACGACAATAGATTATTCAAACAATATAATGCGATCTATTGGTTTCAGGATTTGATTGTAAAGCTGAAATTAATTTAATAAATTGTCATTTCATTAATGACGTGAACATCCCCACCTCCTTTCTATTTTTCTTTTTAGAAAAGCAGTATTTCTAAAAAATAAAATCATGTCTTCTGAAGAGTGGATGTAATCTGAATGAACTCAGAGTAGTGACAAGATACGGGGCACATATGGCTGAGGGGGCACATATACATATATAAGAGTGTACAGGTATATATACATATAAAAATAGTCGTATACATGTGCATAGGTGCACAAGTAATCATAAAAAGGTTCTATGACGTGTATGTGGACATGCATATGTGTACATGTATATACAAGTATGCCCCAAATGTCTCTAATATATGTGTATGCCTGGATTGGTATGTATGGATGTACGCGTGCGCGCAAGTGTGTGCGCATTATATATATATATATATATATATATATATATATAAAACAAAAAACATGATTTAAAATCCTATAATACTAAATGGTACTAATACAGTTTTTATTAATTAATGGCTGGTCCCATGTATTCGAGGATACCCGTCTACTTGGGTGACTAGCTAATCCCTATTACAGACGCTCGCTCAGGCGCATTTGCGTTTTTTTCAACACCCACATATCACACCTGTGGTTTATACTGCAACTATGCTGAGTAGTCCTTAGTTGCAGTTTCTGGGAGAGAAGCGTGTTATCTGGCGTGATCAACAATCTAAACAAGGCCAGCACGCTCAAAGCCTCGGTCACGATGACTCGTCACTTCGTGCTAGGATTCCGACTACCCAATTTCACTCACAAGGCCTAGGTCAAGCATTTCCGAAAGTGTCCGCACGTTGAGAATGCCTCCAGACCTAGAATATCAAGAAATCACCTTCCTGACAAATCGACCATGGTGAGATTCGAACTCGGGTTTTATGGTCAGAAAGCATACATTCTAATCACTAGGCCACGTGTCCATTTATGTTATAATATAATATAATATAATATAATATAATATAATATAATATAATATAATATAGATAAAACAAACAAACACAAACGGACAGAGACTGTCTAGACATTGGGAGGTGATAATCTAAGGTAATTAATTTGATTTATGATACACACTTACCCTCAGAGATCCCAAGTCATTTTCCTCGCACACTGTGTTGTCTTTCACTTTAACCTGAGGAAGCCAAAGAGAGCAGACGCTCTCCGGCGAAACGTGTCATTAATGAAATTTTCCACGTTGTTTCATCAATTTCACATAAGAGAATATTTTCTTTTCTTTGTGTACATGTAGACCGTTGGGGCATGTTTGGGTATAAACATACGATTAGTTTGAATTTATTTCGGGTAACCACTAAACATAATTTTTAAAAGATTATATATTTATGAAATGAATGAGAACGTCATCCGTTTTTATGATCTACGAAGTGAAATACCTGATCTCAAATATAACCTCTTCTATATAATATTCGTATTTCTCTTGCCATCGTGTTTACCCGTGTACATATACACGGTTCTATTTCTTTATGTAATTTGACTTTATTTATGCAATTAACCTGCACTCTGAGATTGAACGCAAAACTTGGTACAGCTGTTCCATTTCCTTCGAGTATTTGTTGTGACTAAATATTCGACAAGAATTTCAAGCGATTGCACACGAAGAAGAAAATCGGTCAGTCTTGGAAAGCCCACAATTTGCAAACGCACTCGTAGGAAAGCAGACATAACGCAAGCAGAAGCAGATTACCCCCACTCAAAAAAAAATAATTGTTTATTGGATATGAAAGAAAATACACTACGCTATGAAGAAGAAAAAAACGACTAGAATATATTATGTTTGCGTGTACGAAACTTACACACAGACATAAAAAAAACGTGTACACGCACTACTTTTTCGCGCGCACCATCTCTCACTCTCTTTTTTTTTCTCTCTCATCACACAAAGAAACACACACACGTATACTGGCGCGCGTGCGCAGACACACACTATACTCGTGAAAAAAGCAAAAGGTTTAGCGCTAAATTGAGGTCAGAACGAGTGACAAGTGAATTTATGTGGCGGAACCTCTCATTTAAGGCAGAGGGCTTCATTAGAAATTGTATAAAATCGTCATTGGTTGCCACAGTAACTCACTAACACCACCATCACCACCATCGACATAGAAGTCCCAAAAGGAACCTCAGTTTTTGACACTATCGTCACAATTCACCCAGCTGATAGAAGAAACCTACTTTTACAAATTGAGTAGACATTGAAAGAATAAATTAATTGAAAGTGGTATTTTTCTTCACAAATTCCAATCTATCTTGGTCTGTTCGTATCTATCTACGACTTTCTCTCTCTTATATATGTAACTGAACATTGAAGTCAACATTCAGAGGCGACAGGCTGTTTCCTGCTAGACGCAATTGCCTGGCCTGACGATTGCGTCTTTCATGCAACAGCCTGTCGACTCTGAGTGTTGACTTCAATGTTCACTTTTATATTTACATACGCTCTATCTCTGATATTGAGCACTTTTCCCCATAAATATAGCACACCTTAAAATTATATTTATTCATATATATATATATATATATATATATATATATATATATATATATATATATAAGTGGACATTAAGGTCAAGACTCAACGGCGGCTGTCTGATTCATGCTTACACGCAAACTTCAGGCCATGAAGATTGCTTTTAATAGACAGCCGCCGCAACATGCTGACCTTAATGTCCACTTTTATATTTACATATGCCCTATCACTGATATTGAGCACTTTAATCCATAAATATAGCATACCTTAAAACTATATGTTCATAATATCTATCTCTTCAGTAAAATGAATGGAGCACTTTGGCTGATTGGCATTTGTTGGCATTTGTTTACATTTGTAAAAACAATACGCTAGATTTAGTTGTGTAACTCTACCGAGTGAGGATGGCTCCGGCTGACACCAAATTAGTTGTGTTCCAATCCTGGCTTGAGGCATTCGGAAGTCTAGTCGCACTGAGGAGCTGTGATACAGCGAAACAGTACTGTCTGTGAATGACATAATATATATATATATATATATATATATATATATATATATATATATCAAGTATGTGGTGCAGTTCAATTTACATTACATGAATCATTCATACAAAAAGCAGATAGTGAAGTTAATGATATAAATGGTATAGAATATTCCTCTATTTATTTATTCTATTTATTTAACAATTTAGTTCATGCCATATTGACTGGAAAAAAAACCTGCCTCTACAAAAGAATTCTCATATTACTATATTAGTACGAAAACGCACAATTCAAAATTTTTAAAAATTCAACCTCAGCGTTGCGACCGCACGCTCCAAAAATTTTTTCACAGTTAACAATAACACATTTCCAGAAAAACACATTTCGGAGTACATCATAACTTTCGTTGTCCAGTTATTACCTGGATGTAAAAAAAACATATCTATTTCTATACCTGAGGATGATTGTATGAAAAATCGAAAGCTTGTAGTAAAAAAAGACCTTATACAACTGGAATCTCTAAACAGGGATCATAACATTCATCAACGGGTTCGAGGTTAATGTATTTTATAAAAAATTGTTTGCGAGAGTGATTCTTGCCATTTATATCATTAACTTCACTATCTGCTTTTTGTATGAATGATTCATGTAATACATATATATATATATATATATATATGTGTGTGTGTGTGTGTGTGTGTGTGTGTGTGTGTGTGTGTGTGTGTGTGTGTGTGTGTGTGTGTGTGTGTGTGTGTGTAGATATAGATAAATATGAACAGAGATAGATACTCATGGGCGTTCAATAGACTTCCTCTACTCAATGTAGTGAGGAAACAACCCTCGATCCAGGGGTAGTTTAGAACGCTCTATCGCGAAAAATGTAATCGCAAAACTGGGTTCAATTAATCTTTTTACGAAAATACACATCTGCGGTTGGGGCCTTTCGAAGCCGATATCTGCTAATTTTCGAACACAGCCAAAATGAACATCTTCTGTCTTAAGAGTCTCGAATGCCCAGTCCGGTAGGCGATTAATTACATTATTAATCAAACAAAAAAGAACTGCCTACTCAAATACGTTTATTCACTAAATATAAGGTTTATAGTAATAAGAAATAATATCGGATCATAAAATTCGTGTCCTAGTTATGACGATAAACCTGGGAGGGTATCACCTGTAGTGTCCCAGCTATAGGCTAATAGTTAATCTCCAAACTGGGGTGCAAACACTGTATTGAAAATGTGTAAAAATAGTTTTTTATTGGGAAAATACCAGCAATACATTTTTGGAAGAAAAAAAATAATTATCACCAGCAATACATTTGACTCTCAACAAAAATACGTCGATGAAATCTGATCTACAAACTGATTTCTTACAAAGAATACATATTCTTTTCATACGAATTTATCGTCAAAATCTTGTCGGCATCAAATAACCCATTGAGGCCGATATACCGTAAAACAAAATAAACCAAACAAAATAAAATTCATTAATTCATTTCGAATTACTTTGCTTACATTGTGGATACAAAATTAACAGATATGGACTCCGAACCATTCCAAAGAAATAAGCATATTTCTTATAATGGGTAATTATAGCTGTGAAGTGTTTAAAGGATTCTTCTGCTTTATATGCCGTGTCCCTTCAGGACGTAGGTAATCATGGCTCTCCACAATTTCCTATCCTTTGTGGCTCTTAACAAATTTTGTCCTTTTGTCATTTTTCCTAAACCATGTTACGTCATCTATTTACTCAAGCACCCTAAATATATAATGCGTTGTTTTCCTCTCTTCCTCTTTGGTTTCGATTTTTCCCGTAAGTATCAGATTCTCCAATCACTTTTTCCTCATTACGTATCCTAGAGACTTCCTGATGTATAAGTTTCTTATTTGTTTCCATTTTCTCTAAAACTTCGTCATTGTTCACATATTCGGTCTGTGGTATTCTCAGCATCCTTCTGTAGAACCACATTTCTGTTGTTTCTGTTGTGGAGATTCTGTGGTTGACTCAATATAAGAAAGACATTGCTTCAGACCCTATCGAAATGCACTTTAAAAAAAAAATTAACTCTCTATTGCTAAGGCCGATAGACGTTGAAATACAGATTTAAAAATAAAGATGTCTACTCAAGCACGCATATTCGCTAAACGTTTATAGGAATTTTGAAAATTTTGTATATATATATGTATATATATATATATATATATATATATATATATAACCGCAGTAAATGGGAAATCACATAAAAGTAAGGAACATTTATTGAAATATATCGCAATACATCTTATTTGTGCATATTTGTGGATGTTAGTATATCTAATGAATTCTTATGCAAACATTTATGTGTTTCCTCATGTTTGCTAATCTGAACCTATTCTGGCATAAGGTCACGGTAGAGGAGTTCCTAATGAGGATCAAAGTATCTCGTAATGTTTTTCATGACCATTATTCTCTCATAGACTCTTATTATTCGGGTATTTACTTTGCTTAGCTTAATCTAGCTCTAAATCATGGTGGAATAACTCGTGTATACGCAACGCCCCTTTGAGACTCGATGGATATTAACCTTCCTTTGGCATGCGCCACTTACATTGTTGATATTTAAGATTAGTTTAGCACAAGGACACAGTATTTGGGTACCCAGTGAGGATAAAAATCCCATGAGTAATGGTTTTGCTGTAGTTTATAACAAAATTTCTAAGGAGGCTATTCATTATATTTTGTCAGCTTACGTTAATCTAAAACAGCATTTCTCAGAGTCCCGAGTCAAATTTCTCATTATGTGACTCCAGTTTTCTACGATTCCTCCCTAAATTCGAATTGCTACCTAGTAATTTCTTCTCTGTGAAACCTCTGTAGTATGCATCTAACTGAAATACCTCTTCAAATCCTCCTCTAGTTAAATTCCCCTTATCCTTCCCCTTAGAATAAAATGTGCCAAAAAAAAGGAAATACATTAATGACATTAAGGAGAAAAAGAAATCTTCTAAAACGTTAACGTTATTGTTACTGAAGATTAAGGAGATCCAGATAGAAATGATAATATTAAATATGGTTGCTATAAATAAGAAAATGGCGGCGAAGATGATTATGGCCGCTCTTAATGTCCTTGGTAACTCTTAATAAATTTTATCTTTTTTTATCACTCCTAAACCCTGTCTTTTGTCTTTGCGTATTGTTTTGCTAGTCACCGCTACATTAATGGCGTGCTTTAATTTTTAATTTTTGAATATATTTTGAAATTCGAACGGTCCGATTATTATAGGATATAATTATAAAGATAATTAAATAGTGAAGATTTTCTGAAAATCAGAGGTAGCTATTGGAATGAGTTATTAAGCGTTTCAATTTAATTTTGAATAATGGCAGACGAAAGAAGCGCTGTGGTTTAATGTAAAGTAGGCGGAATTAAAGAATCGGAGCGCTGAGTTTGAATTTCAGTTGAATTCATTATATTCACTTACGTGCAAATACTCTTGATAAATTATGAATCTATCTCTCATCCTAGCTGTTGATAAATAACAGCACAGACAGAGAGAGAGAAAAAAAACTCTGAAGGGCTGTACTTTTTTAATCGGTATAACCTCATGCAAGGCAGTAATGCCACTAAAACACAACGGATTACAGGGTGTGGAAGAATTAGGAACAGAAACATTAATAATGAGCGGGAAGAGAAAAGAGTAATCAGGAGGACAGTAGATAGTAATTGACATTGCATTTAAATTATTGCAGATTAAAGTTGGCTGAACAGCATGGAGACGAGAGAAGAATTTACGGTTACATCCTGCCATTTCAACTGTAAATAGATGAGATCTCGACGCCACCCTAGTACTGTGCTTAAATTTAAAAAAAACTCTAGGTACCACAGCGAATAGCTCATCCGAACAATTATCATGAAAGGATTTATAGAAAAGGCAAAGAAAGGTAACCATACGGCGAAAGGAAAGTAACTGAAGTCGAGCCGCCAGATCAGGACCATTAATATTGCTGATTCTTCTTTGGATCTTATCAAGGAGCTCTCCAGGTAAATAGCAAGGGCATCGGACAATATGTGGCAGCAACATTCTGAGCATGGACGAATGGTAGACTTAAAGATATGTAAGAGAGATTCTATAAAGAAAAATTGGCTTCCCTAACACAGTGAACAGACTTTCTTAGCAGCTGATCTAGCAATGGATTCAACATAATCTTTTCGCTTCTTTTCAGCAGAGAACGTGGGCCCGAAAAGACTTTCCTGGGGGTTAGCATCAGTCATGCTGATGGAAGGAAGCGAGGAATCTCTCAGATGGTTAATGAAGAGAAGTTTAGTTTTGGGGGCGTTAAAATTAACAAGCTATCTGTTGTGGATTCAGAGATGAAATCCGATATCAATAAATAACAAATGCCAGTAATAGATAAGGAAAAAAAATGTATTAACGTAATAATACAAACTGGTAATACGGGTTAGTAGATCCAGGAATGCGGGTTAGTAGCAATAATATATATACAATCTTGGTATTGAAGTATCGCGGAATGACTCCTTACTGAGTCTAGGTGCTGTGACGGTGACTCTTGTGTTACCCTCCTCAAATACTACTCTGATACTACTCTGATACAGACTTCTCGACTGTTTTAACGAACTCCCGGGTATTCACTGGTGGTAGTATATGTATACCTCGGTTGAGTCCATTTGGGTAAAAAGGGGAGACCCCTTAACACTATCTTTGCCAAATTTAGTAACGGACATCGGCTGCTATTTGATCTTGTCGGATTCATAATCCCTACTATCAAAGCAGGAGTAAATTGTGTTATCAGCGTAGATACCAATTTGAGAGCAGATGTCATCAGGAAGGTTATTAATGAAAAGGAAAAACAGAGTAGGACCAAGGATAGAGTTCTAGGGGACACCTACATTAGTACAAAAGGATCTAGACGAGTGGGCGTTCGGGATTTCACGGTTTGATAGGAGAGACTGTCTGTCTGAAAGAGTGTCCGGAGACATCGTAACGTCTCAGCTTGTGAAGAAGACCTGAATGCCAGACCCCATCAAAGGATTTCGAGATGTCAAATGCTACAGCCAGTGCTTCCCCGTTTTTATCTAAAGCATGATATATTCTTTCCGCAATTATCGTCAGTACATCAGCAGTTGACCTGGAGAAACGAAAGCCATATTGTTTGTATGAGAAAAGGCCCTGTGATGAGAGATGATGAACCTATTCAGCATTGATTACGGCCTCGAGGAGTTTCCCCTAAAGCGGTAGAAGTCTAATAGGCCGAATGTTGGAAGGGTCGGACGGCTCCCCAGATTTCTTAAAAACTGATGACTTCTAGCAGGCAGGAAAACAGGAGGCATTTACGATAGAGAGAGAATAATTTAGAGAGAACAGGAGCCAGTTTGAGAGCACATTTGTTAATGACAATTACAAGAAGACCATCGGGTCCACATGCTATGTACGCATCTAGGCTCGGGATGATAGCAGAAACCATGGAAGGAATTATACGGATATCACTCAACAGAGACTCAGTTTTAGGAGGGAAGTTAGGCAGGAGTATTTCCCGATGAGATAGAGTTTGAATTTACGGGCAAAGGACTCATCTTTATCAGCAGAGGATGATATCACGTTATATTGATTGAAGAAGGGAGGAATCGAGACCGTACACATATTTAATGCCCAATTACAGCGCCGCCAGTAACTGCGAGAGCCAAAGTTCTTAGGAGCCCTGCGATGCCTCATTCTCTCGGCAAACAGGAACTTTACTCTTTCGAGGACTCGCTTACATTTATTGCGAGCAGCAACGAATAAGACGAAAACTGTCACGCTGGTATAGCCAAAAAAAGTGACACCTGTGCGCTATAGAGGCCGAGCAATGTTGCTGTGCACCATGGAGAGGATGAAGGATTTACTTAGTATTTCCGAGAAGGGATGAACACGCTCATGTCGGCATTGACCCAAGAAGAAACCTCAGTGACGCAATCTTCAATTGGGAGATTAAAGATATCAGTCCAATAGGCGTCTCGAAGAAAATTAGGGGGTGAGTCCCAATCAGCATTCTAGTAAAACAAAGAGGTCTTGTGGATAGGGAGTTCTGTTTAATAGAAGACTGGAATGAAATACCAGTAGCTACCACAGAGTGGTTAGAATTAGCAAGAGGGCAGTGTTGCGAAGCTGGGCAAGAGCGTGGAGATAAATCAAGTAGAGAAGCATGTTGCTAGGTTTTGCTACGGAAACGAGTAGGAAAGTCCAGGATTTGAATAAGGTATTGGGCAATGGAAACATTTAATGTCGGTATACCGGCAACATCAGTTTCTTAAAAATGTGTCAGCCACGCGTCGTGGTGAGCATTAAAATCAACGAAGACTAATATATTCGCAGATGGATGGAGAGAAAGTGTCTTTCCTATACTGTCAGCTTTTATGTCTAATATACTGCAGTCCTGAGAAGAGGTGGGGAGCGATAAAAGAAAAAGAGATAGTTAACAGATTTTTGTAAAGAATGACTGAAGCACACGAAGGAGCAATCTGGGGCCTCGATTATCCCAGACGTAAACACCAAGGTCATGCATGTGAATGCAGGAATCTTTCCAGCAAAGGGGAAGATAGCCTGGAACCAAGAATTCATTAATAGCAATGGAAGAATGTTAGTTTCAAAGACATCTGGCGGCCGATCCAAGAGGAAGGATTCTATGATGCAGTTGGAACGGATAGCATGAATATTAATGAAAGAAAAACTGACGGGGTGGTATTTTTTTTTTGTTTACTGGTTTAGTTGTATTTCTTTTATTGTGTTTTTCATGAGATTCGTTTTGAGGAGAAGAGAAAAGAACACCGTAATTGTCCCTATCTGTCGTCGATGTTAATAGAAACTAGCCAGAACATGGTTGGGAACAGAGCATAGTGTTGCCTCTGGGTTACCCACGGGAAATACATACAAGGATATCTACCCGTGAGCGACATGGTACTACAAATACCCTGATATTATGCGACTGTTGATCGGAGCAGATTCTGTAAGCTCTACCAAAGAGTTCAGGCTCCTAACGACCAGTCAGAAGTAGCGGCCAGCAAAGTGCTAACACAGTAACCTCAAAATGGAAAGTCACAGCTACTGCTTAGTCCGATCACCAAAAAGTTCAGGCAGTTACATCACTGTGATACATTTTTGGAAAAAAAAATTATCTGCAATAAATATTTTGGCGGCATTAACTAACCCATTGAGGTTGATATGCAGTAAAACAAACCAAACCAAACCAAACCAAACCAAACCATAAAATACGAATGGTTTAAATTATGACTTAGTTCTGATGCCCACTAAACTCACTGGGGAGTGGGGACTGAAGTGAGAACTTTAATAATTAATAGCAATGGAGAAAAGAAAATGGAGTACAAAAACGAAAGAGACGTGAAAACATCAGAAACAAAAAAAAAATAATTAAAAAATAATTACCAACAAGATAGCACGAGGCAATTACTTACAAGAGACACTTCTGTTGCTCCTTTTTAATATTTAAATCGGACATTTTTACGGACAGGGAAGGCTGTCTCAATTTCAATGGTGCTTTGGTACAATTACGGCGACTATGAAGTAAGTTTTTTTTTCATGTCCGGAAGCATGCGACAATTTTTCATTTGGCATGGTACGATGGGCAGAAGGACGGTGGTCACGGGTCAATTTTCTCGGCGATCTACCTATTTTCCTTTTTTCTTTGGCTTCCGTCAAGTGAATTTTAGTTTTTCGCAGATAGCCATAACAACCAAACAGCCACAAGCAAATGGCAAATTTGAAATAATATATACGTATATTTGGACACACAATTGAATGAAGCAAATTAAAATGCAGGTTTATTAAGTTTTAACTTAGTATTAGTACCAATATCCACTTTTTTGGGAAAACGTCAAGCTAAAATTATCGTTCAGTTTACCATTCAAGGATAAGCTCCTATTTAAATGCATTATTGGCAACTAACAATAAATTAATGTGCAAGTACTTTATGCAAACCTGCCCATATATATATATATATATATATATATATATATATATATGTGTGTGTGTGTGTGTGTGCTAAGGAAAGTATACAGATTAAATGAAAACTATAAGGGAGAAACGATTTCGGAAATAGTATGGCATAGAAAAGTGAAAAGAACAAAAAACAAACAACACAAAAAATACAACAAAAATACAAAAATAATCAAAAGATTTTATTTCAAGGATACCCGTATACATTAAGACTAGTGAAATCTTCTGGTTGGTTCTTGAACAATTATTAAAGCAAGAAAGATTTGGTGACACAAACTTTGGCAGAGGAAGTGGTTACAGTGAAGTCTATGAGGTCGAATGGCGTTGGGGTGCTGCATGCTTGCATCGCTATTCGAACCTTCTAAGTGTTTTACCCGGTTTTACATTTTTACATTCGTAAATATTCGTGGCTAATATCTACTTTATTGGAAAAAACTTCAAGCCAAGATTCCCGTTCAGTTTCCCACTCAAGGATAAACTCCCATTAAAATGTAATCAGAATTAACACTAAATTAATGTGCAAGTATATATATATATATATATATATATATATATATATATATATATATATATATATATATATATATATATATACGGCTCTCCCGTCGAATTCGACGTATGAGTGTCAAGCAGATCAGTTCCTAGAAAACGGCAGCTGACATTTGATTATAGTGGTGAAGGTTTTGTGCAGAACCATTCACACATTTGAAGGGTCGAATACAGAGACGGAGTGCATTATGTGCCACAAGGTCCCCAAACCTAGACCTGTTGCCATCCAAAGCTAAAGAACCCAGTCTGACTTGCTATTTACCCATAGCTGGAGGGAGAAGAAGAGGTTTCATAACTTTCCCAATGTTATTAGCACGTAAGTGAATGGAATGGATTTGACTGGAATTCGAACTGGGCTATTCGATTCCTCAATCCAAGCTGCTAACCATTACTCCACTATATATATATATATATATATATATATATATATATATATATATATATATATATATATATATATATATATATATATATATATATATATATATATATATATATATATATATATATATATATATATATATATATATATATATATATATATATATATATATATATATATATATATATATAAAAAATAATAATAAAATTATAATAATGAAGGAAGGAAAAAATTGGGATGTTGCCCCAGAAAATATCGCTACTCTTGCTGTTGCAGTACATGTGGTACCCCTACGACCTTAATAGGTTATGAGATCGTGGTGATAACTGAAGAAAATTATATGGCCCGTATCAATAGCATGTGAAAATTAATAGGCAATTTTTCATCTATAATTTTTCAAAACTTTTTTCGGTAATATTTTAGTAATGTTAGCCTGTCGACAGGGATATTCTGCCACACCTAAGTTACATAGTCTTTAAGTGATTGCGGATTACTTGGCATTATTTGCTTTTAATTTCATCCCAGATTGCAATAGTTTTCAATCATGGGACTCCATGAAGGCTAAGGTAACTTTTTTATTCTCATCTTGTAAATATTCCTGGATTAATTTGAAAAATATTTTTCTTTTGGATCATTTGCCTGGTTAAAACATCAAAGACTTGAGTTTCATATTTCTGACAGGCACTCTAAAGTTAACATCCAATATTTCATAATAATCCCCATCTTTTTTTCTTATACCATTAACTCTTACCAAAATTCCTGTTCCTTTTACAGAGATGCACCCACAATTCATGATATCCTCTCTTCCATGATTTCTTGTAGAGATGGAGTTCTTTGGATTTCAAGACTCAGATTGGCGTTTCCAATAAAATTTCTCATTATTATGGTGATTTTCTAAGCGTAGCTTAGATGGGGCACAAGGCCGAAAGTATGGGGCATCCAGTGAGGATCGAACTCACTATTCAGTCGTAATTAACGAGTTTGCTAACCATTGCACCACAGAGAAGTGCCCAGCATGATTTTCTAAGAGTAGCTTAGATATATCGTAAGTCCGAAAAAGTGGCGCACCCATTGAGGATCGAACCCACTACTTAGTCGTAATTGATATAGCAAGACAAACTTGTTAGCCATTAAACCATATCGAAGTACCCCAAATGTCTTATCCTTATGCCCCCAAAGTTCTAAAAGTATCACATTTGTTTATAGTTTATTACATTTGCCAGAATATAATAAAATTATGAATATGTTCATCTGTAAAAGCTGACCTAAATTACAAATATGTCTTACGGCCATCTCACGTGGAAACAGCGATTTTCGTCCAATCGCTGAAATAAAGCAATATTGTACCTGTTCAGTGCCTAGATGGGTGACCATTCGTCAAATTGTAAGCTTAGGTGTGTGGGTGGTGTAATGGATGAAGACTCCAATGAGAAATCGGAGTTTCGAGTTCGTTATATTCATTTACATGCAAATATCCTTGAGAAAAGTATGAATCCACTTCTTCTCCCCGCTATGGGTTAAAGACTTGTATCATAAAATTATTATTTCCAAAACATTCTTACAATCCCAAAATATATATCGGCTGTAAATAACCTCAAAAAGGTTGATAAACAGTAAAAAATACAACATTAATCAAATAAATTAGAAATGATTAGACTGTTGGAAAGATGCCTAATGATGTCGGTCTACGCGTAGGCCTAGTTCTGTACAGAGCGATAATGATAGAATATGTCGTTATTTTCACGTCAGTTACTTTAAAATTATTCCTGAGATTTTGACGTCTTTGTTTTCAGTATGTTACATTTTGAATTAGTCGACTGTTTCTTCTTCCTTCCACGTTTACACGTTTTTCTCTTTAAATTTAAAACGATCTCCCGTAAAATTTTTATTTATTTTAAAGTAAATAATTATAACGCGATTGAAATCAACCTAAAGCCTCCTGAAAAGAAATAGATATTAATATGTTAATGTAAATAAATAATCAGAAAATTTTGTCTGTCCGTCCGTGGGTCTGAAAGCACTCTAACTAGCGAGCAAACTTGCTCTCCATAAATATATTAGACCATTTCGAATGAAGATGATCCATTCATCTGATGCTTGAATATCCAGCATTGGGATTTGTGTCCGGATGAGGAGGGAACAGTTAAAAATTCAAATTTTAAAATAACTGAAAAAAAAAAATGATTCTAAAAGTTTTTAGATTATACTGAGTTTAAAGTAACAAAATATTGTGTATCTAAAATTTTTGGTTTTAAATTCAGTTTAAAATATCTCCAAAACTATGTGAATTAAGGAAATCAATTTTATTTCTTCAAAAGTCCAAGGAATTAGAGTTAGATTAAGACGTTTCGCGACCGTGAGGTTTTAAAGTTCCGTAGAGTTTGTGATTTGAAGAACACGACTCAGTTGAAGTTCCACAGAGTTTGCGATTTAAAGAATTCAAATTTTGGCCTGAATTGGAATTTCGGCCCAAATCATAGTGTCGGCCCAAATCGTAGAGTCGGCCTAAATCATCTTTTGGCCGGAATTGGACTTATAGCCTGAATCAGAGATAAAGTAGGTTTTGAAATTCCATAGAGTGAAATGAGGAATTCAATGTTATTTCTTCAAATTTATCATTGCTTTTGTATGTGGACCATTATTTAGCATATTATATATTATATATCTTTATTTATATATAAAAAAACCTGTTCAGACTTACCTTATTGGTCTTCAGATGGATTTTTTTTTAATGAGGCAAAATACTGCCCTGTGATTAATGCAACCGTGTTACGGATGAAAGATAACTGAGTTGGATGAGCTTGAGTTTGGTAGGTATAAAAATTGCGAATAGTAATAAAATAGTGAAAACATATCAAATTATTACAGCAAATTGTGTTACTAATAATGAAATATATATAGTATCCTTTACTTTTTGTTGAAATATGAGTTTCTGTTCGAATGTATACAGTTATTTCCCTTTTGCTTGTTATTTACTACTGGTAATATCCAGTGAAATTATTTGTTTTGTCTGCATGTAGTGTAATTATCTATAAGAATTAATTCATATTTATTGTTCTTTACTGATTGCTTTAGATCAGTTTGCTTTGCTAATATGCACCAATATTCATACAATTCCCAATTTTATTCCAGCACAAGTCAGTCAGTTAAGTGCCTTACGCGATAATGGCTCCTGAGATCATGCCTCTTTCCAGTCATGACTGATTTAGGCAAAACATTTTTCCCGCAGTTGGTTGCCATTTCTTTCTGCGGTTGACTGGTTGTCAACCAAGCTTTCAGAATCTAGTCTGTCCTGCTAATTAACCTATAGCTGGAGGGGGAGAGATGGATTCATAACTTTCCCAACGGTATTTGTGCGTAAGTGAATGTAAGGAACTCGATTGGAATTCGAACTCGTACTGTTAATTGTGTTTGCGTGCAGAAAATCATACAATTCCACTTACAAAACCACATTTCAATAAATATATGATGAAACTAAAAATTTTCTTCCACAAAATATACTCATGAAGTAGGGGGCGTCTTATGCGAGGATGCGTGATATGGACAGGTAAAGAGGGTATTTGTGCGCAATTTAAATTAGACAAAGCGTTTTTTGTTTCTTCTATGATTAAATATACACCGTAGAATGTTATTCACATGTCTAGATTTAAAACTCTTCCCACATAAAAACAAAAACGATTAGCAACAACTTTGAAGATTTTCCATAGGGCCATATATAGTGTGAACATGAGTAATATATATATATATATATATATATATATATATATATATATATATATATATATATATATATATATACACATATATACACATATATATATATATATATATATATATATATATATATATATATATAAATATAAACGTGGACATGGAAGTCAGCACTTAGAGGCGACAGTCTGTTTCAGGCTAGTGCAATCGTCAGGCAACACTGAGTTGCCTGACGATTGCACTAGCATGAAACAGACTGACTTCCATGTCCACTTTTATATTTACACACGCTCTATCTCTGATATTGAGCACTTTATCTCATAAATATAGCACACTTTAAGACTATATTTCTTCATATATATATATATATATATATATATATATATATATATATATATATGTGTGTGTGTGTGTGTGTTATGGCTATGTTATGGATTTATTGATTTAACTTCGTGTGTGCATGTGTCTGATTCATCTACATTTCTGTGTGTAGTTTTTAGTGAGAGAAGGGGAGAGAGGGATGGTTGAAAGGAGAGAGAAGGTGGAGGGAGGGAAAGAGGGGTAGAAGAGAGGAGGGCGGAAAGAAGGAGGGATAGAAGGCGAGAGAGAGAGAGAGGCTAGGGAAATTGATCCTCCGACGTATGTACCTGTGTGAAACTAGGCAAATTAATCTAATCTTACGTGCATTTGTGACGCTGTGGATTTATTCACTGTTCTTCTTGTGTGAGTGTGAAAAGTTATAGACTACTTGATCTACCCTGGCCAACTGCATATTACCGTCACCTTGAAAATAAGCATTTTAAATATAGAATTTTAGCTAAGCTTGGGCAAAGATTTGATTTGTTTTTTCCCCGTTTATTGCAGGTTATTTAAAGCAAGTAAATAGTTTTAGATTGTAAGAATTGTTTTTGAAATTCCAGATACAAGTCCTTCTAATTAACATATAGCTTGCGAGGGAGAGGTGGATTCATGCCTTTCCCAAGGGTATTTGCACGTAACTGAATAGAACTAACCCGAGTGGAATTTGAACTCGTTTCTCCGATTTCCAATTGCGAAACGCTATCCATTAAAACCACTGCACATCAAAATTTACAGCTCCTGGTATCCCCAAGCGGTCATCTATCAAGGTACTGACCAGGCTTGGCCTTATTTAACTTCAGTGATCATACGAGAACCAGTCTTTCAACATGAAATGGACGTAAAACGAACACCAGTCAATGCCATATGTACGTAGGGTAACTGTCTGTCTGTCTGTCTGATGGCTATCTGTTTGTCTGTCCCCCTCTCTCTCTCTCTTTATATATATATATATATATATATATATATATATATATATATATATATATATATATATATATATGTATATATATATATATATATATATATATATTATATTTATTGTGATGTTATAACATATGCATGTTATAACATCACTACAAAAATTGCAATTTTGTTTCAACACTACTGGTGTCTTATCAAGTGATGGTGTTGATTGCAAAAAATAAAAAATAAAAATAATAATAATATTAATAGGTGAGTGTTATGATATGGCCGCCCCAATCTCCTGACCTCAATCCCAGAGAAAACTTATGGAGTACAGGCTCTCGAGAAAGCAGTTGAGCAAGAAAGAGGATTTGATTGTGAATTTCATATCCGAATGGAATTCAATGCCTGGAGATGAGATTTGCCAGAACCTAATGAAGTCAATGCCAAAAAGGGTTGAAAAGGTTATTAAAAATAAAGGAGGGCCCATAGATTATTAAATATATCGAACTATATTACCTATTATAAATAAATTATACCTCTATTATTCTTTATTTAAAGCTGTTCGGTTATGTTTCTATTGATTACTAGTTGTAGGAAATAAGAGAGTCACTTTTTTTTTTGCACGGAGTTTTTCCCTAAATCTCATTTATATCCAAAATTATAATTATCAATAGAATATCTCAGGGTGAGTAAACTTTTTTACTCTGTGGTCGGGAAGGGGAAATTAGTTTGACCCCAAAAACAATAGGCGAAAAAATGTTTAAGTAAGAAAAATCAGGTGAGTCACTTTTATCGAACATCACTGTATATATATATATATATATATATATATATATATATATATATATATATATATATATATATATATATATATATATATATAAAAGTGTTCTTGTTTATCTCTCAGTTTATGTAGGTGTCTGGGTGCCAGTGTATTATTATTTAGAAACGAGGCACGCGCATTCGACGTGGACACGCGCGTATGTATATCAAAGCTTTGGTTCATTGCTGTATCTGTTTATGAACGTGCACGTGCCTATGTATACAAATTTGTTTATCGTTGTGTGCACACGCAAGTGTTTAAGTGTGTAAATACATTTTTATCAAAATATAAGTGTGTTTGTGTGTGTGTTTGTTGTGTGTGCGTCTGTGCGCTATCATGTTTGATACTGAAATGGCTTTTAGCCCTGGCTCCTTACCGTGCTGATTGTAATACCAAATGCTGTTTTCTACTTATTACGGTAGATATTAAAATACGCGTATATTTATCTAATCTACTTATCGTTCCAACTGATAGAAGGGGCTACTTTTCAGCATCAGAGTTAAAATCGCACAGTTTGATACTCCAAAAAGCTGAGACTTCATGGCGCTGACATTTTAATAAAATATTCTCTTCTGACGAATCAAATCTTTTGAGTCATTTTTTAAAAGTCGCATATTATTGTTACTGATGCATTGAGGGATTTTACAGAAAAATATAACTTCATTTGATCAAATTTAAAAGAAATCTATAATCATTTTCTAACAGAAATCATGTCACTTTATTTTATTTCACCCCCCTAACAACCAAGCAAATTATTTATCGTTGACTACATATAAAACACTTCTTTTACGAACCAATCCTCTTTCGGACGTGACCAATCATGGTCCTCCATAACTTCCTTTCTTTTGTTTTGCTAAATAATATTTGGTTCTAGCGCTATTTCTGTTCTTCCATTAACTTAAAGAAATTCTTTGGGTTACTTGCTTGCCTAGCTTGCCTTCAGTGTAACATGTGAGTGTTAAATTATCTATACCATCTTTCCTCATTATGCGTGCTAGAAATTTGTAAATATGTGTCCCTGATGTTTCCATTTTTCTTAAGACATGTTCTGTTGATGTTATTCCTAGAATTCATTGGTCGAATTGTATCGCTGTCATTTCAAGTCTCTTCTTCATTTCTGAGAAAATTGTCTGGCATTCACTGCCATAAATGAGGATACCTACGACATAGAGGGCCATTTTTCGTATTTTATTTCTTATTATAATTTTCTATCACTTAATACATTACTTAATTTCTAGAAGGCATCTCTCGCCATTAGAGACAAGGTGGAGATATGGATATGGATGCACACTGCTGATGAGTACCAAATATTGGACGAAACGGCCGTCCAGTGCTTTCTGCATTCTGTTGAGGTTTCTTCTAAAAAAACTCGATGAATTACTTAATTATGAATATATATATATATATATATATATATATATATATATATATATATATATATTGTGTGTTTAGGAAGAAATCACTCTTTTATACATGTTTCGTTAAAGACGACTGACAAAGTACTATAATTAATCTTTTTATTTAATTTTTCTTGTGTTACTACAAGTGTATTCTTTTCAGGTCAAAAAGTGAGTAAAACCTGTCTAAAGATTCTGCGTATCCAAGCGCATTCGACTATTCTTTTAGCCATTATCAGGAGCGATTTTTATTTATTTATTATTTTTAACTATATAGATGTGGTTTTTATGTATGTATCTAAAGTTATAGGAATGTTTTAATTTTCCAAACACTATGTGTGTTGATTTGTTAGTGTATTTTTTCTTTCTTTCTTTCTTTTTGATTATAATATCTTTATTTAAAAGTTCTCTTCTATGGCGTCAATGTAAATATTTTCGTCTGTGTTAATATTATTAGTTAGCTTTTTATATTATGTTATAGGTTAAACATTTATTGTTATTTGGGCAATTTTCTTTGTTTCTGTAATTACATTTAATGATGTTATTTTGCTGCATGTTATTGTTGTTATAATTATTATTGATATTGTTGAGTATTTGTTATTGTGCTTAGGTATTATTTTCTCCGTGATATCCATGCAACTGTAACTAATTTTGATTGTATTTTTGTTGTTACTTTTTGATAATTTACTGTTTTTAGGGAAGTGTTTGTCAATTATTTTGAAGAAGAGTTTCCCTATTTGTTGTGGATTCCGGGGATGGAATTCGGCATAAATAAATAAATAACGCCAGTAATTGAAATAGGAAAATAAGTGTATGGAACGTAAGAATACAAACTTCAAATGAGAATTAGTAGTCCAGGAATACGGGTTAGTAGAAAGTATATGTACAAGTCTCTGTAAGTGGAGCCGTAATTATCTATCTCTCTATCTCTGTGGACTCTACGTATCTCAACATTATCTCAACGTCTCTCTAAGCCTGACTCCACGTATCTCCAACTCTGTCAGAATAAGTATACTTTAGACGAGTCCATCTTGTGTAAAAAGGGGAGAGCCCCACAACACTATTTTTGTTTTTTTTGGAATATTGTAATGGGGTGTGCTTGAACCAAATTATTTTTTTCTGTTGTTTATATTTTGAATTGTTTTCGTTTTTGTATTCTAGTTTGTTTGAATATCCGCTGTTTCTTAGAGCTGATTCATGTTTTTGTATATTTCCATTGAATATTTTCAGGCTACTAGAATTTGTTGAAATACTTTTATATGGGTATTTGTTTGAATACGCTAGTGAGTAGTTAGAATATTTGTTAAAGTATATTAGGTTGTTGTTTGCTTTTCGGTATGGTTTGCATATTCCGTTGTTTTGGTTGAATGTTATATCTAAGACATTTACTATCTTTTGAGTGTATATTATATCTATTTAAATCCTAGGGTTTGAAGGTTTTTATTATTTCTTGTCTTATTTTTTCTTCAGTTCTGCCGTTGCAGTTCCTTAGAATTAATAGACCGTCGTCCCTGTATAGACCTATCTCATTTATTTAATTATTATTTATTGATTATTTATATGTCTATGTGTTTGCATACATCTGCATCATCACAGCTACCCATTGTTACGTCAAATGTATTATTATCATTATCATTATTATTATGGCCCTTTTAGTCTATATTTTTTTTATTGTGGCATAATATCGATTTTTGGTATTATTTAATTATATATATCCTCATTGGGGATATTCATGTATTATTTTGCTAAGTTTAATGAGTTGTTTAGTGTATGTTCATTAATAGATGGGTAGAAGTCAATTATATCTAACTGAGTAACGGGGCAGTTTTTAATTATTACTAATGTTATTAAACCAATTGATTGATGGAAATGTTTATATATATATATATATATATATATATATATATATATATATATATATATATATATATATATATATATATACCTTTCAAAATATGTAAAAATTATTATAATTTAATGTATGTTAAGGACAACAGTTTTTGTCCAGAAGTCAAAAATCAATAAAACCATTTATTCCTAAAACGACTTCAAATTTTCGTGAATCACCAGTCATATATACTGAACGTTTACTGATATATATATATATATATATATATATATATATATATATATATATATATATATATATATAAGAGAAAGAACAGTAAAATACATAGTTCGTAGCATTTACTTTTTAAAAAAGTACTCAATACAAAGTAGAGAAAAATATTTTTATAATATTTTTATTATAGTAGATTATATTAAAAACCTTTTACATTGCTACACAAAAGTTTTCATGTTTCAATAATTGCTTTTGCTTTTGTGTTGTGATGTAAAATGTTTTTATTATAATAGATTATAATAAAAAAATATTATAATATATATATGCATATATATGTATATATATAAACTTTCAGAATATATATATATATATATTCTCTATATATATATGTACGTATATATATATATATAACTCTAGAATCATTAAGCATAGAAAGAAACAACTCAAATTACTTTCAATTTAGTTACGGACATATTAAATGTTTCTCAGCTTATAAGCAACAAAAATGAAACGAAACAAAACAAAAAATTACCAGACATAATCTTCCGCGCGAAAATACGACACTTGATAAAAAAACGAAATGATATCCAACGACATGCAAAGATTGACAACCACCTATATAATGCAATTCCTACCTACAAAAGATTATATGGTAATATTGTACGAAAGTCAATAGCACACTTTAGACTACATTAAATGTAAGACCAGTTAGGTTCAAATTCTCTCCGAATACAAAAAAAATGTCTTATTGAAAAGAATAGATATTTTATATTGTTTCAAATATGTGAATAACTTTTCATGGAAGTGGTTATTTTAAATGGAAAATCACCCCAAATGTGTATTAGGTTCACGGCTTCAACTCACGTTAGCCATTCCTAATTGTAAGTAAAGGAAATAAAATATAATTTTACATTTTAAGCATTAGAGTTGAACCCCTGGGTATAATAAAACATTTGTCTATAAGTACAACAACTACATTTGCTAAAATTAATACGCATATTATGAAAAATGATCAATAAATTTAATAGACATAAAATGTCCTCTCTTTCTAATAAGACAAGTTTACAAGAACAATTGCTGCTAAAACACACACACACACACACACACACACATATATATATATATATATTCTATCTATTAATAATTTGTATATGTCTATTAAGATTTTTCTATCTATCTATCTATCTATCTATCTATCTATCTATCTATCTATCTATCTATCTATCTAGCGTGTGTGTGTGTGTGTGTATATATATATATAAATTTGATCGTTAACAATGGAAGTGATAGAATTTAACAGCTACTGTCTGGGAATGCAAGGCAGCTACGAAAGTAATCTCAATCAGCTAACTTTTCCCAAAATATCGTAACACATTACAGACGGGGCAATTTTTCATGGCGGTTAATAGCGCAGGGAGAATAGCTTTATGTCTTTTTCAAAGACAACATGAACAGTCATAATTGAGATCATAAATCAATTCGCTGAGGTCATATTTCGTGACAGTCACCATTCCGTCACCCATAAATATTGCATTTATTTTTGGGGAAATCTTAAAAGTAACTCGACGCATCAATTTCAGTCGAACGCGCAACGCCTACCTTAACGCATTCACTCAGATTCATTTACCGCTTAAATAAGTGGAAAAACTGAGAAAATATCGACATGCAAATCCCGGACAATATCCGTGTAGAATCCATAAGGTGAAATACACAACAGTTTGGAAGAACACTGAATAAACTTTATTAAAATGACTGTGTCGAAATTCAGTCAAATGTCCTAAAGTGTTATTAATTACGAAAATCACACACACACACACACACACACGCACGCACGCGCGCGCACGCGCACGCGCACACACACACACATCACAGTGGTGGAAATAAGTATAAGAAACCCCCATGAAATTGTTAATAATTTTCTTATTACTGCACAAATTCCTCTGAAAATTTTTGTGTGGTACTTAGTTCTGATGGTATTAGTATACATATTCGATTGTATAACAACTTTCCACCAAAAAAGTTAGCAAGAAAGTTATTATGAAAAATACGTTTTCGAGGATGGAAATAAGCACAAGACAGTTTTGAAAATTTGTATTTAACAGCAAAATTGTACAAAATTCAATATTTACATTTATTCCCTTTCAATTGTAATACTTTAACACACCTTTTTTTTGCATTGAATCAATAATTTTTCTGAGAGTTTTAGGTAGAATTCCATTCCAATACTGTTTAATGCAAGATTTTAAAGTTTCTCTATATTAAAATTGATGTTTGTTTTTGTATACTCTTCTTGACAAAATTCCCCACAAATTTTCGATTGGGTTTAAATCAGTCCCAAACTTCAATATTTTTTAAAACCAGTCTTTCGTTAAATTAGAAGTGTGTATGACTGCGTTGTCCTATTAAGAAATGGTATTATTGGTGTCTAGACGATTCATAAATGGGACAAGACTTTTTCCCAACACATTGATATATCGAGCAGAGCTTTGTTTCCCTTCCATCATTACTAGATCAGCCTTTCTAGACGCAGAAAAAGCTCCCCAAACCATAACAGATCCTCCTCCAAATGGTCTTTTTGAAAACAGCTGAATCTCCTTTCTTAAATCATGCCAATAACATTGGTAGCCGTCGGACTCATCCAAATTAAACTTTTTTTCATCAGAAAACACCACAGTTTCCCATTTCTCCTTTGTCCATGTTACTTTTTTCTTTACCCAATCTACGCGCATCTTCTTGTGTCTAGCAGTTAAAACAGGGGTTGTCTCCCTGTTTCGATACACGAGATTTGGCGATTCATAGAGAAGTTGACGAACTCTTCTTGGAGTGATGGGTAAATTCTGAGATTTTTGCAGATCTCTTGAGCTTGATTGTCCTTTAGAAGCTTCTCGATAAAGTCGACGTCTAGCTGTATTTCTAATTTAAGGTGGAACACATGGACGTTTTCTGGTGCCATACGATTCAGGGTCCATTAGATAATTTCTAACAACGGTTAGAGACCTCGACAGTTTTCTTGCAATGAAACTTATAGATTTCCCTTCCAGTTTATAGAAAAAAAAATTAACCATTTAAAATTTAAAAGATAAGTTAAATTATTAAGAATACAAACCATACCTAGAATATATTTTTAAAAACAAACTAAAAACCTTTTAAAAAAATTAAAGAATAAAGTAGGCAAAGAAAAAGGCGTTCATAAATTAATGGAAAATTATAAGATATAAGGCAAAATATAGAAATAATTATAGTAAAATGTATAACGTATATATATATATATATATATATATATATATACTTATACACACACACGTACATATATATATATATATATATATATATATATATATATATATATATATATATATATGTTCATTTTTATGGATATGAATTCGTGATCCTGAGTTTCAGGCTTTTATCTGATGATCGCAAAAGCGTGAAACCCAGGGATACAAACTCATATCCATACAACTGAATATGTTAGCTCTATCACTAATATCGACCACTTTCCAATAAGTACTGCACATATAAAATAATATCTAAACACACACACACACAAACACACACACACACACACACACACATATATATATATATATATATATATATATATATATATATATATATATATATATATGAAGAAATAATCATACATAGAATCAATCAGCAATATTAATGCGATTAATGGCGAAATCACTTCGCTAGTAAAACATAACGTATGCATTAAAATACTGTTAATCCATTGACTGATTTGATCCTCATTTATAAAAATGTTGTCAAATGTTTTTAATGTATATTTTTTTAAGTTAAGCAAGTACTTTCGAAGACCTATGTCTTCATCATCAGGCTGTAATTTTTTTCCTTTAAAGTTGAAACTTGAAGACGAAATAATTGTTTGTAAACCGAAAGATATTTTATATATATATATGTATGTATGTATATATATATATACGAAGTCAATCTGTAAAGGCATTTTGAATATTTCGAGAACATGTTACACGGCCTCAGTGTAGCTTGACAAGCGATCAGACGCGTCATTACAGCAGGAAAAGACACTCGCCTCTCCGTACTCAGATGAGTGAATTGTGTGACAGTATCATTCAGACTGAGTGGATGAGTAGATTGGTTTTTTTTTTAGTATTGCCTACATTCCTACAATTTCTGACATGTCTCAAAGCTAAAACCACCGTCGAGACAACGTGAATGAAAGTAAGAAGAACAGAATGTAATATTGGCGTTAACGAAAACGTACTTAGAACACTTGGAGGATTGGAAGAGACGCTGGATTAAGTGCGTGTGGTCACAAGAGGAATAATTTGAAAGTGACTAAGGCGTTATTGCCTTAGGTAAGCCATTTTTTGCGTTAATATTAAATGAACGGTTACTTTTTAAACATATGTCGGACTAACATTCGGCGATGTTAAGTCTCTGATAAAAATAAACATAAAAACAAAAACAAGCTACTAGATTTTTTTAACGAAGAATTTTGGAGCTACATAGTCTTCTCGATCATATTTCCATCTGTTTGGCTCTGTATCAAAGTAATCTAATTAGATATGAATACCAGCATTCATTATTGGCGGCTACAATCTTATCAACGTAAGATAATATATGCAGATGACACAGTGTTGATAGCAGACGCAGAAATGAAACTACAAGAATTCCTACAGAATGTAGTGAAGGAAAGCACGAAGAAAGGACTAAACATCAATTGCAAGAAGACAGAATGCAGGAGTGTTAGAAGAAAAAATACAAAACTGCAAACTACAAAATGGAGATACCAGAATCAAATAAGTCCAATTTAAATATATGGGAAGTATTTTAATAAAGTGGAATACTGAAATCCGAAGGTGAATTGTGATGGCGAAATTTACTTTCCAGGGCTAACCAAAGTATCTAGAATAAAAAAAAAATTCGTTAGAAACAAAGAAAAGAGTACTGAACGCTTGCAAAATATCAATCCTACTATATACTAGTGAATGCTGGACAGATGAAGATAAAACAACAAAATTGTGGTTCTACAGAAGGATACTGAGAATACCATGGACTGAACATGTGAGTAACAAGGAAGTTTTAGCGGATGGAAACAAAAAAAAGGACACTTATACTTAACACCAGGATTAGGTAGTTGGAATGTCTAGGACATAATGAGGAAGGAGGGATTGGAAAATTTGATACGCACAGGACACATTTAGATCAAGAGGAACAAGGAAAATATAGCCTAACTATTGAACTTGAGTAAATGGATGGCGGAACAAAGTTTAGGAGAGGTAGCAAAAAGAAAAAAATATCAAGATCTATAAAGAGAGGAAATTGTGAAGCACCATGATTAGCAACGTTTTGGAAGAAGAAGAAGAAGAAGAAGAAGAAGAAGAAGAAGAAGAAGAAGAAGAAGAAGAAGAAGAAGAAGAAACCGACCAGATACAGAAACAATGGCAAGATAAACCGCTTCATGGGTAATACTATGCCCGTACCAAACAAGCTGACGTAGACAAAAACCGTACCCATCAGTGGCTACTTACTGCCGGGTTGAAAGCTGAAACTGAAGGTTTTATCCTTGCTGCACACGACCAATGCTTGTTAACTAGGAATTATCAAGCACATATACTAAAACACTGTCTTAGCCCAAAATGCAGATTCTGTGATAAATATCCAGAAACCATTGATCATCTTATATCAGGTTCCACGATATTGGCACCCACTGAATATAAAACCCGGCATGACAGAGTGGGCCAATACCTGCACTGGAAAATTTGCAAATTCTACGGGAAGGAAACTGAAAGAAACTGGTAGGTATACCACCCAGACCCGCTTCCGGAGATAGGACCTGTTACAATTCTATGGGACTACACAATACACACTGACAGAACAATCAAAGCCAACCGCCCAGACATTGTTATTAGAGACCGCAAAAAAAGCCTCCTTATTGACATGGCAGTCCCTGCAGACTGCAATGTATCTTTGAAAATATTCGAAAAGCTGTCAAAATACAAGGACCTTGAAATAGAAATCTCAAAAATGTGGCACATGGGAACATCAACAATCCCTGCTGTAGTTGGAGCCTTAGGATTGGTTGGAAAAGTTTCCAGTAGACTAATTGAAGGGATCCCTGGAAGTCCATGTCTCAAAGAGATACAAAAAATTATTCTGACAAGTACAGCCCACACTTTACGAAGTGCTTTATCTATATAATAAGTTTTTCCTTTTTTTTTTTGCAGTGGAAAGTACCATGATACCATTTCTAACCTTAGGTCCCTGGGCGGGACCCGGAAAGAAATGTGTAAACGCCAGATATCAAAGGAAATACATAAATAATAATAATACATGGTGGAAAGCGACGATTATCAAACTAACATTACAGATACGAATTTATTTATTGACTTCAGTGCTTATTTGGGAGTTTCTTACTGTGGTCATGTCCAAGACTATTTTAAGGTTAGTAAATGTCTTGAGGGTCTTAAAGGTCTTATATTTAGGTACGATTGATACGCATTTTATAAGCAGCATCAATTTCAAGAAAGGTTTACAAATACTGATTTTCATACATATTTGGAAGTTTGGCGCAACACGTCGGCAAAGAAAATCAGAGGGTACGAGACGGTGACAGGAACCATGATCAATCGCGATAAGTCTGTTGGCATGCGGTTGGGTGCGTGTAAGGGAGCTTTTCTTCCAGGGCCTTTCCTCTCGACGGACTGGCCGGTCAAGATAATCAGCATCTGGTTCGGTCCTGATCTCTTTCTGGAAATGAACTGGCCGGAAGTGCTGGGATAAGGTGCAGTTCATCTGTAGTCCCGGAATACATTGTGGGGATCTAGGTTAGAATCTATGGAAGGGGTTATATGCATATCATTCAACAGAGAATCAATTCTAAGTGGGAAGTTAGGCAGGGATACGCCAGATGAGTCAAGATTAGTGTTTGAGAATTTACAGGCAAAACATTCTGCTTTATCAGCAGAGGATAGCACATCAAAGCGATTGAAGAGGGAAGAATTGCACTTATTTAGTTCCCTATTACAGAGACGCCAATAGTTACGAGAGTCAAATCTTTAGAGGCTGTGGGGTACCTCATTCACTCAGTATACGGGGAATTAGCTTCTTCGAGAACTCGCTTACTTTTTTTACGAGCAGTAGCAAATAGGCACTTGTTATGATGAGAGTTGTTCCGCTGGTATAGCCGGAAATAGTAGTTCCTGTGTGCTATGGCGGCGGAGCATGCTGGTGTGAACCATGGAGAGGATTGCGGTTTCACCTGGTATTTCCGAGAAGGGATGAAAGCGTCCATGCTGACTTTGACGAAAGAAGAAACCTCAGTGGATTATTTTTCAATTGGGAGGTTGAACGGCGTCACGAAGAAAATCCCGGAATTAGTCCCAGTCAGCATGACTGGTACAGGGAATAGATTTTATGGATAGGGGTTCCTGTTTAATTGATGCTTGGAAGGAGATATCAATAGTTACCGCAGAGTGGTCCGAGTTACCAAGAGGGCTGTATTGGGAAGCTTGCAAGCACGCTGAGAGGAGATAAAAAAAAAAGATCCGATAGAGAAGCATGTTGCTCGATTTGGCTAAGGAAGTCTACGTTTTAGGTGAAGGATGGGCGATGGAAAAATTTAATGTCGGTATACTGGTAACATCAGCACCACGTGTCGGGGTGATCATTAAAGTCATCGAAGACAAAGATGCTCGCTGATGGATGGAGGGAAAGTGACTTTTTTATATTGACAGCTATTGCGTCTAATATACTGCAGTGTTGTGAAGAGGGTGAGCGATAAAAGAACGAGAGAGAGCTGACAGAGATTTGTAACGAAAGACGGATGCACATGAAAGAGTTGTGAACAGCCACGAGAGACAATTCTCCGGCCATCGGTAGATTATCGAAAGTTATCTGACGACCGTTTCAGGAAGAAGAATTCTACGCTGAGGAATGAATACCGCGAATATTGGAGAAATAAAGATTGAGGGCAGGTGGTTTTTTGTTAACTGGTTTAGTTTTATTTCTTTCTGTTGTAATTTCCATGTGATATATTTTGAGGAGAGAGGAAAAAGACCGTCATAATTGTCAATGTCGTCAATGGCAATACAAACCAGTCAGCGTGTAGCCGACAGCAAAACATAATGTGCCTCAGGTTGCCCACTAGAAATACATACAGGGACATCAACCCATGCGCGACATGACACTACAGGTAACCCGATATTATGCGACTGCTGATCGGGGCGGCCTCTATGAGCGATACCAAAGAGTTCGGGCTCCTAACGACAGTTGGAAGAAGCAGCCAGCAAAACTATCAACCCGGTACTCTCAAAAATGGAAAGTCACAGCCACTGTTTATTCTGATCACCAAATAGTTAAGACAGTTAAATCATTGAGACCCTGGTAAGATAAAGAAATAAAGAGAATCGGTGAACCATATCTTGAACAGAGAATAGGGATGAACCTCTACTCCTGTTCAATAGACATGGGAGGAGTGCGTCCTGACGATAGGTGAGGCTATATTAAGTTGTAAAAAATGGGCAAGCATATTCTAAATTAAACAGGTTGGGCGAAGCGCTAAATTAATAAGTCCCGTAAGCATATATATATATATATATATATATATATATATAAATATATATATATATATATATATATATATATATATATATATATATATGTGTGTGTGTGTGTGGGTGGGTGTGGGTGTGGTGGGTGTGGGTGTGTAATATGTAATATAATATAGCGTACCTATGAACACTAATGGGTATGTCTCAATCATCATAAATACGTTGGACACTATTGTAAGAGTGGGGTAATATGGTTTTTCCAGCTTATCAACGGATAAAAGGATAAAAAAAAACAATAAGAATCTGGTGAATAGGTGAGAAATTTAAAAAAAAAATTAAAACTATATAACAGCCACAACCATATTTGCCACCTCTAGCAACAGGAAAAATTAGCGATTATGACATTTCCGGATCCAAAAAACCTTTTAAACCAGAAATTCGAAGACCTTGCTGACATATCAGAAAATCTTTCTTGAGTGCATATGAGGCTGGATAAAAAAACGTAATATAATTTACCCCCACCACCACACCGATGCATTCACAATACACTTGCTTTTCTTCTCTTCCCCATTTCTTCTTTTTCGTTTTCTCACCTCTTAACATCCCCTTCCTCCCTTTCCATTACACCCAACGTCGTGCATTTCTTTATTTATCTTTTTGAATGATAATGTAGCGCTCTAATTTAAAAAAAAATAAAATAAAAAAAGCGTTAGGTGGTCATGGGATAAAAAATTGCTTGAGTATACCTTAAGATTGAAACGAGGGTAGCGGATTCAGATGACCACCTGATTTTTAAAGTTAAAAAGTCTACATGTCATTTTTAGACTTTTTTTTTACACGTGTTTTGAGAACTTTTTAATACTACTGTTTCCTGGTCTGATTCAACGCTGACAATTAACCTTTTATGAATATATATATATATATATATATATATATATATATATATATATATATATATATATGTATATGTATATGTATATATATATATATGTATATATATATATATGTATATATGTATATATATATATATGTATATATGTATATATATATATATGTATATATGTGTATATATATATATATATATATATATATATATATATATATATATATATATATATATATATATATATATATACCCGATGCGGTGGGAACGAAAGTAATCTATAAATTATACAAATTCTAACGTTCGCAGCATTCATTCAAAAAAGAGCTCAATACATGTAGTAGAGCGATAATTATTTATTTATTATAATTTTATCATATAGATCGTTTATATATAGATGGTTATATCATATAGATGGCTATATATAATTATCATATAGATGGTTATATATAAATGGTTTTGTCTATATGATAAAATTATAATAAATAAATATATTATAATATATATATTATAAATTATATATATATTATAAATTATAATAAATATATATATATATATATATATACACGTATATACATATATATATATATATATATATATATATATATATATATACACGTATACACATTCTGTGGTAATTATTAAGAGGAAATTAAAACATTGATGGAAGAAAAATTAAAAAAAAGAATAATATTCTGCAATGTAATCGCAAAAAAATAAAACAAAAAAGAACAACAACAATCAAGTTAAATAAGAAAATTAAAATAAATAATATTCGAAAGTGTTCATTTCAACGATACCAATATACAGGTAAGACATGCAGTGTTAATCAGAACAGGTGGGCTCTTCTGTAAATATCAGATCAAGAAAGATTTGGTGATTCCAACATTCCATATAGGAGTGGTTCTATTTCAATCAAGTGTACTGATCTTCGGGCTTGCCAAAATTCGGACCTTCCTTTTTTTTCTCATTTTTTTTTTACCCGGTTTTACATTTTTTAAATATTTGTAGCATTTATATACTTTGTTGGAAAAAAACCTCAAGCCAAACATTTCACACCCAGTTTACCATTCATGATAGGCACCCATTAAAATGTAATAATGGGTTTGGCTAAGTTTAATTATAAAAGAGAAGACCAGAATTCCCACATTCCTCTTTTTGTCTTGTGCCACATTTTTCTAAATTTTAGAAAATAAATATTGCTCTTTGTTTGCTATGATACCTAAGCTTATTGAATTTAAGCACAATTATAGACTGGCATTGAGATCTCATTAATTTACTGCTGAGCTGGCTAGATGTAGCCGTAAATTCTATGCTAACACTTTCTTTTGTCGCACTTCTTGCTTGTGGAACTCCCTTCCGGCTACATTCTTTCCAGACAACTTTAATCTGCAAAAATTTAAATATAATGTCAATCACTATCTATTGTTCTCCTGCTTCCTTTTTCCTCTTCCTGCTCATTATTAATGTTCCTAAGTCTTCCACACCCTGTAAACCCTTCTGTCTTAGTGGCTTTACTGCCTTGCATGAGGTGATAACGATTAAAAAAAAAACTTCAGCAAATGTGACACAGGGGTCCGAAGGCACAATGGAATAGCGAAAGACGTTTTCCAGAACCTACACAAAGTATAAAGAGAGAGGGAAACAAAGAAGTGCATGCTGCCATGTCGATCTTCGTATATGGCAAAGAATGTTGAACAATTACCGCACAAAGGAAGAGGCATGGCAATGCACGAGCCAAGTAGTTCTACTGAAGGATGCTGAGAATACCATGGACTGAACATGTGAGCTTCCAGGAAGTTTTAAAGAAAATCGAAGCTAAACGGACACTTAGCACATGTAACTCGAAGAAAGAACAATGAAATAATCAAGAAGCTGGCGTTCCAAAGGAAAGCCAAGAAAGGAATTCCCCATCAATAATGGAAAGAGCGATAAGAGCTACTGGATTGAGTAAACTATTTTCCCGAAAAAGATGTTATAAATTTAAACTGACAGTAGCACTAACTCGGTCAATGAATATGGAATGTTTGCTTATAAGGAAATGAACGATATTACGATTACCATATTTAAAATCAGAAAAAGAATTGCTGGGAAACATAATGAAGAAATAGAATGTTGGAGAGATTATATTAGAAAATAACAGAAAATATTAAAGGTAAGAGAGGCAGAGAGATACATCGAATAACCTATCTATTCATTTTTTTCTGAATGGATGTAAGAGAAGAAACACGAAGAGATAATAAAGAATCAAATGGATCTTACGGTCAAGAAATTGGAGAGAGCAATGCGTGTCGATGTCTTTAGAAGATGCGGTGCACAAAATAAAAGGTTGTGGAAACTGATCAAATCATATTGGAACTGCCTAACTTGTAATTCTATTGTTACACATGATTATTGCGCGAAAACATTTCAAAATATAAATATAAATTTAATTAAAATTTTTAAAAAATTGTTCATGATTTAAATGGTTTTAATTTCAATTACGAGCGCACTTGCACGTACACACACACACACACACACACACACACACACACACACACACACACACACACTAATCAGAGAGAGAGAGAGAGGGAGAGAGAGAGAGACAAACACACGATATGTGACGAAAAAATATTTGAATTTGAACTGTTCGAACCGGAACTGAATGACAATACAAACTTTTAAACTTAAAAATATTGCTGAACTGCTATATAATATCAATCGTCTATATAGCAGTAAATGCTGGACAATTTTCTCAAAGATGAAGAGAAAACTGAAGGCAACAGAAATGTGGTTCCACAGAAGGATGCTGAGAATACCATGCAGTAAAAATGTATCTAGCGTGTGAGCAATTACGAAGCTTTAAATATAATGGAAACAAACGACACTTGTACTTAACATAAAAAAGAGACAGTTGAAATGGTGGGGGGGGTGGCATAATGAAGAAAGAGGGCTTAGAAAATTTTACACTCACGTGTCGTATAGAAGGCAAGAATGACAGAAGTAAGTAGCGCGTAATCTACGCAAAGAAAATGTGTAAATGATTGGCAGGACAGCAATTATGAAAGAGGGGGGAAAATACTAAGAATTACAAAGAACAGATTTGTGGATTGTCCACGTGATTAAGAGATACGGTATAAAGAAATGGAAGAAGGCATATAAAAATAGTATTTACCTTATAAGGATGTTGAGAATGCCATAGTGGGGATATGTAAGCAACGTTGAAGTTTTAACTAAAATGGAAACAGAAAAACCACTTAGAAAGAGACAACTGAAATGTTACGCACACAATGAGCATGGTTTGCAAAATTTAGCACTCGGAGGACATATCTAATGCAAAATAAACTGTGTGAATGGATGGCAGAAAGAGGCCTGTTAGTGGTGGTAAAAAGATAAACGTTACTAAAAAAACTAAAAAGGACAGGAAAATGAGGAGAGATATGATCGCCCCTGTCCTGAAAAGAGACGACATATTGGAGAAAAAGAAAGAACCTTTGTGATATCATTGTATACAAATCTAAGAAGACCACATCAAAAGAGAAGGTAGGAAGTAGGTATAAGTACATGCAAACATTGTTTTTCATAGTCAAATTCTCCGAACGTTTGTGGAGCGCCTCGTATGTTTTGATAACACTGAAGATTATTGAGTAAGTCAAGTTATAGATACATTTAATTATTATTTGTTTAGCTGGTTGGTCAACAGTGGAACAGTGAATTTATTTATTTGAATAAACAAAACCGAAAAACCCTGTGCGTCTGCGCGATCCACAATACAATAAACTTAACAAGCTGACTATCACTATACAAAAATAACAACTATATGAAATAAAAGACAGGACAAAAGAGTAACAAATAACAACACTTTAAAATTGACCCGCGGCTTTTTTTTTCTAGTGAAAGAACCACATAGCATATCTTGAAATAAGCAAACAGGAAGATAAATCAACATGACAAGATGGCGTCTTAAATCACAGTTAAAATGGCTGGCGTTACAATACAAGTCACGTTATCAAATATAGAGAGTAAATTGCTTCTTTTCTATCAGTAGCAAGAATTTTCTTTCTTTTCGTCTCTTATCCGTTTTTCATTGTTATCCTTACAGAATATAACCAGTATGTCAACACCCTCAAATTTTCCACAAAACATACATAAATAAAAAACGGTTTAAACATCCACGCGTAGAAAAAAAGATAAAAACATATACATAGAGAGAAAGACAAGCAAATGATTGCGGTGACTGCTGGCAACATTTTTTCCCCGATTTCATTTCGCTTTGTTTCAGTAGGCTAAGTAAAATGAAGCTACAATTCGCCAAGCATCAGCACCATTAGGTCAGGGATAGAAGCACCGATAAAAGTTGTCAACACTCAGATTTCATTGATAATGTCTGAATTGGAAGCGCCTTTCAGATCTGCGCGCTGATAGCTAAAATCAATCGTCATGGCAGAGATGGCTCCAATCCTAACAAGAGCTTTAAATTATGGCCGTAGCTGTCAGTCAAACATCGTATAGAGTGTATAAACTGAACTACTCTCTTAAATTAATCCTTTCCCAGACACGCTAGGTTATGAACTACCAATTGTGAGAAGGCAACGCATTTACGCGCTAATTCATGTTGCTTTTATGATTCTTTCCTTCTCATTAATGTCGTGCAGATTGGGAGAAAATTTAACTGACATAGATACAGATCTAAGCTGATAAAATTGTCTTTACGTTAATTGCATTCATATTTTTGTATTGTGAAGACATGGCAGTGTCGCTGTTAATATGTGACAAAAATACGCTAAGTCAATTTTTTATCGAGTTAAAAACTAATGGGAAAGTTAAAATGCAATAAAAAGAATCTGAAAAGTAAATAAAAAAATATATATGATACAAGGGGCCCAGTAAAAAAAGCGGCAAATTTATTATCGCTGTTTTATCTTTCAGGAATAATTGACCTTGAATAACCTTGAATAAATGTTTGAATATTCATGACCTTGAATAATAATTCGACTTTCGCGTAATTACTTAACTCTAATTGGTTCTATTATGATTGGTTAACTGCTACTCGCTCTTGTAACTCGTCATTTAAAGATTATTTCCAAACAACTTTCGTCTTTCATTCTGCCCTTCTCGTATGGCTAAAAACTCGCTGAATTGAGCGTTAAGTTATCGTACTTTTCACACACACACACACACACACACACACACACACACACACACACACACACACACACACACAAGATTTTTTATCTATCTATCTATCTATCTATCTATCAAATTATATTTTATATCTCTCTATTATTATTTGATATCTATCTATTAATATTTTCTATCTATCTATCTATCTATCTATCTATCTATCTATCTAACAAATTATATTTTATATCTCTCTATCTATTATTATTTGAAATCTATCTATTAATGTTTTGTATCTATCTATCTATCTATCTATCTATCAAATTATATTTTATATCTCTCTATCTATTATTATTTGATATCTATCTATTAATATTTTCTATCTATCTATCTATCTATCTATCTATCAAATTATATTTTATATCTCTCTACTATTATTATTTGATATCTATCTATTAATATTTTCTATCTATCTATCTATCTATCAAATTATATTTTATATCTCTCTATCTATTATTATTTGATATCTATCTATTAATATTTTCTATCTATCTATCTATCTATCTATCTATCTATCTATCTATCAAATTATATTTTATATCTCTCTATCTATTATTATTTGATATCTATCTATTAATATTTTCTATCTATCTATCTATCTATCTATCTATCAAATTATATTTTATATCTCTCTATCTATTATTATTTGATATCTATCTATTAATATTTTGTATCTCTCTATCTATCTATCTATCAAATTATATTTTATATCTCTCTATCTATTATTATTTGATATCTATCTATTAATATTTTCTATCTATCTATCTATCTATCAAATTATATTTTATATCTCTCTATTATTATTTGATATCTATCTATTAATATTTTCTATCTATCTATCTATCTATCTATCTATCTATCTATCTATCTATCTATCTATCTATCTATCTATCAAATTATATTTTATATCTCTCTATTATTATTTGATATCTATCTATTAATATTTTCTATCTATCTATCTATCTATCTATCAAATTATATTTTATATCTCTCTATCTATTATTATTTGATATCTATCTATTAATATTTTTTATCTATCTATCTATCTATCTATCAAATTATATTTTATATCTCTCTATCTATTATTATTTGATATCTATCTATTAATATTTTCTATCTATCTATCTGTCTATCTATCTATCAAATTATATTTGATATCTCTCTATCTATTATTATTTGATATCTATCTATTAATATTTTCTATCTATCTATCTATCTATCTATCTATCTATCTATCTATCTATCTATCTATCTATCTATCTATCTCCGTGAGGTCTAATCAATAGGCGCCCTTTGAATATTATGAATCCGAAAATGACAGATTATTCTTAAAAAAAAAGAAACCTTATAAGTCCTACTAATCGTTAGTACTTTTCACTTCTCGCAGTCTGAAGAAATTTGCAAGTTTGCGAATAAACAAAAAATAAGTCTCTCCATCGACCAACATAAAGATATTTTCAAAGATCTGACTACAAAAACGACACGTGATTGCCCCAGAAAATTATTACGCCCTGATCTAAGTAGGAATTAACGATTCTTACTGCATTTTCTGGTGTTGCTTATTCTTTAGATCCTCCTCCTCCTCCCCGGCATCGATCCGGTATGATTGATTTTAGACAGACACTGCCGCCATTTTGACAACGGACCTTCTCCGAACATTCCAAAGATCAACGTTTTTCAACTCTCGATATCCTCCCCTTCGAATCTCGCATAACAGCAGCACAGACGTGAAACAGCGAGAGCTGTCAGGGCAGAAGCAAAGATGTCAATCATAGTTGGCCTTGTTTGTTTCTTCTTTCTTTTAGCCTCTCGGACCATCTTTCGCCTGTCTGCGACGCTAATCCTTCTGGGCTAAGTACGGCAGATAACACGGTTTACAAAAGCCGGCCTGACCTCTGTTTCTGTTTTAAGTATTGTGTTGGAGACATACTCGCAACATTAGAACAATACACTGAATCTTTTATTCCATCTATACTTCTAATTTCCCGCCTCTCTCTGTTTTAGTCGAATCAAAGACAAACGCTATTGTTATTTTTGTTTGCTTTCATTTTTTTTAAGTAAAGTATTGGCGCCATATTTATCTTTAATTTCCGCAAAGTTAAATATTTTCCCGTAAAAAGAAAAATCCGTAATCGATTCATTTCTTTCTTTCTTGAAGCTTTTGTTTCAGTCTAAGAATAGTTCAAAGAGCTTTCTCTGGGCTTTTTGAAGATTTTTGGTGCTATTACATTATGGCGAATCCATTAACTGTCCATCATGGGAAAAAAGGGTAAAAATGTATTATCATTAGCGCAAAAATAAAAGTGCCGAAAACTCACTTGTAATGATAACGGCTAATCACAGAAATATGCATTCTTTCAGTGTTTGAATTAACAGAGAAAATATATTAGTCAGAATTTAGATGCCTATATATTCGGACAGCCGAGTTCGAATTCCGTTACATTTATTTATGTGCTGATACCCTTGGAAAAGGTATGAATCCTTTTCTTCTCCCCCCAGCTATGGGTAAATAGCAGGACAAATAGGGGTTCTATAGCCTTGGATGCCAACTGGTCTACCGCAGAAAGAAATGGCAACCTACTGCGGTGAAAATTCTGCCTCATCAGTCATATATCGAAAGATACACGATCGCCTAAGCGTGTAACACGCATAGCCCATAACCGGCTGATATCTGTATGCATATATCTTTTATTGAGACAATGTCTTTTATTGAAACAATGTGGAAAAGCTATAAACGACAAATCTGTTGCACTTGGCTTCTTCAGATTCTGAAGAAGCTGGAATCAACAGACATTCCACTTTAAACTCATATTCACAAGTTTACTTTCGGATAAACTATACACCCGACAAAAGCACATATCTTTTATTATAACAATGCTCCCGATCGTCGATGGATCGACTGTATTTGTTTTTGATTGGTTCATTAGATTTCACAGCTTATGAACCATTTGCAAGATATTTAAATCCAGAAAATATTTCAGATTGTAAGTTGTTTATTTGGAATTAATAATGATATTTAATGATACAAATCCTACTAATTAATCTAAAGCCGCGAATGAAGAGGGGAGATTGATAGCATTTCAATGGGGGAATTGATAGCATTCCCATGAGTATTTGAGCGAAAGTGAATATAATTAGAACTGGGTTTACCGATTAATGATTCCAAACCGATATCCATTAGACCAACGGTACATCATATATAATTTATCTATATCTAACTGTTAATATTTTCTTTCTATCTATCTATCTGTCTATCTATCTATCTATCTATCTGTTAATATTTTCTGTGTATCTATCTATCTATCTATCTATTTCTATTTTATCTCTACAATCTATATTTAATATCTATCTATATTTTATTTCCATCTATCCATATTTTTCTCTATCTCTATTTTATCTCTGTCTATCTATTAATATTTTACCACTATTGATGTATCTATCAACTAATATTTATCTCTATCTATCTGTCTATATTTTATCTATATCTACTAATATTTTATCTCTTTTTATCTATCTACTAATATTTTATATCTATCTATCTATCGATAATTTATCGATATCTAAGTATCTTACTATTAATATTTTATCTATATCTATCTAACAATTAATATTTTATCTATATTAATATTGCATATCTATCTATCTATCTATCTATCTATCTATCTCGATCTATGTCAATCTATCTATTAATATTTATCCATTACACCACTCATGCATCTTATATCACCTGTTCTTTTCTAGCGCCCCCCCATCTAGTAACTGACAATACTCGATGTTGCTTAACTTCAGCAATTGTACGATGCCGGTGTTCCAACTTGATATCGCCCCCAGCCTCTATTTGTTTTGGAAAAACAAACAGTCAGTGTTATGATAAAGAAATATGTGTACTTTATATTTAGAAAAACTAAGTTCCTATAGTTTGACGCTACATAATCACAAGCAAAGTGGTTTAACAAATAATAAAACGCCATGACTTGAAATCTTCCTACAGCAGTAAGAACCCAAAACGGGTTGAACTGGAACAGAAAATTTTGTTATAATCAGACTGCTTAATTTTTTACGCTTTTTCTATGTGGTGTTTCCCTTCAGGGCGTAGACAATCATAGCTCTCCACTTCTCCCTATCCCTTGTAGCTCTCAATAAGTTTTGTCCCTTTGCTACTTCCACCAGGACATGCTCTGTCATCCTATATGCGTAAGCCTGCTAGGTATCGCATGCGTTGCTTTCCCTGGTCTGTCTTTCCCTCTATTCGACGTGTGAGTATCAGATTCTCCAAACCCTCCTTTCAGCTACCTCTTCCTAATGTTAATTATAAGATTCCTCCTTCTTAGCATCCTCTCCAAAACCTCATCGTTGCTCACACGCTCGGTCCATGATATCCTTTGGATTCTTCTTTAGAATCATACCTCCGTTGCCTCGAGTCTCTTCTTCATCTTTGAGGAGACTGTCCAACATTCGCTGGTAAAGGAGGACAGATGTCACATAGCAGCTCAGTACTCTTTTATTTGTCACCAAATAAATCCTCCTGTCTCTTAATACTCTACATAGCTTTTGGAGTGCGTCTTTGGCCATCCCAATACGTCTTCGAATGTAAGCGTTGCACTTACCGTTCTCTTTCAGAACACTTACTGCCTGTAAATCTTGTAATTTTCTCTGCATCTATCCTGACTATATTAAGCATGTTTCGCTCAATCACTAGAGATTCACATTAATAGTTTTATTGTAAGAAGTCCTGTTCTATCAATTCACAGATTCTAATCAGCTAAATTTAGCTTAAACTTTGTGTCGTCTCTTTTCTAATTGGCGAAATGAACTGTTCCTATCTAGAAAATATTTGACATTCATTAATCGAACACTTAGCACAGTGATTCCCAAACGGTGCGGCGTGTCTCACGGGTTTGGCGGAAGAGGATAGCCGGTGAGGCGGAATGAATTAAAGACAATCAAAGAGTTATAAGCAGTTTCAAAAAATTCATATGACAAAAATAAAGTGAAAATCCGATCAACTTTAGAAAGAGCTTTAACTTTTAGCGAATTTAAGAAGTCGAATTTCTTGACAAAACTTTCTAGGAAACAGATTTTTGAAAAATTATAATCGACAGCATAATCGAATTATAATCGAATATTTCCTTATAATGAAACGGTTAATTACAGTATTACTGTTAATTACACTATTACTGTTAAAACTTTACTTTTTATTTCGATACTTTTCGTGTAATTTCTGTTAATATGTTGATATTTACATTAAGTAATTGATATTAGAGACAGAATCTACGCATGCACCAAGTGTTCCTTTGTACGCATGCCCAAAAGCTAAAAGTGTTACTGCTGCTGTTATGTTTATCAACGCATGCGTATATAGCGAAATGTTTTAACGTCTGTTACACATTAAATTGAGATTTTCAATGTGAGAAATGATTCCTTGTTAACATTCACGCAAATGTTAAAAATTCGGGGCAACTGATTTTTGTTTTCTTTTTAACCAAAATAACCAAATAAATCCAGATTTGCATGTGTACATTACTGTTTTTTTTATTGTATGTACATATAATATAGCGTTTGAAAGGTATAATATCCATTCAAAATGTAACTGTAGTGAATGTGAAATAATAATAATTCCTTACATTGACGCCCTTCAAATTTGGAGGACCGAGAAAAAATATAGCGAACGTATATGAATTTTTCTTTTAATATGAAATGAAGAGGACAAATTAATGAAAGAAGAGTGACAGAAGTCATGTGAAAGGTTTCGTTTCTGTTAGCCAAGATCTGCGTTGAAGTACACACCAGTGTAAAATTATTCGCCTGTTATCAGCCCCTATCAAAATACGTGACACCCCAAAGTATTTTCTCTTAACAATCCAAGAAAACTAAATTTTTCAAACTTTCTCTCTTCTTTTCCTTTTGAGCATATGCAATGATACATCCCTTCTGTGAACAAAGAACTCTCTTACCTTTGTTTTAAACATTTCTGAATATTATTTTGTGTCAAATCATTTAATCTGTTGTATAAACGTTTCCTCTTCATGACAATACGTTAAAACTTCATGACAATACGTTAAAACTACGGACTATAAAAATTCCAGGTTTATTTTCCAGAAACAATATATTGACACAATTTCAAGCGTGTAAATTCGTAAATAAATTCCTTGTCTTGTTTTGTTAAAGTGTGTTTCCTCGTCACTATCATCCGTCATTAATTTTCTTCGCATTCTAAATCAAGTGTTTATGTTAACCCCTTAAATCCAACGTCACTATATAACAAAGTCTGATAATATCTTTTTATCGAGCTAAAGGCATAGTGATCATAATGTTGAATTATTGGGTGACTGCACGATTTTTGCTGCTACTAGTTCACATGACTTTTACTACCACGTTTCCAAACACTCTAATAATATCTAGAAGACAGAAGAACTAGACGAGTGGTTCTCAACCTTTCTTGCCCATGCCACGCCTAAGTAACTCTAAAATCCTGATGCCCCCCGTGACATATAATTCTTTTTAATCAAGTCGAATAAGTCTAAAAAGCTATTAATTTTCCTTAAGAAACTGAGACTGCATATATAATAGTATTATCATTTAATTTTAGAATCTAACAATATTTATAAAGATATCGCCTTACTAATAAATATATATATATATATTATATACAGTACATACGTAATTATAATAATACCTGACCACTCGTATTCGAGGAAACCCGTCTGATAGGGAGGCTAGCCAATTCCTGTTGTAGACGCTCACTCAGGCACATTCATGTTTGTTCAACACATACAGCATCGTTTGTTCAACTATACTGAGTTACAGTTTCTGGCGTGAACAAGGCCATCACACTCAAACCCTCGGTCACAATGACTTGTGACTTCGTGCACAGCCAAGGGTTCCGTCTACCCAATGTGGTATGGTTTTCAGGCACCTTCCAAAGGTGCCGCACGCTGGGATAATCGGATAATCTACTTCCTGACAAATCAACCGTGATGAGATTCGAGACCGGGTCTCATGGTCAGAATGAAAACGTTATATCCTCTTTGCTACGCGCCCACGCACGTAATTACATATATGTATATATGCACATAAATATTTTTATGTATTTATACTGTATATACACCATATTGTTTAACTCGCACGCACTCACACAGAATCACTAGAAAAAAATTCACTGTTAATAACTTATTCTCGAATTCCTCACTCCCCCGAGATCAACTCCTGTTAGGAACCATGGAACTATGCTAACGAGTTCATACAGGGCCTGCTACTAACAACTGCGTCCCGTTTCTGCGAGAATTACAATGGCGACTAGATAGAAGAATTTTGGAAAAGTGGCCTAAATTCAGATCCATTTGCAGATAGACTCTCATTGCTGAGAGCTGTAGCTTTTGTAAATCTGACAGAAATTGGTACAAACGCACTCATCAAAATGATTACTTTTGTTACATAACTGCGGACCTGATAGAAAACAATAAATAGAATCAGACGTTCAAACTTATTTGAATGACCCACTGTAGACCCTTGCTATAATATCTTAAGCGTCCAAATGTAGATGTCCCTCCACAGCGTTCTCCGTTTTCTTTCTCTACAATATTGATTTATTTGATAATTGTTTCTTGGGTATTAACTCTAAATAGTCGTCCATCTGGGTACTCTTGGCACTTCACAGTACAAGACGGGCCGTGTCTCTTAAGGACGTCGGCGATCATGGCTCTCCACTTTCTCCTGTCCCTTGTAGCTCTCAATAGGCTTTGACATTTTCTTATTTTTGCCAGACTCTGTTCTGCCATCCACTTGCTTAAGCCCGTTAAGTATGTCACGCGTTGTTTTCCCTTGTCCCTCTTTCTTTCTATCCGCCCTATGAGTATCAGATTTTCCAAGCCCTCATTTCTCATTACGTGTCCCAGAATTTTCATTTGCCTCTATTTGATGCTAAGCATAAGTTTTTTCTTTGTTTTCATCCTCTCCAAAACCTCATTGTTGCTCACATGTTCGGTTCGTGTTATCCTCAGCATCCTTCTGTAGAACCACAACTCAGCTGCCTCGAGTCTCTTCTT
>OZ038481.1:102899593-102949593 GCA_964036315.1 Acanthosepion esculentum
TATATTGAATCAATTACTAGATCTGCTGCAGGGAAAGTTGGTTCTCTGTGTTGTGCTAGTCAATTTTTCTCGTCCGAATATATCTTAAATATTTATAAGTCTGCCATTCATCGACTCATTGAATATTGGTGCTCCTGCTATATACTTAGAGATTCATGATAACATTCAAAGAAGAATCTGCAATGTTATTGGTCCTGACCTAGCATCTTGGTTTCAGTCCCCTTCCCATGGTCGGAGTGTAGCGTACTTCTGCCTTTTCTATAAATATTTTCATGGTAATTGTTCTAACGAACTTTTCTCTATGGTAACTAGACTTCAGGAATTTAAGCGCAGGACTAGTTTGGCAGCAAGAGCCATTATTTTACAGTTGAAATAGATAGATGTAACCGTACGTTCTATGCTAACAGTTTCTTTTCGCGCACTTCTCGCTTGTGGAACTGTCTTCAGGTTTCTTGCTTTACAGTCAAATTTGATATTTTTCTTATATTCATTTACACTCAGTAATCCATCTGCGTTTTAGTAGCTCTGTTGTCTTGTTTGGGTGAAATGATTTAAAAAAAAGTATTATTTTAACAGAGGACGGAAAACGTGATACTGAAATATGAAAGCGCATTGAAATAGGGTAATATGACTTCCAAAAGCTAAGCAAAGTATTAAGAAACAGGAAAATATCGTAAAAACCAAAGAAAAGAGTTCTGTACTGTTATGCAATATCAGTCTTTCTCAGTGGCTGGACAATCTCTTCACAGATAAAGAAGATACTTGAAGCAACGGAAATATGGTTCTACAGAAGGACGCTGAGAATACCATGGGCGGAACATGTTATTTGACATTTTATGCAAAATGGAAGCCAAAAGGACGCTTATACTTAAAATAAAAAAGAAGCAGTTGAAATTTCTAGGACACATAATGAGGAAAGCGGACTTGGAGGATTTAAACACACAAGGCATTGAATGCAAGATAGAGGGAAACAGCGAGTAACCTATCTAACAAGCTTGTGTAAATGGATGACAGAATAGGGAGGGGTGGTGGAAAGGTAAATATTACTAAGAACTACACAGAATAGGATGTTGTGGAGAGCTATGATCGCTTACGTCTGCATGTAGAATTAAAAGAATTAATGTTTCTACGTGTCTATGTTTAAACACGTTAGTCAAAGACTGATCTTTTTCTGTTGTATGTTAGCTGATTTTCTTTTCGAATCCACAGCCCTCAATTGATATTTGTGCAAAAATCACAACGCCTGGGTTTCTGTTGTTTGTTTACTCTCGTTTGGTTTGACTTCTTCTCAAATGACACGTTTTTGTGTTTTCAATACACCCTTGTGCAAATTAATTGAAACAAAACGAATAATAATTGCCCTTATATTTACTTTTTCGTATTTTTCCAATGGAACACGACTCAATGCACATTTCCACACTTCGTATGTCCATTCCACGAAGTCGTTCCTTGCAGATTGACCACGGATTCTCGATTGGATTTAAATCAGGGTAGTTTCCGGACCAGTCTATAGTTCTTTGATTTTCTCACTGCGAGGGTTTGTCAGTGTGTTCGTGCAGCGTTACAATTTTCGTACGCTTTCTTGGAGGAGCGTCCATCGCAGACATTGACCTTAGGACAACTAATCGACAGTCGAGACAAAAGTGTCGAGCGTGATGAAGATCTGATGCAATCACGGATAACGCAATATTTTTCAAGCCCAAACAAATTTCATCATACACCATGAAAATAGATACATATTACTGCACACCACTGCAAATGACCTGATCTGAGGAAAAATAGAAATCGATTACACCCTGTCACTCCAGTGAGTATAAAACTGACCGTATGGTGAAAGGAAGGAAACTAAAGCGGTTGTTTCTATTAATTTCCACAAGTGTGTAGCTGCTGGTATCTTTTTATATTACCAATATCTTTGAAAAGCTATAACTTTGAAAGATATTTATTTCGTCTTTCATTTTTCAATTCTTCACTTAGATGTTTTATTTTTATCAAATATTCTTTTCTTTTTTGTACCGTATTCCTTTAATACATGGCTCTTCAAAACTTCCTATGCTTCATAGCGATAATTATGATCGTGTCCTTACTATCCCACTCAGTCATTCTTCTGCCATCCATTTACACAAATTCATTAGGTTACTCGACGTTTCCTGTGTATATCTTGTGAGTGCCAAATTCTCCAAGCCCTCTTTTCGCATTAAGTGTGTCAGAAATTTCATCTGTCGCTTTCTGATTTTAAACAGAATTGTTTTTCCCGCCATTATTCGTAAAAACTTCCTACTTGTTCACATGCTTAGTCTATGATATTCTCAGCATCCTTCTTTAAATCCAAATCTATTGTCGCAAATTTCCTCATTATCTATGCCGAAATTCTCTAGTATTCATTGATATCTATAAAACTGAAATTACATAGCAGTCTAGAATCCTTTTGTTTTTGTTTCTAGTGAAATTTTCCTGTTTCCTAATACTTCGCTTAGCTTCTGGAAGTCATATCTTTCTATTCCAATACGCCTTCAGATTTATTCTCATAAAAGCCATAATGATGAAAGATTCTTTCTTTCTTTCTTTTTTCTTTCACTTCCTTACATCCATATTTTAATTTTTATCCAATAATCATTTGTACTTTCCTGTGTCGGATCGTGGGTCATCATCGTTCTTTTTAACAATAATGTTTGCCTCCTTACTATAACTTCCAGTCCCTGTTCTGCCACGCATTTTCACACTCATTTTCACTCACTGTTTATCTCTGTGTCTTTTGCCTTCATTATATCCTGTAAGAACCAAACAGATATTACATAGCATTTCAGAACTACTTACTTTGTTTCTAACAAGAATACCCTTGGGAAATTTATTTATCCCCCCATTAAATAGTAGGATTTGTATCAGAAAAAAACAGTAGTATCTCTGAAATATTCTTAAAATTCAAAAATATGTTTCGGCTTTAAATAACCTTAAATAGGTTGATACACTCTGATAAATAAATAAATCCAGGCTTTTTAGCAATGGGCTGTAGACTTGATTTCATTCCCGAAACTTATTTTATTGTAATCAAGGAATGACTAATTCATTTGTTTTATAATATTCACGACATTAAAAAAAATGATGAAAATTTGTGATTTGATATAAATATTTCCAATTAATAAATAAATACCATGAGATTACTGTTTTTCATATTCTTCTAATGTACTAAGGATATATATAACCTTTCGAAATTGGATAATCTCAGAAATTCAAATAATTTAAGCAGTTTAATCCCGTGGAATCCGATATAAGATTAAATGTAAACATGGCGCATATATTCAAAAATTGATTTTCTTCCCGAGATAAGAAGATATCCTTTGAATGACATGCGGGGTTGGGCGATGAGTATCTGATAGTCTGTCTTTCATGACATTTCACTTGATAAGGGAAATTATTTAGAGATGCCCATCTTAAAAGTTGACAGAGGTGGGATGGGTGCGCATTATCAATTAGAGAGAAAAGCCGTACGTAGAAAAACACTTCTATTTTAACAGAACCTAACTTGAGAGTGATACGTAAATGCTTGTCAATGGGAATTTACCGTATCTTCCCATCTTACATTATCCTGCCTATCTATCTATTAAGCAAGTTCATATTCCTCATAAAACTGCTTGAAAAGTCTGTCTGCAGACAAATTTGTGATAAAAGTTTAGTATCTAATATATATATATATATATATATATATATATATATATATATATATATGCGTGTGTGTGTGTGTGCGTATTTGGGTATATAGTCTGATGTGTGTGTGCGTATTTGGGTATATAGTCTCGGCAAGTTCATTTAGTTTCACTTTGTTTTGTTTAGGTTTTCATGACCTTTGATTATAGTTATAGCACATGGAGATAATACAAGATCTACTGAGAAAAGTGAAATTTTGGAAGAACCTAAATGTAAATTTATTATAGATGATCTAGCGATTAAAACACTTCCTATAGACTTTCCCCGTAGTAAAGTGATTTTTTCTTAAATAAAATAAAATTCTTTTTATCGAAAATATGGCCAAACTCATTATCCTGGGAAACTATCCCACTGAGTATGTCGTTTTGTAAAATATCTATTTTGTGTTTGTTGTAGAAAATTTATCAAGAAAAACTCCCAAACTTTTATTCAAATATTTTTTTATTTTCCCAAGTAATTTCAATCTCATCTGAGACTATATCCAGGAGTTGCCTATCTTTGGATGTGTTATGCGTTTTTTTAGGCAATTTACCCTAAGCAGGGCGTGCCACTAGCACGCAAGGGGTTACAGAGGATTGAGAACAAGTGTAAATAGGCGTGTGTGAGGAAAGGATACAGAGAAAGACGGGGAACAAGCTCAGGGAGTCAGATGTCGATAGACATTACACTTTAATATTTGAAAATAATAGTCATCGGGGAAGCGAGAAAGGGGAAGGGAGTTCCACAGACAGGAAGTGCGAATAAGCTGTTTGAGTAGAAGAGACGGTTACATTTAAGCGTTTTGACAGTGAAAGGATGGGACCGAGCCGTTTAAATGTATGTAATCCGGGAACCAGCCAAAGTAGCTCGTCGGAACTGTTGCCGTGAAAATAATTCTAGAGGAGACAGAGGGAGGCCACAGCACGTTTGTTGAATAGCGATTGTAGACTAGATGCCAGATCAGGACCTATCATCTTGCATATTCGTCTCTGGATATTGTCAAGAACTTCGAGACGTACATTGGGAGCACCAGGCTATATATGACAGCAATATTCCATGAAAGGACGGATGATTTATAGATTTGAAGGACGGACTCAGACGAGAAAGACTTTCTGGCACGTCACAGAGAGCCAACATTCCTTGCGGTAGATGAAGCTATTGATTCAATGTCAGTGGATAGCCTGAGATCAAGCAGAATCAGCCATTCTGATGGGAGGCCGGAAGATGTCTCTGTGGAGGGTAAATGAGAGCAGTTTCGTTTTGGAGGCATTAAAGTTTACAATCCATTTCCTGCCCCAATCAACCACAGATTGGAGGTTCTTTTGGAGATCAGCAGCCAAGTTAGTTTTGTCAACGATACTAGATTTACTATTAAGGCAGGAGTAAATAGTGATGTCGTCTGCGTAGATGCCAACTTGGGAACTGATAACATCGGGAAGGTCATTGATGAAGATCAGGAACAATGTAGGGCCCAAGATAAAGCCTTGGGGGACACCAGCGTTCGTGATAAAGGATCCGGAGGAGAACCCGTTTAGGAAGACCATTTCACGGTTCGACAAGAATGATTGACTTAAGTCAAATAATCGTCCTGTAATACCGTATCCCCGAAGCTTACGAAGAAGGCCAGCATGCCAAACCCTATCAAACGCTTTAGAGATATCTAGAGCCAGAGCTCGAGCTTCTCCATTATTGTTGAGAGCTTGATATACAAATTCAGTTATGGCCGTGTGTACGTCAGTGGTAGATCGGTCAAAGCGGAAACTATTTCTTGTCGGGGAGCAGATTATGTGAAGTAAGGTGCTTAAAGCCTCGAAGACTTTACCGAAGAGTGGTCAGAAGGGTCACCAGAGTTTTTAAAGACAGGCACAACAGATGAAGACTTCCAATAGGGTGCAAAAGCAAGAGTTAGTGAGGCAGTATTTTTTTTTACCTCTATGAAAATTGTTTGAATGAAAATTTTGCAAATTTCCTTAATCATATTGTCAGCAAGAAATTAATTCGTGGACTTGAAAGGATTAAAAGTAAAATAATTGGACATAATACGTCTAAAATATTTGACCAAATCTGCACGAATAAAAATTTACTGGCAAAATACCCCCCACACACACATCTGTATATATATATATATATATATATATATATATATATATATGAAGAAATATAGTCTTAAAGTGTGCTATATTTATGGGATAAAGTGCTCAATATCAGAGATAGATCGTGTGTAAATATAAAAGTGAACATAGAAGTCAACACTTAGAGGAGACAGTCTGTTTCATGCTAGATGCAATCGTCAGGCCATATATATATATATATGCTTAGGTATGAAGAAAATTGTATACCCTATTTATAAAAACCATGTTTTTTCAGTATAATCTCTTTCATTTACTTTCGGATCAAACGATTCTATTCAGATATAACAGACTACAGACTAATATATATATATATATATATATATATATATATATATATATATATATATACATACAAACACACACACACACTTCACACACACGCACACTTCACACACACACACACACACACACACATATATATATATATATATATATATATATATATATATATATACAGGAGTTGGACAAAATAATTGGAACAGGTGCAAATTCCACTCCTATATTTCAAAGACCTATTATATTAAGAACTTTAACTAAAACTTCGTAACTGCAGGTTATATCTATTGTAAATACGTTTATGTATCTAATTTACTCCTTTTGTCTTATTTATTTTTAAACTTTAGTAAAATTTATGCTAAATGTGTGATCTCTCCGAGTTAGAAAAAGGGCAAATTGTTGGAACTCGCATAGCAGGAGCCTCTATCCCTAAGGTTTCTGAACTGTTTGGTTTTTCAAGAGCTACCATATCAAGAAATATGACGCAATTCTAGAAACAGGGCAAAACCTCGAGTAACCGAAGCAATTCGGGCCGGCCTTGCAAACTTACTGACAGGGACCGACGTGAATTGAAACGCAATGTGGCAAAAAAATCATTAGACGACTGCGGCCAAAGTGACTGCTGAGTTGAATAATCATCTGAATAGTCCAGTTTCTAGTTAAACTCTTCATCGTGAGCTCCATAAGGCTGGATATCATGGAAGAGTCGTCGTAAGGAAACCTCTACTCTCCACTCGCAACATTCAGAAGAGGTTGAAGTGGTGCAGAGATCACAATGCCTGGTCTGCAGACCAATGGAAGCAAGTCATATTCTCTGACGAGTCCAGTTTTTCTCTTTTCCCAACTTCAGGGCGAGTTTATGTGTGGAGGCAGCCCAAAGAAACTTACAGCCCTGACTGCCTTCTTCCAACAGTGAAGCATGGAGGTGGATCAGTGATAGTTTGGGCAGCCATATCATGGAAATGTCTCGGTCCAATAGTTGCCCTGCATAGAAGAATCAACAGCAAAGATTACCTGAACATTCTGGGAGATCATGTTCATCCAATGGGCCAGACCTTAGCCCTGATGGTGACTGCATCTTCCAAGACGATAAAATATCCAATACATACCGCTCGAGTGGTTAAGAATTGGTATGAAGAGCATAAAAGTGAGCTAGAACAAATGGAGTGGCCTCCCCAATCTCCAGATATCGATATTATTGAACATTTGTCGTGCATTTTGGAGCAACAAATTAGGAGCCGCTATCCTCCGCCGTCGTGTCTTAAAGAGCTGGAGCAGGTGTTAATGGAAGAATGGCTGAAAATTCCTTTGGATGAAGTCAGGAAGCTGTATGATTCCATTCCTAGACGTATTAAAGCTGTATGTGAGGCTAAAGGAGGACCAACTCCATATTAAATAAATTTTCTTTGAATTTAACAAGTGTTTCAATTATTGTGTCCAACCCCTGTATATATCTTATTATTATCTAAAAATATGTCTTCATCGCGATACAGAAATTACTATGTTTCGGAAGTAAATATTCCAATATTATGCTCTCCTTTGTATTAAGCACTTAAAAAATGCTAAAGAACTGTGGATTGATTGTTCTTTATATATATATATATATATATATATATATATATATATATATATATATATATATATATATATATGATGAAAATGTGGAAAAGACAAAGCAAAATCCGAATATGTGAGTTTACTGTTTTTATTTTGTTTTTGTTATTCTGTCGACGTCAGACGTTTCGGTCAAATAGACCTTCTTCGGGACATGGTTAATGGAGACATATTTATATGAGATTTAAGTTAGATGAAGAGACGATATATACAGGACTGGTCAGAAACAGAAAAACTGAAATTCTAAAGTCAGAGTGTTCTTTCTTGGAGTCGGATACGCTGGCGTCGCGTGGGAGGCACTACGAAAACCTGCGCACAGGGAAAAGATTGTGTCCTAAGTGGAAGGTGGGGGGGACTAGGGGATTAACCATGTCCCGAAGAAGGTCTATTTGACCGAAACGTCTGACGTCGACAGAATAACAAAAACAAAAACAAAATAAAAACAGTAAACTCACATATTCGGATTTTGCTTTGTCTTTTCCACATTTTCATCATACCGTCGGATCTACATCCACACATTTGCTTACATATATATATATATATATATATATATATATATATATATATATATATATATATATATAAATACATGATTTTTCACAACAGAAAATATTTCCTTATAAAGCCTCACATTACCATCACGAATCCACAGTTAGAGTTAGACAATACGTTTCTCTTGGCAAATTAACAAGCCTGAACTTATAAATTACAGCACGAATGCTAGATTCCACAAAATCAAGGGTTTTAATTTATGATTTTAAATGCCAGAGTGACGTTGAATCTAAAAGGTAAGACGTTAAACGCTAGAATTAAGAATTTATCAACATACAAAAGACGGAAATGAAATTTTCGATCATTTGCATAGGTGCGTCAGTATATCGCAAGTCTATGGATATTGTCATCTGTCTGCGCTGTCATCAAAAATGCGGATGAGCGCGCATCCCGTCTCCATATCGACTGATCAGTCTCCTTAGTGTTATCAGCAAACTCTTTGAGTTTTTGATCAACAAGAAGGGTGTTGATCACCTCAAAAGAAATAACCACCTTAGCGACAAGCAGTAGGGATGTCATTCTTCTAGGTCTACTGCTGATATCCTGTCATCGCACAGAATCAATGAGGTACTCGATAATAAAAGCACGAAAGCGATCACCTTAGCTATCTCAAAGGCCTTTGACAAGGTGAGGTATAGGAGGTTCCTAATCAAATTATCCAGTTATGGGATCTCTGGAAAGGCCTCAAAATCATCAAGTTCTTACTGTCAGGTGGGTCTTTGAAAAGCCTGGTAGCTGAACTATTATTTGATATAGTTCTAACAACTCGATGGGGAGAATGGTTTTTAACTTTCAATAATCCCCAAACCAAGCTAGTAACCTTTTATCAGCACTGAGCTGGCCCTAAATTCTCTCCAGTCACGATGAATGGTTGTACTCTGAATGAGGCTCCTTGCTTTGAGTGTCTTTTGGGACACAAGTTCAACCGGCCCATCGATAAGACGCTGTAAAAATGTACGTCTCCTTAGACTGCTCCAGAAAATACCTGACATCATCTGCCATGCTATTTCATGCATGGATTATTGCTGCCATACCTGAGCAGGAGATCCCCAATCCTGACTTACCAGATTCAACAGAGTTCAAAAGAATTTATGCTGCCTTGTACGGGATTAATTATTTTCTACCCTACAACTTCTTTCACATACAGGCAACATCGTATGCTTATATCTACTCTATCGCAATTTCAATGATAAAAGTTCTGTGAATCTCAGTCAGTTATGTGCCACATGTGATACACGCTATGGTGATCATGTATCTTTCGATACATCAGTGAGATTTTTCCCGCAGTAGACCGCTCTACTATTTAACTCATAGCTGAGACGAGACGAGATGGATTCATACCTTTCCCAAGGGTATCTGTGCGTAAGTGAATATAACGCACTCGACTGGAATTCGAACTCGCCTCTCCGAGTTCTCATTCCGAGCCGATATCCACTACACACAACGCACATCTACATATCCTATTTTAACCACTTCAGACCATTACAGCTAAAACCCGCTATACCATGAAAACAGGGACGAACCATCCTAATTCCGTTCGGGTTCAACTGGTAAGAAAGATGTCCATTCGGACAGCTTCATTCCAAAAGATGTTTTGGACCAGCCTATCGAGAGGATACTTCACTAACCACTAAAATCTTAACTTCTTCAAATCTAGTGTCAATTGTTATCTATCCTAAGTACATTCATGATCTACAATTCTTACGTCCACGAAACAATCCCATTCTCTAAATCTCTAATTGAGTGACTCTTTGGCTTTCAATTTGGTGAACAATAACGTCAAAAATAATACATCTAGAGCAGCGGTAGCAGAATATTTGATAAAAAAAAAAAAGTATCTGTGTAATCAGTCCTATTATCAAGACTTGTTTTCCGTTCTGAGGAAGGTTCATTCCGATTTCCATGTAAAGGTTATTCATGTCTACATATATTAGGCCCATTGCGCCTTCCCACTGTCTGCAGAAACCATATCTGCCTTTGATTATTATATATTTAACATATATAACATCCTACGTTTTATTCACAGTGCCAATTTCTTTTTTAGCCCTCAGTAGAGCTCTGGTATCAAGAGAAACGAAAATCTGATAAGCTTTTTAAGCTAACACATTTTTGTCTGTATATATATATATAGTAAATATAGGGATTTTGTTATTTCTTTCTATTATTTCATTATAATATGTCCTTTTTTACAGCAATTATTAAATTTTGTACCCATTTTAATATGCACGCACGCACACACACACATACACACACACACACACATATATATATATGAGCACATAAATGTATTTCTGTTTGTAATTAATGCATGCGCGCGCGCACACGCACACACACACACACACACACACACACACACACACACATATATATATGTATGTATGTATGTATAAAGCATGCCGTCATGTATGTATTCTTATGAATTCCCACGATAAAAAGCGTAGAGTCTGTCGCCAAGCTCTGGGCACGCTCCAGTTGTTTGCGATGAAGAACAACTGTTTTTCAAGTGACATTTGAAAATGATTGATCTCCACTGACGTCTCACAATTCACCTCAGCCTTATAAATAAACATCTGTCAAGCTAGGCTGGCAGTAGATTGCATTTTGTGTAATTAGTTCAAATAAGGCAATTTATTAAGCGCCCGCCGCTAAACCTTCAATGCATTTTGTTTTCTTTTTACTTTGTATTAAATAATCAAAAAGGGCTGAGCATTTCGAAAATCATCATAATATTAATAATAATGATCTTATGTTTGATATAAGTAAATCCAGCATGATTGTTCAGAAAAATGTACAAAAGCAGGCATGACAGGGTGATAAATATGATTCACAAGGAACTGTGCAAATGGTTGGGATTTGATGTCGCAAATCAATGACATATGAACAGTTGCTGCTATTTTTGCACAGTGAGAGCCATCCGTTATCTCTGATGAGAATGACAACGGCAACAGTAACAACAGCAGCAGCAACAACAACAACAACGACAACAGCAGCAACAACAGCAACAGCAATAATAATAATAATAATAATAATAATAATAATAATAATAACTAGATTTACTCCGAGCATCTGGATTAAACGCTGAAATGGAAGGCTTTATTCTTGTAGCGCAAGAACAGTCTTTTCACGAGAAACTTTCTGGCCAATATTATACATAATAGTGTGGATACAAAATGCAGGTTCTGTGACAAATATCAGTTAACCGTAGACCACCTAATCTCAGGATGTTCTGTACTTGCGTCAAATGAATACGAAAATCTTCACTATAGTGTAGGGGCAATATGTACATTGGACAATGTGCAAATACTTTGGAAAAGATGTTAACAAAACTGGTATGAACATCACTAAGCAGTGGTTACACCATCATTGCGGACAGGAAGATTGAAGCAAATAGGATGGACAAAAAAATCTTGCCTACTAATTGATATGGTTGCCCAGCGGACTGTGTAACATTGCAAACAAGGAATATGAAAAACTGTCGAAGTATAAAGACCTGGAAATCGAAACAGAAAAAAATGTGGAAATTACAGACAAGAATAGTAACAGTCAGAGTAGGTGCGCTTGGAATGATAAAAAAGGAACACAACAACACACTGAAAAGAAATCTCTGGAAAACGAAGCTTTAGAAATATAAAAAATTGTCTTGATAAGTACAGCCCCCATACTAAGAAGAACTTTCTTCGTGTAACTTGTCCATTCTAACGAGAATTAGAAAAGCAAATCATGTAATGTCGCCATAAAAATACACCACTACCTGTCAGACTTGGCAGGTAGTGTGATCATAGCAGAAATCGAAAGACGATGATGATGATGGTGATGATTTGTAGTTGGAGCCAGCTCTCGGTTTGATTGAAAAAGATTCCGATAAAATCACTGAAGGTATACCTGGTAGCAGAAATACAAAACTCTTGAGAACAGCTCACAACTTACGAAAGGTTTTATCTATGTAAAATGTGTGTTATGTTAGTTTTTCTTTTTTAAATGCTCAGTGGAAAAAGACATGATGGCATTTCCAACCTTAGCTCTCTGGTTGGGACCCGGAAAGAAATGAGTATAGATCAGAAATCAAAGATAGTGAAATAATAATTAACATATGAATAATAAATATAAAAAGGATATCGCAAAAGAAGAGAAAGTGATTAACGACGACCCATTGAAGTATTAACTTGTAAAGTTTTGGAAGTTTAAGGCCATAATCATATCGGTTGCCATTGGTGTGCTCGGTACAGGGGTTGACAAAACGGCGACATATATAGCATCGACTGCCCAGAGGAACAGTTGAAGAAAAGGAAACCTCTTAGTAACGGCAAGAAGAATCGGAAAAGTGATAATATTACAATCTGTGAAAAATCACTTGCTGTCTATGGCTACTGGTTGAGAACCACTCTCCGTGCATTATTTACCAGATATTAAGATATTATATGAAAAAATGCTGTGAATAATAATACGTATAAATAAGTAGAAAAAAACATCTAGGTTTAGTCGGGGAACTCAAAGAATCAGAAAATATCAAATACCTAGATCATAAACGTATTCATAATAGATGGATTTTTAGGAACTGTCCTGAAATCTATCCGGAACTGAAGAAATAAATTAAATATAAATGAGCAAAATTATGTATTTAAAAGTCTGAAATTTCATGGCAGACAAGTGTCACTGGAAAAGAAAATATTTATTAAGTTAGCACCATTAAAAAGGCGGTGAAAAATTGAATAGGGATGTAGGGCTCACAAATTGTGAATGTAATTAAAAAAAATAATTGTTAACAATTTCAGGAAAGAATTCCTTCAAAGTTTTCGTTTCAGGCATTACGTCAAATCTGTTAGAAATCTATGGAGCTGAAGAAATTGGAACATTTTCCAAGTGGAATAAGTTAAACAGGCAAAGAATTGGACATGGTACTCGGATAAACTTTCAGATGCAAGTTTATGTCCGCCAAAACCACTGAAGCGAATTCGATGAGGCAGGCATATGAACATGAAATGTGCAATGGCAAATGTCATGAAAGCACTTCTGACCTTAGGTCACTTATTGGAGATTCAAGGAAATAATAATAATAATAATAATAATAATAATAATAATAATAATGATAATAATAATAATAATAATAATAATGATAATAATAATAATGATAATAATAATAATAATGATAATAATAATAAAGATAATAATAATAATGATAATAATAATAGTAATGATAATAATAATAATAATGAAGATAATAATGATAATAGTAATGATAATAATAATAATAATGATAATAATAATAAAGATAATAATAATAATGATAATAATAATAGTAATGATAATAATAATAATAATGAAGATAATAATGATAATAATAATGATAATAATGATAATAATAATAATGATAATGATAATAATAATAATGATAATAATAATAATGATAATAAAAATAATGATAATAACAATAATGATAATAACAATAATAATAATAATAATAATAATAATAATAATAATAATAATAATAAATAAATAAATAAATAAAAACAGACTTTCTCTATTTTGTAATGGCCGAGTTTTGTATTATACATACACCGTCAAACGTACCTCCAGTTTAGAGCCATTTCACACCGTTCGAATTTAAAAATTAATTTTCCTTTTCAAAAGTGAAAAATTACCAAAAATGAAGGTCAGATTTAATTAATGAAAATCAAACTACGTAAGAAGAAAATGCATGTTCATAGAACATAATCTTGTGTCAGGTTTGCGCAACGTTTGCGACATTGTTTACACTGTAAATAATAGAACTACGACTACAGCTGCAGTTGACAGAGAACAAATTACTATTAATTTTACATGTTTTTAATAAAGCAGCCCGCCATCTCCCATAGTGTTTCCTTTCGAAGAAAAGAAAAGAAAGAAAAAGAAAAGAAATGGAACGGAAAAAAATGGCTTTATACAATTGTGTAAAATTAAATTAACAATCTTTTAGATGGATTTAGAAAAAAAAATCGTCTGATTTCGGATCCTTTACGTTTTTATCTCATTTAAACAAAAAAATTAAACAATGTAAAACTTCATATTCATTATTATTTGACTCTTCTGCCATTTTGTCAAGTCAAATATTTTATGGCATAAATATAATTATTATATTACTTAATAAATAAATCTTACCATCAAATACAAAGTTCCATCTGTCAATATATGAGCGAAATCAGCTGAGTGGCACTTCAGCTATGCAAGTGATTCTATGTCTTAAATTCTCTTTTGCCAGACGAATGTCCCTTGACCCCATTGAAGACCAATTCAATTACAAATCTGCTTAATTTTAGGTTAACCTTTATGATATAATTGTAGGATTTATATATACGATATAATTATGGGCTTAATAAACATGATATAATTATAGGATTAATTAATTTATTAATAGGATTATGTATATTTTACGTATTACGATGCCAAGTGCGTTTCAATTTCTGAACTCATTCAAAGAATATTTTTTTTAAAAAGTATAGCTTGTTATCGGTACTTCAACGTGGTGCAATGGTTAACAAGCTTGTCTCGTTAGATCAATTAGGGCCGCGGTGTTCCTTGACTATGGCCTTATATCACATCTAAGTTATGCTTAGATAAGTAATTTTGGGCACTTGGACGCGGTGTAATGTTTAGCAGGCTTGTCTTGCTAGATCAATTACGAATGAGTAGTCAGTTCAATCTCCACTTTATGTGACGTATTCCTTCAGAACGTAGGCGATCATGGCTCTCCACAATTTCCTGTCCTTTGTAGCTCTTAATAAATATTGTCTTTTTGCAATTTCTTTACTCAAGCTCGCTAGTTAGGCTATCAGCTTTTTGCCCTCTTTCTTTCAATCGTTTTTGGCCCTCTTTCCTTCAATCTGTCCTGTGAGTATCAAGTTTTCCAAGTTCTCTTTCCTCATTATGTGCCCGAGAAATGTCGACTATCTGTTTCGAATGTTAAATATAAGTGTCATTCGTGTCCCCATTTGTTCTAAAACTTCGTTGTTGCTCACAATTTTGGTCCATTGTATCCTCAGTATGTTTTTGTAGAACTACATTCTCACTAGATCCTCGCACCTTCAGTTTTGTGTCACATGTAAGCTACGCTTAATAAATCGCTATAATACCTGTACTCTCTTTTTAGTTGCGATGTTTGAAGATTGTCATTATTTAAATTTAGGAAACGTCTATTTTTAAATGTTCTTTGTCTATTCCTTTCATAACATAATTTTTCTTACAACCTTCCGTATCTTTCATACTTACCTTGTGTAGGGATTCGTCCCTGTGCGGGTAGTATCACGGCTACGACTAGCTTGGACCGGCTCTAGTCTGGACCAGCTACGACAAACCAAGACCAGCTCTAACCAGCTTGGACAAGCTATGACTAGCTTAGACCAGTTCTGATTAGCTTGGACAAGCTATGACCAGCTAAGACCAGCTAAGACCAGCGGCGCGAGTGAAAACACTCGGGTCCACAGGTTAAAAACTGACCTTGTGTCACAACCTGACTCAGTTGGGGGTCAAATAAATAAACCTTCCGTATCTTTACTTCATTTTATTTTTCATCTTAATTTACTTTTCAGGAAATATTTCTTCTATAGTATTCTTTTTTCTCTCTTTCTTTCCTTCTTTCTTTCTTTCTTTCCTTCTTTCTTTCCTTCTTTCTTTCTTCGATCTTTCTGTCTTTTCTCACTCAATTTCTTTTATTTCTTTTTTTCTAGTTTACTTCCATTTTTCTTCTGTTTATTTCAAAATTTAATCTTTTTCTTTTCTTTTTTATTTAGCTAACTTTCTTCTTTTTTAACAAAGTTAATTTTCACCTTCGCTTGTCTTCTTTGCTTAGATTTCTCTTTTTGATCATTTGAATTTTCTCTCTTTTTTCATTCTTTCTTTATTACTTTCTTTATAGTTTACATTTTTCTATTTTACATTCTTTCTTGGTTACATTTTATTTTTTATTTTCTTTCTTTTTCTTTCTTTCTTTCTTTTATAACCCACTTGATTTCTTTCCTAACTATTATCCATCTTTCTTTTTTAAGTTTCTAACCGATTTTTTCTTCATTCTTTTCTTTCATAATTTACGTATGTATGTAATTTCTTTTTGTCTCTTTCTTTCTTAATTCATCTTCTCCCTTTCTTTCTTTCTTTCTTTCTTTCTTTTCTAACTATCCTCTTTTATTTTTGCTTTCTTTCTTTCTGATAAACCACACTTGGTTTCTTTCCTAATTATCTATTTGTTCTTTCTTTCTTTCTTTTTTTCTTTCTTTCTTTCTTTCTTACGTTTCTAACCCATTCCATTTCTTCTCCCCTCTTTCTTAATTTACATATTTATTTAATTACTTTTTGTCTCTTTCTTTCTTAATTCGCCTTCTTTCTTTCTTTTTTCTTTCTTTCTTTCTTTCTTTCTTTTTTTCTTTCTTTCTTTCTTTCTTTCTTATAAAACCCACTTGATTTCTTTCCTAATTATCCACTTTGTTTGTTTGTATCATTCTCTCTTTCTTTCTTTTTCTTTCTTTCTTTCTTTCTTTCTTACGTTTCTAACTCATTTCCTTTATTTCTTTTTCTTTATTCACATATTTATTTATTTGCTTTTTGATTCTTTCTTTCTTTATTCGCCTTCTTCCTTTCTTTCCTTCTTTCTTTTCTAACTATCCACTTTCATTCATTCTTTCTTTCTTTTATATCATTTGATTTCTTTTCTAATTATACTTTCTTTCTTTCTTTCTTTCTTTCTTACGTTTCTAACCCATTTCTTTCTTTCTTTCTCTCTTTCTTTATTTACATAATTATTTATTTGCTTTTTGTCTCTTTCTTTCATAATTCGCCTTTTTCCTTTTTTTCTTTCTTTCTTTTCTAAGTATCCCCTTTCACCTTTTCTTTCTTTCGCTCATTTTTCTCCTTTGAATCTTATTTTCTTTCTTTCTTCTTTGTCTTACATATTCTTTCTTTATTTCATTCATTCTTTCTTTTGTATCTTACCTCCTTTCTTTCTTTTTTTTCTTGTTTTCTTTCTTTTCAACCTCAACTTCTTTCTTTTTGCCTTTTTTGCCTTTCCTGATTTATTTTCTAACGTTATTTTTTGTCTTTCGTATTTTTTTCCTTTTCTAATTTCCCTTCTTTTTTTCATTTTATTTCCTCTTTTTTTTCTAATTCAATTTCTCTTTCTTTTTTTTCTTTTCTCTTTTATTTTCATGATTCTGAATTTTTTTATCTTATTCAAATAAAACACGTTCACTTGTTCATACTTTCCTCTTGTGCACATGAACAGATTTACGCAGCTACATCAACAAGTCTGTAGCTGAATTCAGAAGAAAATGTTTATTTTACACAAAAAACTATTTATTTATTTTTAACATAATCTCGTTTCCTGTCCAACACTTAATTTGCGGCTGAATAATGATTGAAGGGATAAACTGAAAATTTCAGCGCAAAATTTAGCTAATGATTAAGAATACAGATTTATTGATACCCCCTTATATACACACACAAACACATACAAACATATGCATTTTAAAATGGGTACACATTTTAATAATTGCTATAAGAAATGGACATATTCATTTCAAATAATAAGAAGAAATAACAAAATGCTTATATTTACTTAAGGACGTAAATTAACAAAAAAAAAATAAAATAAAATTAAAAAAATATGGGTTAGCTTAAAAAGCTTATTAAGTTTTCTGAAAAATGAAAATTAATTTCAACCGGCCTAGATCGAGAACTCCTACTAAATATGCTTTCCTTCAAGGATACATATATATATTGCATTTCACCTCTATGGCTTCATCAGATGGATAACTAAATATGTGTGTGCATGCATTTGTGCGTGTTTATAACTATGTCGGGATTACATACACATTCATTAAACACACACACACACACACACACGCATATATATACATATATATATATATATATATATATATATATATATATATATATATATATATATATATATATATATATATAAACAGAAAGAACAGTCAGATTAATAATCTACAGATCTTTAGCATTTATCTTTTAAAAAGTGCTCGATACAAAGTAGAGCATAATATTATTAATTTAAAAATTTTTTTCATCGCGACACAGAAATTTCAGTGTTTCTGAACTAAAATTATTGTTCCATTTTCAAGCGATATTCAATAACTTCAGAAAAAATGATTTACTTTTGAAAGCGAAGTAGTATTATATTGAAGGGTTTAAGTAGGAAGGGAAGAAATTGTCAAATTTATTTTTATGGGTGTTGTCTTATTTGACGAATCCAAAGAAAGATCTAAGTTAAAGTGGAAAAGTGAAAAAATGTAGGTTAGAGGTTAGGTGTGGGTATGTAATTCATGCTTGTCTAGATGAACCGTCTTGTATTAGGCTTCCTGTTAATAACATAATCATAAAAAACATTGAAATAATACAGAGAGGGTAATGTATCGAACAATGGGTTAATTTTGGCATTTTATTTTTATAAATTATTTTTTTTATTATTTTTATAAATTATTTTTTTATTTTCATATACTTTAGGACTTTCTTAAAGTGGCCTCTCGCATGATTAAGTCATTTTATTATATATTTAATTATTATGAGCTAAAATGCAAGACTTATTGTAGTCAGAGGTACATTAGACATTTCAAAAGTAAATCATGTTTTTTCTGAAGTTATTGAATATCGCTTGAAAATGGAACAATAAAACAATAATTTTAGTTCCGAAACACTGAAATTTTTGTGTCGCGATGAAAAAATATTTTTAAATAATAATAATAATAATGATACATACATATATATATATATATATATATATATATATATATATATATATATATCTTTAGTAAAAATTCGTAGACTCCACTGGGAAGTATGAGAACACAGCTCTCCACAACGTCATGTGTTGCTGCTGTGGTTCCGTATCAAGTCGGTTTTTACGATATCAAGTTGCTAGCTTCATGCCAAACTAATTTTGATTTTACAGTTTTCCTACTCATTGTCTGGTTGCCAACCAACGCAAAAGAGACCAGCCTGCTCTGTTATTTAACCCTAGATGCGGGGTTGGGGGAAAAGACAGATTCATACCCTTCCCAATTTCCTCGTAAGAGAATGTAATGAACTAGACTGTTATTCGAACTCGGCTCTCTGATTTTTCATTGAAAGCTACTATCCTTTAAACCACCGACACACAGTCACTCTCTTTCTCCCTCCCTCTCTCTCTCGGTCTCTCTCTCTCTCTCTATATATATATATATATATATAATAAATTTGTGGTCCCGAATGTAGATATTAAGTTCTGTATAAGTAAACCAATTCTAATGTTTACCGCAAATATCACTTTATTTCGCAGACAGATGATTCGTTTTACGTATTTATTTTTAAAAAAGCCTTTTCTGTGAATCTGCAAATGAATTGGAACTTGAAACTCCTCTGAAAATGACACTGAGCTGTAAACCCGTTGGAGCATTAGCTTAAATAAACAGTGGATGAAAAGCCCAAAAAGGTTATGAGAGCAACCCGAGAAGAGTGGGTCTGCTTAGAGAATCTCCATTTCCAGATGTAATCATGCGCTATTATGACGCGCTTATCCATGTGTTTTAAAGGTCTTTTTCTTTTTCAACTCTGCACACCGAAATTGACTCCATCTGTCCTATTTGCCTGTATTCAATAAGGCGTGAACTTTTGATGATGAATCAAATCAGGATTCAGAGTCATTTGGCGACACTCGGCCACCTTTCTTCGTTACACAATTTCTTTTCTTTTTATTTCGGAAAAAATATTTTGCACTGAATATTCTAGTATAGTATATCTTATACAGAATATTTTTAAATATTTTAAAAGCAAAAAAAAAAAACGCTTTGTTCTAGAATGTTCCCAGCCTAATTTAAAGAGCAGTAGGAATTTTTTTCTGAATATCTAATAAAAGGAATGGCTCCAATAAATACAGCTACGATGTTTTTTTTTTCTCTTAAAAAAACAAAACAAAAACAGAATAATCGTTCCGGCCCATCGGTTTGAATCTCAAAGATGCTTGAGCTGGAAAATACTTTTTTGAGAGGAATATTTACGTTTCACCTGGCAAAAATGGTGCTACCTGATTAAAAAATACTCGTTAATTTAGATTTAAAAAGTCCATGCAAGCCTATTTATGATAATAAATAGAGAGGAAAAGTAATTTTTTTTTCAGCGAGCCGAGAAGAAGCTGAGACAATAAAAATTTTTAGAGATCAAAATTCATTTCCACCAACAGTTTAGACAAAAACAAAATAGTAGCCCCCCCCCCAAGTCCTTGCAAGCCTATTTATGATAGTAAATAGAGAGGAAAAGTAATTTCTTCAGAAGCATCAGCATTTGTGAAACCGACCACACACGATTCTTCGGTTGAAGGAAAAATGTGAAAGATATTAAAAATATAAAAGGATAGAAAAAGAGAAAAGCGAGAGAGAGAGAGAGAGAGAGAGAGAGAAAGAGAGAGAGAGAGACTGTTGAAATAGAAACATAGGTTTGATAATAGATGCATGCCTTTTTGTCGATTGGAGTCCGTTGCTTACAGTCAATAGAAGTAGATAGGTTCGCCTATCATCCGTTTCACACACCTCCTTGGTCTTTTGAACAGGAGTAATTGTTTATCCCATGTTCCCTGTTTAGGATTGAGTTTCCGGTTCCTTCTAAAGTTTATTTTCATTCTCATTCATTTGTGCCTTGCGTCTTCGTGTCATCACAATTTTGTTTGGAGTGAACTGATTAAAACAAAACATGAAAATAAGTAAGATATAATTGAATGAGCACGTGTACCGTGTGACAGATTACACAATGACCGATAGAAGAGAGATGTCATATCTTGTGCATGTTTAATTAATTAATTAATTAATTAATTTATTTCTTATAGTACCACTCTGGTCCTTTAGTCATACGATATAGTTCAGTTTTACCTGGAGAAGATTTGATCTCATCTCAAGCAAAATATGTTTTATATGTAGATGATTGCGAGATGAAAATACGTGACATTCGAACAAGTTGTCACCGCAAACAACCTACAAAAATGAATACAACTTTAATTTCTTTCTTTCTTTCTTTCTTTCTTTCTTTCTTTCTTTCTTTCTTTCTTATAACACCACTCTGGTGCTTCAAGCAAAGCAATAATGTCACCAATTCGCAAACGGCTACTGAGAGTGAAAGAGAATGCAAAGACTTTAGGGGTGTTGTGGCCTTGCTAGGGCCAGAAATAAAGACAAAAAAGAAAGGAAATGAGTTAAACAAAAAAAAACAGAAACAGTAATACAAACGAGAGTGTTACAGCAAGAATGTTGGGTCCGACTGTCAGAGCTGACTGCTGGAAACTTCCCCTTCCAAAAGGCAGTACCTGCTCCTATTTATAGCTGGGATAGTCCATGCGTGCGTGGGTAAATTACCATAACAAGAAGGAACTGGAAACCCAATCCTAAACAAGAAACAAGGGATAAACCTCTACTTCAGTTCGAAGAACATGTGAAGAGTGTGAATAGGGCAATAGGCAAACCTATCTACTCCTGTTGAGGAAGGAAAAATAGAAATAAAATTTTAGAGTTTAGGCGGAGATGTAAGAAGCATAGAGTTGAAGTAGTCTTTGGAAGGAACCGGAAATCCATCTCTAAACAGGAAACAAGATATAAATTTCTACTCATGTTCAAAACATCGGGGGATGTGTGAGCCGGACGATAGGGGAACTTATCTCCTCCTACACCTCGTATTAAATATCTTTTTTTTTTCGGAAGTCTTATATTCTCTTGTAGTTACCTGGTTATAAAAGATATTTTGCTTGAGAGGTAATCAAAACTCCGGGCAAATGCAAGTGATATGACAAACGCGCGCTTGAATGAATGGAAAACGACAAGTGTAGTTCGAACGAAGCCTGTAAAAGTTTTCGGTGTCATGTTTTGTTTTAAGACACGAAAAAAATACTGTTGGTCACAAAAACAAAATTAATGAGCTCTGCATGTTCACGAACGGATAAAACAAATCCCATCATAAGCATGGCTTGACAAAGCAACAATTCAATTATGTTTACGTACGTTTCCAAGATGACACACACATGCACATACACATGGTGACGATAGATGTCAATCGATTTCGAGTAATACCATCGCTTGATTTATCCTCGAATGTAAGCAGTGTGGATAGGGCTATTTAGTCCAGTTGGGATCTTTTATTCCCTTGCGCAGCTGTGGCATCGCTGGGCGTCTTTTTCTTTTCAGTAGGTGTTACATTAATATTTCTGTGAAGTTTCATATGGCACTATAGTCGACGAACCAAAATATATTCTCTGCGAGTAGAAATGCTGCATAATGCGTAGTGAATGACTTCTGCGTGTGTGTGGCGTCTTTGATGATTTTTGAGGCTTGTCCTACACAGACAGCCGCGAACACATTCATTACGCGTTAGATCAAATTCTCAGGGAAACTAACATCAAAACCCTTGCGAACATCTCTCTTGAGCTCCTCATCCTCAAAACGATTCCGTTGAAAGCCTTTCTAACCACTGTGCTATACGTGCCTCCATGATGATAACTCACACAGATACACACATATAGAACTTCTATCTATAACATATAGAGTCAGTTGCAATATCCCGAGGTCTGCTTGTGCGCCGTGAGGTAACATTACCACTAGTAAGAGAGGAACTTGACTAGCATATATAGAGCGAAAATTCCGCGTACTTTTATTCCATTAGCAGTTTATCGTTCCCATGGATTATCTCAGCACCACCCCAAATCGTTTTCTTTTATTTCTTAGGTGAAACGTGGATTTTACGTAAGTTCGACTGACTGATTTTGTTTTTTTGCGGTTTATCAATCCTTTGTTGGTTATTTGAAGCTGAAACATATTTCAGATTGTAGTCAGTTGCTTACAGAGAATAGGAGTAGATATGTTCGCCTATCGTCCGTTTCACACTCCTCCCCAGTCTTTTGAACAAGAGTTAAGGTTTATACGATGTTCCCTGTTTAGAACTGAGTTTCCGGTTCCTTCTAAAGTTGATTTTCATTCTCATTCACTCCCACTCATCCCTTGCGTCTTCGTGTCATCCTAACCTTGTTTGCAGTGAATGAGCATGTGTACTGTGTGACAGATTACAAAATGACCAATCGAAGAGCGAACCCATATCTTGTGCATGTTTAATTTCTTTCTTTCTTTCTTTCTTTCTTTCTTTCTTTCTTTCTTTCTTATAGTACCACTCTGGTTCTTTAGTCATACGATATAGGTCAGTTTTACCTGAAGAAGATTTGATCTCATCTCAAGCAAAACATGTTTTATATGTAGATGACTGCGAAGTGAAAATACGTGACATTCGAACAAGTTGTCACATCTAACAACCTACAAAAATGAATACAACACCTTTCAGGGTTACCTTTCTCTATCAACTGAATCTTTTCTCTTTCGCTGTCGTGTTTATTCTTTTCTTTTCTCTTTCTTTTACATCGTCTCTACATTTTTATATTTCTCTTTTTCCTTTCTTTTTCTTTTTATATGTATATTAATCATTTTCAGATCGACACCAAAGTCTGTCCAGATTTAAGTCCCAAAAATAAAATCGCCAGTGAAAGAGACATTTCAGAACGTGGGCGGGATTAATGAGAACGCAATAGGGCAACTGATAGCGACCAGGAAAAAAAAGACATTACAGCCTGTTTCAATGGAACGAATTCATGTATAAGTATGGTTAGATGCTTTTCAGAGAGACCGTGGTTATATATTTGCCCACGTAATTCATCTCCATATGCGTTAAGAAATAAGAAATACCATGGTGGTATCACGGCTATGACTAGCTTAGACCAGCTTAGACCAGCGGCCCGAGTGAAAACACTCGGTTCCTCACGTTAAAAAATGACCTTGTGTCACAACCTGACTTAGTGGGGGGGGGTCAATCATATATATATATATATATATATATATATATATATATATATATATATATATATATGTGTGTGTGTGTGTGTGTGTGTATGTGTGTGTGTGTGTGTGTATTACAATGAATCATTCATACAAAAAGTAGATTAGTAAAGCCAATGACATAAAATGGCGAAATCCCTTCGCTAACAAAATTTTAAAGGTGCATTAACCTACAAATCACTCGATGAATGTTATGATCCTTGTTTTTAAAAATTATAAGCTGCATAAGTTCTTTCTTTAATACGCAAGTACTTTCAACTGTACATTCAGTCTTCTTCAGGCATGGAAATTATTTTGTTTTCGGTAAAATTCAGGTAGCATCGGAGACGAAAAAATATAATGAGAATCGACATATGTTTTTTTTTAAATATTTTTTTGTTAACGGATACAAACTTTTGGCGCGTGCAGTCGCAACACTAAGGTTGAAGTTTTTGGAAAATTTAAGAGAGTGCGTTTTTTACTATTATGGCAATTTGGGAATTTTTTTGTTGTAGGAGTTTAACAGTCAATGTGGCATGGACTAAATTGTTCAATAAATAGAGTAATGTCTCAATTGTTATCCCAAAGATTTGCACGTCGGATCAGTTCTTTTAAATCAAATATGTGGTAGTGTTCAATTTATATTACAATGAATCATTCATACAAAAAGTAGATTAGTGAAGTTAATGATATATAATTTTGTTAGCGAAGGGATTTCGCCATTTTATATCATTAACTTTACTAACCTACTTTTTGTATGAATGATTCATTGTAATATAAATTGAGCTGCACCACACACACACACACACACACACACACACACACACATATATATATATATATATATATATATATATATATATATATATATATATATATATATATATATATATATGCGTCCGTGTGTGTATATGTGTGTTAAAATGTTCTTGATTCGACGAAGAAGGAATTCCCACAAAATTGTGAAGTTTGGTCACATTTTAGGAATTGGGTAGTTCTGAGAATTTTTCAGTAGTACTTCGTTGATAATTATGTTTGTGTATTTATTTAAATAAAAACTTGGGATCGTTGATTTGTCAAGAATGTGCCTTCTTGATAATATCGGAAACATCGGTACCGGTGGAAGTACGTGACAACCATACGACCAGTTCCCAGACATTGTAAGTGAAATTGTGTTGGATAAACTTCAGGTTGGCACTTTGGATCTTGAACAAACACAAATGTACCTGGGTCTGCGTCTACAACAGGGATTAACTAGCAACTCTAGATGACTTGAATACTGAGAAAAAAGGAACCAGTTATTATTTGCACACACACACAGATATATTTAATTCACACATTTGAGTTTTTTATCTCACTCTCCCCCTCCCAACTCTATATCTCTCTATCTCTCTCACTATCCTCTCTGTCTCTCTCTTTATATATATATATGTGTGTGTATCACTATCTCTCTCTCTATATATCTATCTCTCGATTCATATATATATATATATATATATATATATATATATATATATATATATATATATATATATATATATATATACCCAAGTATAGGATTGGTATATACGAAATAAATTCCAATACCTAACAATTATTATTCTTAAAAGAGTGCTCAATACCGAGTAGAGCAGATATAATTATTTATTTAAATATTATAACATAAATATGTTATAAAATCACTACAAAAATAGCCATTTTGTTTCAACACTTTTGGTGTCTTATCAAGTGATGATGTTGAAAGTGTTGAAACAAAATGGCTATTTTTGTAGTGATTTTATAACATATTTATGTTATAATATTTAAATAAATAATTATATATATATATATATATATATATATATATATATATATATATATATATATATATATATATATCAATTTCTCAGAAATAACCTGTAGAAAAATACAATATGTATAAAGGAAAAATGACCACGGGAAAACAAGATTTAACCGACGCGTTTCATCCAATGTGGAATTTTTCAGGGCAAAAAACGAAATGAATTTATTGAAACAAAGTGGCTATAAACAACAAACAAAATGTCGTTAGCAACTAGAAGAATTTAGAAACTATTGTATATTCATATGGTCAATTGAAAAATTACGTCAATTACTTTATGTTTGAAAAGAATATTTTCACATGTAGAAATATTGTTTACATTGATGTGTTGACGGATTCAACTGTTTTCTTTTGATTTCTTGATATATTTGTTGTGTACATTGGCTTGGGAGAGTAGTGATTTTGTTAGGAAAGATGATATTGGGAAAATGTCTTTTTGCTATCTCGCTTAATTTCTGTTCTGCCAACCATTTACATTTGCTCGTTCTGTAGATTTTGCGCCACTTTTCTCTGTTTCTCTTGCCTTCAATTTATCCTGTGAATCTCCGATTGTCCAAACTCACTGTTCTAGTTACGTGCCATAGAAAATTCCAGTTGTCTTTCGGATTTGAAATACAATTCCTAGATATTTAAATATTTTTACTTTTTTAATTTTGGTATCTGCAGTTTATAATTTGCATGTTGGACTGTTCTACTTGCTCCCAACCATACATTATGTTTTCGGTTAATTTGCAGTATAAGCATCAAATTTCCCCAGTAATAAGAATATACCATTCTGGTGTGTAAATGTCTGATTATTTCAAAAATGACATTAACACTTTGCGCTCGATTACCGTTTACGATTTATCGGCAATGTAAGTTCGAACTCTTTCGTGTTGTCCCGCCGCCATTACTGGCGTTGTTTAAATATGTTTGCCTCGAGATGTAATGCGCGGAAGCTTACTTAGTTAACGGCGTTTTTACAGCTTTTTGTATCTTACACATCTTGATTACTGCGCAATTTTTGCGGGTGTTATTTTAAAATGCGCTTTTTTTAATTTTAAGATGCGTTTTTTTAATGAAGTTTAAATGAATAGTTTTTCTTTTTTTTATTAAATTGGTTTAAATTTGTTATATAAAATAATTGAAAGCTTTTGTAAATAAATATATTATCATGGTTGAACCCTTTTTCCAAAAATATTCTTATGAATAATCTTTTTATTAAATTGTTATAGAAAATTGAATGTTTTACTAAATAAATGTAATATCAGGGTTGAATCCTTTTTCCAAAAATATTCTTAAGACTATATTGTCCTTTATAAATCTGCTTATAACCAATGAAACCGAATCTCATCCTAAAAGGTAATTTATGAAGCTTTAAATGAATATTTTTTGTGTTATAAATTCCTTTTTTCCAATTAAAATTATTGTTTCTTTGTGGAACTGAAGCTTTATTAACTAATGAATTCTTTTTATTATTATTAAATTGGTCTAAATTGGCCATTTAAAATTTCGCGCATTCATTTTCAACTTCGTGCATTGCGCAGTAATCAACACAAGTGAAGCATCCATGCATGATTATTCGAGGCAAACGTATGTAAATTAAGTAATGGCGATCGTTCTGTCTACGCAACGAGAAAGAAGTCGAACTTACATTGTCCATAACTTCTAAACGGTAATCGAGCGCAATGTTTTAATGTCATTTTCGAAATAATCACAGCAGAATGGTACATTGTCAATACCGGGGTCTTTTGGTGCTTATACTGTAAATTAAAGCTGTTTTCTTACAAAGTGATGCTTAGTCTTTTCTTCACGCTTTCCTTTAGACATTCTCTGTGAATTCTGGTAGTTTCCTTTCTGTCTCTTCTATCAACACTGTGTCATCTGCATATCTAATGTTGTTATGGCCGCCAATAATGAATCCTGGTAGGACTTTTAATTCTCATCCTTATCTTCCGTTCTTTTGTATTTTTATGTATTGACTGAATAGAATCTAAAATTATGAACTAATCAATTCACTCGTAGAGTTAAAAACAGATTCTTTAAAACAAGACAGAAAGTTTCAAACTTTATGAAAATTACATAAAATAAGTAACTAGACAAAATATTTTATCTCTTTGACAATACATCAGCATAAACGTTTGAAATGTTGCTTAGAGCTACAAAGGATAGGAAGTTGTGGAGAGTCGTGATCATGCCCAATTTGAAGGGATACGACACAGAAACATTGCGTAACCTAGCTAACATTGATTGGGAGGGATAGTAAAAAGACAAATATTACTTGCACCTACGAAAAATAGGATGTTGTGGAGAGCCAGGAACACCCATAACTGATGGCTTATAACTGATGATATTATTTTAATTTTTTTCTTGATTTGTTCAAGTAACAAATGTAAATATATTATATAGCCAAATATATTGCTGACGAATTTAGAAATATGATATCGACCATGGACGGAAAAGGCGCCATCCAACTCCGAAGGCATATTGGGAGGGCAGCAAATGATGCCTTTCAGAAGCTATGCAAATTATTAAGAAAGACGACAAAGAAAAGCGTACTGAACTGTAATGTAATATCGGTGAATGTCTGACAGTCTCCTCACAGATGAAGAAAATTTAGGCAACAGCGATGTGGTTCTACAGAAGGACGATGAGAATACCCTGGACTGAACAAGTGAGGAACGACGAAATTTTAGAAAAAATGGAAACAGAAAGGGCACTTATACTTAACAACAGAAAGTTAAATTTAAATTTCTAGGGCACATAATGAGAAAAGAGGGCTTAGAAAATTAAACACTCAAAGGACATATTGAAGGCAAGTGGGACAGAGGAAAGCAGCACATAACTTAACATAAAAGTTTGTGTAAATGGTTGATAGAACGTGGATTATGAGAGATAAAAAAATGACAAACTTTACTAAGCGTTAGAAAGGACAGGAAATTGTGGAGAGCCATGCTCACACATATCCTAAAGGGATACGGCACATAGAAGAAGAAGAAGAAGAAGAAGAAGAAGAAGAAGAAGAAGAAGAAGAAGAAGAAGAAGAAGAAGCGGAGAAGGAAGAGGAGGAAAAGGAAGAGGAGGAGGCAAAGAAGAAGAAGGAGGAGAAGAAGAAGAAGTGGAGGAGAAGGAGGAGGAGGAGGAGGAGGAGGAAGAGAAACAGAGAAAGAAGAATGAGGAGATTGAATAGAAGGAGAATGCGAAAGACAAGAAGAAGAAGAAGGAAGAGAAGGACGAAGCGAAGAAGAGGAGGAGAAGGAGAAGGAAGGAGAAGAATGAAGAGAATGAGAGGAAGAAGAAGGAGGAGGCGAAGAAGAAGAAGAAGAAGAAGAAGAAGAAGAAGAAGAAGAAGAAGAAGAAGAAGAAGAAGAAGAAGAAGACTATATCAAAAGTATAGATAGCTGAAAAATCGTATATACATTTATTTCTTTTATCATTTGATAGGTATTAAATTCTAACGCGAATCACTGCTGGGTCATATGAGACAGACCCCACCGCCCCCGTATATTGCGATTGCTTCTCTATTTTATGAAGACCTTCCAAATATTTTTCATACAAACCTGAAATTCTTTTTCTAAAAACAAACGTAACATGGCAGCTGCGACCATGGAAAATATATTCGTTTATTCACACGGAGAAAATGTATTAAAGAGAAGACGAAAAAAATATTTATTTGGAAAAAACTACATAATAAAAATCTAGTGACGCGAAAGGAAACTTTGATCATATTTCTTCATATATATTTACTGATTAATAAAATTTATATTAATTTTTGATAATGCTTAACCCTTTGAGCCCTGACCACCGCTTTACCGGTGGTAGAGAAAAATGAAATAATGCCCAGCCACTGGTTGAACAGTTGTAGAGAAAAATGACGTAATGCCCAGCCACTGGTTGAACAGCTGTAGAGAAAAATGACGTAATGCGCAGCCACTGGCTGAACAGCTGTAGAGAAAAATGACGTAATGCCCAACCACCGGTTGAACGGTGGTAGAGAAACATAACTTAATGCACAGCCGCCGGTTGAACGGTGGTAGAGAAAAATAACTTAATGACCAGATACCGGTTGAACGGTGGCTAAGGACTTTTTATATCTACTGTGAAGTATTATATACCAATTATTTGCGAATTTTGACTTAGGAGCTCAGGTAGAAGGGTTAAAAATGTTCATGAAAGCAGGGCTCAAAGGGTTAATCTCGTAGTAAACACACATTGATAATCGTATTCACAGCATAATGGTCTTGCTAGATCATTAAAGGTTTATTTGCTAAGACTGGAACAAAATTCCCATATTGGAGCACCAAATACTGATCACAATCACGAGCAGAACGAGCTTAATAACTCAATAACAGTAATAAGTTATACGAGGTCTGTCTGAAAAGTAACGAGACTGGTGTCATAAACAATTTATTTGAATTCCAAACAACTAACCACATGGTTACCCTTCAAAGTAATTCCCATCAAGTCTAATTCACTTTTCCAGCTTTTTTCTGTACGATTCTATGCACTGTTAGAAGGATTCTTTTTGGATGTCATTCAGCTCCATCATTACGGCCCTCCTGATGGTCTCCACACCTTCAAAACGGGTTCCCTTTCTGATCTTGAACTTGGGGGAAAGAAAAAAGTCACACGGAGCAAGATCAGGTGAATAGGGAAGTTATTCCACTACGGAGATATTTTTCTCGGACAGGAACTGCCGAGTGCTCCGAGCGTTGTGAGCAGGTGCACTGATGTGGTTAAGCAGCCATGATTTGTCCTGCCACAAAAGCACGTAAAAATGTATTGTCTGCAGAAAGCTAAGATTAATGTTATATGCTCACAAGATATCTGAAACGAGAATGCAATCCGTTTTTCCCACTTTCGCTCATAGCTCACGCAGCACACCCATTACGTTAATTTTCAAACAGACATCGTATTTACTGGAATAATTTCACGTATAGTGTTTTGATTGGTTAGTTCAGCCCGGTATAAGTGTCCAAATTAATTGCCACAATGAGCGAGTCTTTAGATAATGCGAGCAGATTCACGATCGAGGTAACGGTCTGTTAACTTTAGAACAGGTCGAGTTACTTGTACGATGTGTAAAACTTGAAACCAATAATATGATCAGCGCACAACACGTTTCTGTACGTCTTTATGACGTATTCATCGATCCATATTATTAATAATCAGTACTTATTGAATTTATCATAAATTTAAGTTTAAATTTAAATAACTTACAACCATTAATATCGCAAAAAGATAACTACAACACCGTGCAAAAATCATAAGCACCGAACCAGACATAGACCAACAGATGATGATCATCAACAACCTTATCCTTCACAATAACAACTACTCTGCAAAACATCAGTTTCCGCGGCAGAAAAGGGAGGGCCCAGGATGAAAATAGGAAAAATACCACGATTTGTCTCCTTTACGCGAATTGAGTACTGGAAAGAATTCAGAAGCAGCTCAACCTTACGGAGAAATCTATATCATATCAAGACTAGCACAGAAAAGAATATAACCAAGAACTGTATTTATAGCATCCGCTGCAGTTGTGGCAAAGAATACAAAGTTGAATAATCTTGATTATTAGACCTTATTAATATTGACCAACGATATTAATATCAGTGAACCGATATCAATTTTTTAGGCTCTGGGGAAGTACATGAAACAAAACTTAATCAATTACTTGATATCTATTATAGCAAAATGAGGAGTAATAAAAATATGTATTTTACCGTGACTTGGTAATACCGAAACATGACGATTAAAAATGTTTAGATAGAAAACAATTTAGAGACAAAAAATTGTTCAGATAACATTCAGTCAGTTATGTGCCATGCGTGATACACGCTTAGGCAATCATGTATCTTTAGATACATGACTGACGAGGAATTTTTTCGCCCGCAGTAGGTTGCCATTTCTTTCTGCGGTAGACCAGTTGCTATCCAAGGCTATAGAACCCGGTATGTCCTGCTATTTACCTATAGCTGGAGGAAGAAGAGGATTCGTACTTTTTAGCACGTAAGTGAATGCAATGGATTCGAGTAGAATTCGAACTCGGCTCTCCAATACGACTCCTAAATCAGAGACGCTATCCATTATTACAAGTTTAAGATGTTCATTTTCTACAGTTAGAGGGATCGTAGAAGTGAAGAAATAGTTACCGAACTAGGCGAGCTGAAATCTCTACTGTCTAGTCACTTCGACCGTCACTAGGTACCACGTGATTAATATTTTAAGCCTAACTAAATTACGATTCTCCCTGAGTGGCTTATCCTTGCGAGACATGTTCCCGAGTAAACTCAAGAGAAAAAATACAAGCAATCTTATTTAACTTGATTTCGTGAAGTCAACTTCAAATCAACACGTTAGATTTATTGTAAAAAATGACATCTATGGAAAATAAAAAGCGAAATAAAAATATATGGCGAATGATCGTTTTTATTAAACTTCCACCATCAATTTCAATAAAGTGCGTCTTATTGGTGGGATATAAAGTCCCTTTTTGAAGTTACAGAACACAGTAGTAACTGTAGGCAAACTATTACACTTAGAGACGGACAGAAGATTAAGAATAATGCAATAAAAAATAAATCAAGTAACTAATTTCTCTGATAGGATCATAATTACATGCGAGATAATTTGCAGAGGTAATTCCATTCCGTATTAATCCAATAGATTTGCCACATGTGAAGAGGACGGGAAAGAAAGCATTAAGTACACACTTCGTTTACAAACTGATAACCAATCGAGTATCCGCCCTGAGAGGAATGCGATGTCTTTTTATTATTATTACTACGGCAAAAATTACGACAGTAAAAGAGAAAACCGTGTTTTTCTTTCCCCCATCGTTCTTTGGTTTAAGGAGTTGCAAATAACGGATGTCTAAGACGATTGATGTTCTTAAGAAGAAATCGATCTCCATTTGATCCTTTAAGTCTTCTGCTCGTGAATCTATCTCCCCAGACACTGCAAGGCGAATCAGACTTAGACTGTTGAAGCATAGAGATCACCTGATTAGTAAGATCCCCAATCGATGGTTTACAAGAACCTTTAAGTGAGAACGTAATCACTGGTTTCTTATACTGATTGGAGGCAAAACTATGTTTGTGGCGTGTGGCGTCGTGGCAAGAGGCGCACATCTAATCGCTTAATAAAGCTTTTCTAGTGATTCGCGCACGAAACTTTTCAATTCCGCTGGGTGGATAATTAAGCATTGCTTATCGCAAGGAAAAAAAAGGCAGTGGGAGAGGTGGACGAAGCAGAGACCGCTCGCTGCTGATTGGCTGTTATTTTTTCAAATACTATGCGCGTTCTCCGAGTTACTCAGTTCCGTTCGATGTGCTTCTTGTATGAAGCATAATTCATTCGATGGGAGAATTGACATTCAGTCTTTTGTTAATCTTTGATCTTGGCCCGGCTAACTCTCCATCCATCTTAAGGAAAAAATGCGTGTTGACAAAAACATTATAGTTTCCAGTCATAAATAATAACAAAAATTGGTCCCAGTGCGGAAAAGAACAACAAAAGTCATGCCAAATAAAAGTCAAAAACGGAAACAAAAATACTTTTGCTGAGAGGGGTCAGATGGGATTTGATTTATGGTGGCTTGGGGGTGACCGACGAGTTGCAGTGTCCCATTTTGGGTTTTCACCCAACCCCAGGGATTAACTAGGAGGCGATCCTATCGTAAAAAAGGTGACTCGAAAACTCGGCACAAGACTAATTTCTCAATTTGAAACACCATGTGCGTGATAAATTTTTCACTTGGCCGGTGCGTATGGCGACAAACTTAGGGTCCCTGGAGAAGACGCAAAATTATTCGTGCGACGAACCATAGTAAAAGACAAGATACCTCGACTGATAGCAGGTCTTCAAGAATCAAAATGGTTCTTCATTTTTCTGTTTCTTTTTTTTAATTCTTTTTTTTTTTTAATTTTGCGATGTCAAACAAAAATGTCATTTTTCATTTGGCCATTTCATCTAAATCTTTTTAAATAGGTTATTTGGAATAAGCATGGGATTTCAGAAATTATGTCTACGGTGATTTTCTAAGCATGACACAAGGCCGAAAGTATGGAGCACCTAGTGTGGATCAAACTCATTACTCAATTGTAATTGCTCTAGGGAAACAAGATTGCTAACCATTAGATCACGCCGAAGAGCTCTATTTAGTAAGCGTATCTTACATGTGACACAAGGTCGAAAGCATGGAGCACTCCGTGAAGATAGAACTCTGTCGTAATTGGTGTAGTGAGATAAGCTTGCTCATCATTACACCATGTACTCGCATGATTTTCTAAGCGAAGTGGCACAAGGTTGAATGTGTGGAGCACCTAGTGAAGATTGAACTCAGTTGTAATTAATCTAGTTAGACAAGCTTGCTAGGTATTTAACCACGTCAGGGTACCGCAGAAATTATCATTATGCGTTGGTGGGTATTTTTGTCTTAGCAAATTCACTCTATGCTTTCCAAAAGCTACGCAGAATATTAAGAAACAGAGAAATAAATCGTTAGAAACAAAAAAAAGAAAACAGAAAAAAAGAGTACTGAACTGATACGTAATATCAGTCCTTCTATATGACCGAGGATGCTAGGCAATTTCCTCACAGACGATGAAGAGACTTGAAGTAATAGAAATGTGGTTCTACAGAAGGATGCTGAGGATACCATGGACAGAACATGTGAGCAACGACGGAATTTTAGCAAAAATGAAAAAAAAGGACACGTTTATTTAACATCAGGAAAAAACAGTTGGAATTTCTATGACCCGTAATAAGGAAAGAGGGTTTGAAAAATCTGATACTCACAGGACAGACTGAAATCAAGAGAGACAGAGGAAAACAATATATAAACTAGCAAGTGAGCTTGAGTAAATCGATGGCGATACAAGATTTACGAGAGATAACAAAAACACAAAATTTATTAAGATGTACAAAGTACAGAGAATTTTGGAGAGCCATGATAGCCTACATCGAGTATGCGACGCGGGGCATAGATATGGACCCTTAAATTGCTATATTATTTTTTGTTAAAGAATAACATGGTTTCTGTATAAAGTATGGTTTGTTTTACGTTATATCAACCTCACTGGATTATTTAATTTTTATTGTTGCTAATTTTTTTTTTCAAAAATGTATAGCTGTTTATAATTTTTCTTCAAAAATGTATTGCTGGTAATAACTTCTGGTATTAAACCTATTTTTACACTTTCATAATGTTTTGACATCAGTTTGGTGTGTAACTGTTTGCCCCTAGCCGGGACCCTAACAGCTGCTACCACCCCGGGTCAGGGTGGACCTGAGAACACCAGTAATTAAGAGGTAGTCTCACGGTTCTCAAAACCTTCCGATCAGAGGCCTTGCTGTTGGATGTAGTTTACCGTCTTTCCCAGGACGCGGATGTAGTTTATCGGCATACCCAGGACGCGGATGTAGTTTATCGTCTTACCCAAGACGCGGACGTAGTTTATCGTCTTACCCAGGACGCGGACGTAGTTTATCGTCTTACCCAGGACGCGGGTGTAGTTTATCGTCTTCCCCGGGACTCGGATGTAGTTTATTGTCTTACCCAGGACGTGGACGTAGTTTATCGTCTTACCCAGGACGCGGACGTAGTTTATCATCTTCCCCAGGACGCGGATGTAGTTTATCGTCTTACCCAGGACGCGGATGTAGTTTATTGTCTTACGCAGAACGCGGAGGTAGTTTATCGTCTTCCCCAGGACTCGGATGCAGTTTATAGTCTTACCCAGGACGCGGACGTAGTTTACCGTCTTTCCCAGGACGCGGATGTAGTTTATCGTCTTCCCCAGGACGCAGATGTAGTTTATCGTCTTACCCAGGACGCAGACGTAGTTTATTGTCTTACCCAGGACGCGGATGTAGTTTATTGTCTTACCTAGGACGCGGATGTAGTTTATCGTCTTACCCAGGACGCGGACGTAGTTTATCGTCTTCCCCATGACTCGAATGTAGTTTATCATCTTACCTACCCAGGACGCGGACGTAGTTTATCGTCTTAGCCAGAATGCGGATGTAGTTTATTGTCTTACCCAGGACGTGGGCGTAGTTTATCGTCATACCCAGGACGGTGTTTTTGATTAAGAACGAACGTTTACTTGTCGGTTGCTTCAAAGACAGAATCTAAATATATAGACTTCTATCGTTTTAGAATATTCGAGAACAAACCAAGGAATTGGATCCGTTAATTACTGCCTGATATTAAAAGATTGACTTCCGAAAGGAAACCTAATATTTCCAAAGACATAGAATGAAATGAGACTGAAATGATTGAAGATATATAAAAAAAAAATCAGTTTGTTTCTTTAGAAATGTTAAACATTTTTTTTTATACTGAAAAATGTTTCCTAATAATAATTCTTCTGTATCCCAGTTGACCGGTTCGTTGATCTCATGATGGAGGAGCTTGTCATCGAGACGTTTTTGGCTATTTATAGCATTTCAAGAAAGTTACTCAACGGTGACCCTGGATTTTTTTTTCTTCTAGAAGCTGTGATATGCTCATCTACAAGTAACACAAGACAGGGTTGCGTTGAACCAGTAGCTGGGAATAGTTATCCACTGAATTCTCCTTCATTAATCAGTGTCGAATTCCAGTCTGTCACGTGGTCGGCCAAATATCGAAACCAGCGTGACAGTGGTTTCAGAGACTCTTCATTTTTTTGTCCTTGGGCAATGAGCACCGTGCATGAAAACGCGACCTTGTGTGACATTCTACCTTCGTGAGGAGGTGGGTAAATGCCGTCATTCCAGTGTCGAGATATTTGACAAGATTTCTTCCAAATCTGGCTTTTGCTTGGCAGCGATCCTAGAAGCACTCTACAATTTCATTGAGGAGCTTTTTTTTCTTCTTTATTATTTTTGTTTGTTTGTTTTGTAAATCTGACCTCGTCTGGAAAGCGGAAATCAGGCTTGGAAGAATGCCATATACGATTGTTCTTACCAGAGAGCAACTATTCGCCTTAAAAATCTAAATTCAGAATCCTAGCATTTACCTGGACTCGAAATCCAATTATCTTTGATCTCAGCAATAAAGCAAATTTCATATTATTATTATTATTATTATTATTATTATTATTATTATTATTATTATTATTATTATTATTTTATTTCTAGTGTGTACACATTTCTTTCCGGGTCCTGCCCAGTGACCTAAGGTTAGAAATGGTATCATGACATTTTCCCCTGACGATGTAAAAAAAAACTTTAAAACACACACACATACACACACACAAAAAAAAATACACACGCACGCACATATATATTTTACATAGATAAAGCCCTTCGTAATGTGTGGGCTGTACTCGCGAAAACAATTTTTTTAAGCATGTGCTTCCAGGAATCCCTACAATTAGTCTACTGGAATTTTTTCCAACCAATCCGAGGGCTCCAACTACAACAGGGATTGCTGATATTCCTATGTGCCACATTTTTGAGATTTCGATTTCAAGGTTCTTGTATTTTGATAGCTTTTTGAAGATCTTGAATGATACATTGCATTCTCAGGGACTGCCATATCAATAAGAAGGCACATTTTTTTTGTTTGCGGTCTCTAATAACGATGTCTGGTCGGTTAGATTTGATTGTTCTGTCTGTGTGTATTGTGTAGTCCTATAAAATTGTAATAGGTCCTATCTCCCTAACCGGGTCAGGGTGGTGTAAGGCTTTATTATTATTATTATTATTATTATTATTATTATTATTATTATTATTATTATTATTATTTGTGCTAGGTACTAGTTTCGACTAAGTATATTTATCTTCGCTTTTAAATAATGTCTTTGACGTCGTCGAACGCTGAAAATACTATGAACAAAGTATGCGTGAAACGAAGAGAACAAGAACTTTGTTCCATTGTCCGCCAATCATTGTGATATGCCAGCAACAAAATCTACTTAAAAGTCCCTCCATGGAGAATAGGAAATGCAAAATGATTGCTGTACACACTCAGAAATGGAAAGCTGCTTGAGAAATTTGAGTAAATTGGTAACACAACAAGACATGAAAGACAGTGCGAGTTTGGGAAAGATCCGGAATTAACTAGAGCAACAAAAGACAGGAAGTTGTGGAGAGCCATGATCGCTCTCGTCCTGAAGGTAATAATTACTTGGTATTCATAATGTCTTTCTCTTGGTCAGGTGGTTAATCTCATCTGATTCAATTTAACCTGTCGACGAGACTTTAAATATACCGTCTGCATCTCCTGCAAAGGGATAGGACCCTGCCTACCAAAAAAGGAACCATCTTCAGGGTGGATTCTTGCAGAATCGAATATATACAAGACAATTTCAGTTGTGGTTGAAACCCTCGGATTGATTGGAAATGTTTAGGATAAACTCATTGAAGGAATTCCAGGTAGCCAATTCCTTAATAAAATACAAAAAATTGTACTCACAAGTACAGCTCACACATTACGAAGAGCTTTTTCTATGCAATACGTGTGTGACCCTAGTAGTTTTTTTTTTTTTTTTACAAAAAATGATCAGTGGAAAATGTTATGAAGCCGTTTCTAACATTATGTCTCTGGTTGGGACCTGGAAAGGAATGTGTATATAAAAATATTCAAAATAATAATAATAATGTTGCACGATATTGGCATCCACTGAGTATAAAACCCGGCATGACAGAGTGGGCCACAATCTGCACTGGAAAATTTGCAACTTCTACGAGAAGAAAACTGAAAGAAACTGGTATGAACACCACCCAGACCCGGTTACGGAGATAGGACCTGTTACAATTCTATGGGACTACATAATACACACTGACAGAACAATCAAAGCCAACCGCCCAGACATTGTTATTAAAGACCACAAACAAAAATGTGCTTCCTTATTGATATGCAGAAAGTGTATGCTTATTAGCAGTACCATCTGAAAGAAACACATCCATGAAACTTATCGAGAAATTGTCCAAATACAAGGACCTGGAAATCGAGATTAACAGTATGTGGGGAATGAAGACTGAGACTCTACCAATAATAATCGGAGCACTGGGCCTCGTGATAAAAGGAATAGAAAGTTTTAATAAGAGTGTTCCAGGTAACATGCCAGTTACCCAGAAGATCGCCCAACTAGGATCATGCCATATACTAAAGAAATTGAATCAATTAAATGACAATTCTCCTCTAGGGCCTAAGTAACATAGTTTGGACCAGGCTCTACACGATACAAAGCAGGAAACATAACATACACAAATAATAATAATAATAATAATAATAATAATAATAATAATAATAATAATAATAATTGATCATCTTGTATCAGGTTGCACGATATTGGTACCCACTGAGTATAAAACCCGGCATGACAGAGTGGGCCAATATCTACACTGGAAAATTTCCAACTCCTACGGGAAGGAAACTGAAAGAAACGGGTACGAACACCACCCAGACCCGGTTACGGAGATAGGACCTGTTACAATTTTATAGGACTTCACAATATACACAGACAGAACAATCAAAGCTAACCGACCAGACATTGTTATTAGAGACCGCAAACAAAAAAGTGCCTACTAATTGTTATGGCAGTCCCTGCAGACTGCAATGTATCTTTGAAGATCTTCAAAAAGCTATCAAAATACAAGGGCCTTGAAATAGAAATCTCAAAAATGTGGCACATGGGAATATCAACAATACCTGTTGTAGTTGGAGCCCTAGAACTGTTTGGAAAAGATTCCAGTAGACTAATTGTAGGGATTCCTGGAAGCCCATGCCTTAAAGAAACACAAAACATTGTTTTCGCGAGTACAGCTCACACCTTACGAAGAGCTTTATTTATGAAAATATTTTTTTTTCAGTTGGTCAGTGGAAAAGGTCATGATGTAATTTCTAACCTTAGGTCTCTGGGCGGGATCCGGAAAGAAATGTGTAAACACCAAAAATCAAAGGAAATAATAATAATAATAATAATAATAATAATAATAATAATAATAACTTGTTAACCATTACACGATGCTGAGGTTTGGTAAGACCGTGAGTACATCATAGGCTAAACATCTGAAGGTTGATTTTTCCTTATATTTCTTTCTCCCGTGCCTTTTGTGAAAGATTCAATCCTTCTCTAAGAAAAAATGAATTGAAATAACCGGGAGTTTACGTTTTTCCTCAAATAAGTAATTAATAGATAACATTTAAAACAGGGCAACATTTCGCCAGGGCTGATATCAGCGCTCTTTTTACATGACATAATTTCAACAAACGTTTTTGTGACACGAAATGTATTTTGTCTTTTGGATATGCCTGCGCGATAAGATAGGAAACGATGCATTTGATAGGAATGTCAAACTTTGGAGATTAACTCAAAGGCCATCATCACTGTTTTTTAGCTGGAGTTAAATTATCTGAACTGATTTATAGTACTACTTTCCATCTAGGTTTTTTTTCACTGTGCATACATGATCTCTCTCTCTCTCTCTCTCTATCTATCTATCTACCTCGCAGTGCACATATGTATCTATCTATCAATCTAGCTAGCTAGCTCAATCTGTTAATCTCTCTCTATATATTTCAATCTGTTCATATCTATCTATCTATCTATCTATCTATCTATCTATCTATCTATTCATATTTTGTTTCTTTCTATTTCAGTCTGTTGATATTTTATATCTATCTCTCTGTCTATCTATCTCAGTCTATTAATATTTTTTATCTATGTATATATCTCTGGCTATTAATTTATATCTATATTTCTTTCTATCTATTTCACAGTGCACACATGATATCTATCAATCTATCTATCTATCTATCTATCCGTCTAGCTCAGTCTGTTCATCTCTCTCTCTCTCTATTTCTATCTATCTATCTATCTATCTATCTATCTATCTATCTATCTATCTATCTATCTCACAATGCACACATATCCCTCTATCTATCTCTCTATCTCTTTAGCTAGCTAGCTAGCTCAGTCTGTTCATGACCCTATTTCAATCTGTTCATATCTATCTATCTATCTATCTATCTATCTATCTATCTATCTATCTATCTATCTATCTATCGCTCAGTCTATGGATATTTGCCTCTATATTTACGGATATTTATTTTTCGCATTATATGAGAAAAAGAAAAAGCCTATCACGTTGAAAAGCGGGTCTCGAACGATCGCCGAAGTTAAGTAACGTCAAGCCTAGTAAGTACCTAGATGAGTGACGGCATGGGAATACCAGGTACTGTAATTTTGGATATACGCGTGAAACCTGATCTAATCTACTTACTAATACTAGATATCCCGTTATCACGCTAATATAAGCCAATAGGTTGCTAATACTTTGGTTTGTGTTTCTTTATTTTGTGTTATATTTTTTGGATGATTTGTTAAACATTTTTAATGATTAAAAAAGCAAAATTATCCCTTAAATATACAATTCTCTAAATATCAGTTAAAAACCCTCAAAAATTATTTAAATGATTCGTCAAACTTAGAGGGTACCTGAAACGTTTGTACATAAGTGTATAAATATATACCGATTACACAATAAACAAGCAGGAAAACCTTTATGAAATTGACATATCATCCCGTTCACACTCCTCCCTGGTTTTTTGAAAAGGAGCAGATTTTTATTTCTAGTTTCCAGTTTAGGATTGGGTTTCGTATTCCCAATAATTTTTTAAATTCTCTTTCACTCACAGTAGTCTTAGTAGCATTATCGCCTTGCTTGAGGTGAATTCATTAAGAAAATATAAAGGTTTTTACCACTCGTTCATTATTCATTATTTAATAAGTTTGTCGATTTCATTTCTTTGTATGTTAGTGTATGCCTATATATATATATATATATATATATATATATATATATATATATATATATATATATATATATATATATATATGTATATATATACATACATGTATATGTATGGGACATACTCTATTTTACTATATATATATATATATATATATATATATATATATATATATATATATATATATATGAAGGAAGAGGTTATTTTGGTTCCAACGAGAAAAAAGTGTGTACATTAAAAAGAAGAGAGGTACCGCAAACGTTTTTGGTTGTAATGAGAATTAAAAAAAAATATTATGTTTTATTTCCCATAATTTTACTACACGAGTTTCTGGTTTGCGACCGTCTTCAGGTAAAGGGTGGAGATTTCCACATATTATTAAAAATAATTATATTTTTTCCTTTATGTCTTTCAATGTTAAATATTCTCGATATGAGACATTCTCTGTTTTTGTGTTAGTAATCCGAATGTCTTTCTTGAAATGGCAGTGAAGAGTTCTGAGTGAAGGGTCATAAAACAATTAAGGTTGGTTCGAGAATTGAATAAGTTATCGGTATCTTATCTTTTAATGTTTTAATGACTCCTGTGTTTTCTTAGATCTATTTCCATTTTCGCGTGTTTCTGTCAGCATGCATGTATACATGTGTGTGTACATTCTCCCTCCATACATACACTGTTTCACTACGAACAATTAGTAAACACATTTGTACACATACACACATACATATATACACACACACAGTCATTCAAAGAATAAATCAATAAAGTTAATGTAATTAATGGCAAACTCACTTCGCTAACAGATTAAGAAGACACTAATTCACTGACCACTCACTGAATGGCACGATCCTTGTTTTTATTACTTGTACAATGGATTAGATGTTTGGTCCATATTGCTTGCAAGTACTTTCGGTAAAAAAACATTTTCCATCCTCAGGTATAGATGTTATTTTTTTCCCTCAATTTCAGGTAATTTCGGGTAAAATTCCAAGACGAAAATGAATGTGATACTTGTCGAAAGATGTTTAATAAAAAGGTGTGCTAGTATTAACAGTTAAGGATTTTTTGAACATGCAATAATGCGACGTTAGATTTTTTAATATTTTAGTAATGTAGTAATTCACAATTTCTATTATTTTAAGTGTTTTCTTCTGTTGACGTGATATGGACTATTGGTCCAATAATTAGAGCAATACCTTAGAAGATTTCCGATTTTTATTACGGCAGATCGAACCTTTTTCAAATTATTAAATAATACAGCTTAATTAAGATCTAACCCATTGTACAATTAATAAAAAAACAAGGATCGTGTCGTTCAGCGAGTGGTCAGTGAATTAATGTCTTTTTAATCTGTTAGCGAAGTGAGTTCGCCATTAATTACATTAACTTTATTGATTTATTCTTTGAATGACTATTTTACAATATTTATTTAGCTGCAGTATTTAATAATATATGTGTATGTGTTTGTGTGCTTGTGTGTGTGTGTGTCATTAAAGAGAATACAAGAATACCTTTTATGCCAACGCGTTTGGTTCCTTTAGGAACCTTATCAAGGAGAGCTTAGAATTTTATTGTTTAACTTATATTTATTCATACAAGTGATGACAATAACGTTCTCAAATTTTAAATTAGAGAATGCTTTAAAATATTCTAAAAATATACTCTGTCAAGGCAAGTTAACTTATGGAGGATTCTAAATTATGTAATTTTACGGCCGATTTGATGAAAATAAAATGAATGTTGTCGTTGTTATTGATTTCTTATGTAATTATTATTTATTTATTTTAAGTATTTTATTTTAATTTTATTTTAATTAATTTATTTCAAAGGTCAAGAGATTTCCTTTAATTTAAAAAAACATTTATGATCAAGAATAAGGATGTTGGATTGAGAAAGGAGCGTTTACTTTAAGAAACGAGGTATTTTAAAAAATCACGTTGTATGGTAAATTAACATTTTGGCAAGAATCAATAATTGCACTTTCAAGAATTTTCAGTTAAATTGTTTTTTCTTTTAATAAATACACCATTTTAAAAAATCGGAACTGCATTTGAAATTATTTTTGTGCATCACTAATGCATTGGATAAATTCTTATGTAGGCAGTTTTCCTTACATTCATAAATACTTATTTATTTCTATAAGTTTCGCCAATATATTATAAGAAGCAGCTGTTACAGCCTATCTTCAGAATTATTGTTATAGACATATTTGGTTCTGAGGAGAATAGACTGAAAAGATACTTTTGTTACTTTTTAACAAATTGTATTTTCTCTTATGCAAACAAGTGTTTTCTATTCTGAACGCAATGAGTGTAGTTATTGTCCAAATGTTTATAGATTCCGAGCGCTTTCACGTAATCTATTAACTATTATCAAAGATTTTAGTTATACTATAATAATAGATGGTGTGTAAGTGCTACTGCGGATAATCTCTTAGTTTCCGAAAGCAGGCATATTCTTAATTTCTAAAAGCGGTTGCTGTGTTCATAAATGATGTTATTAACTTTGAGGTTTCATTATTTTAAAACGGCGTTTAGTGTTGAATTTGAACATTTGAATTCTAAACAAGTATGTTGCGTATCGAGGTTGGTACAATTCCATATTAGTTTAAATGTGTCCGTATGGAACACTGGTCAGAGAGGTGCAACGTTAGCCATCTTAAGAGAGATTGATAGATAAACAGATAGTGAGAGAAAGAAAGGGGAAAAAAAGAAACAGACTATATGTTTGTATGAGTGTATTTTTGGTTGTTTCGGGGTGTGTCTGTGCGTGTTTATAACGAGAATGGCAAATATAAGCAAAATATACATAACATTGACTTTTTTCAGCGCATGTTCCAAATATACGCATTTTTCTTTGTTGGTTGAGTTTTTTTTTTTTTTTTACTTTTACTAATGTATGATAACCCGACTAATTCCTGGCGCTGTGAATAAAAGCGAAAGAAAAAAAATGAAAATAAGTGTAGCAGCATCGGTAAAACAACTAAATCAAATAAATAATTAAAATAAATCCAAACAAAAAGCTACAAAAATATATTTAAGAAAAATATCAATGTTTGTTTAAATGATTATCTCGCAAGCCTTCTTCATATCAACGTTATCTGGAGCCCACTACGATTAACGCGACTCGTCGTCCCCAAGGGGGCGGCATTATATTTTGTAGACTTGCGCAAGAATAGAAGCTCATCCGAACCCGCCAGCGTCAAGTTACTTTCTTTCCAGCACCTCCACTGCCATGTACGACCCCCACCGGTCCCCGGCCTAGCCTCGTTTGAAATCTAGTAACGCCATCGCCAGTTTGTGTCTCACCTTCTTGCGCTCCTTGATCGTTTTAGCATACACGTCTAGATGGGCTATCTGATAAGGTGAAGCGCTATTGGTCCAGTATCGTTATGGTGGTCTTGTGACAGCTGAACGCCGCCCGAAAGATGACGAAAGCGAAAAGAGAGAGAAAGAGAGGAGTAGACGTTGGTAAAAAGAAAAAGAAGTAAAGTCTAGTGTAAAAAAGAATAGCATTACTCGAACGAGGACTGCTTCCAATTTGATTGGCGAAATAGTTCAGTGGTTAGTGATAGTAATTTGATATACTGAAGAGATCAATGGATCCTACAAAACACTGGCTAGCTAGCTAGCTAGATAGATAGATAAATAGATAGCTATATAGATAAATTGTATTTATTACCAGTAAGTGAACGTAGAGATGGTAAATCACATTGCGTCATTCAATCCAAGAAAAAAACTTATCTATTTTGAAAACCAGTATTCAAAAACCATAGCTGTTATCGGATCGTCAGCAGGAGAAACCAGGTCCTATCAAAATTGCTAGTCAGATATTAGTTTTAAACAAAGAATATATATATATATATATATATATATATATATATATATATATATATATATATATATATATATATATATCGGAATGAGAAACAAAGACTTATCACAATTGCCAGTTAGTTATTAGATTCAAACAAAGGATATATATACAGGGTGTATCAAAAATACTTTTACAAACTTTGGGAGCGGGTTCCTCACACTAAACAAGGCTCGGGGGCCACTCGAGGTAGATGTTTACGTTTAGAGGCCATTTATGTATATAGGAGTGGAAGATAAGGATTAACGATTAGTTTTGAACAGGTTAAGTTTATAATGATTGGGAGCCGGTTCCACGGCAGTGGTTTCGGGAAGATGCTGGCCGACTGGAACTTACTTCTCGCCGATCGAATATGGACGGAATGTGAGTGTTTTTTTTTCTATTTAAGTGGTATGACTTATATATATGTATATATATATATATATATATATATATATATATATATATATATATATATATATATATATATATATATCGGAATGAGAAATCTGAGGGCCGTGTTCCAATTCCAGTCGTGATCGTTATATTCACTTACATAACAGGAGAGACTTGGCCCAGTAGTCCTGGTTGGGAACCAACCAAGGAGAAGGAAAACTCTGAATTCATACCAAACTGGAGAGAGTCGACTGAGGTCGGATGAGTTTCCTTAAGGAGTCTACGGCCAGCATGCAGCTAGGAGTTAGGAAATCTCCTATTCAAGAAGCCTATGGAGCTAGCCTCATCTGACATGTGGCACACAGTGCACAATTACAGGAGGGAGTGGGCACTACAAGGTACAGGCAATTACAGCTTTAAACAATTCATTTATTCATGTTGTTCAATAAAAACTTAAAAGTGACTGAACTCTTATTTCATCGTTCTCGACGGGATATATACTATCAAACATTAAACTCTCTTTTTTTTACATAAATTGCTAAAAATTACCACTCCTCATCTCTTCGGAAAGCCTAATTACAGCTTATTTCTCTTTACTTCCCCCTTCTTTCTTTTTTTCTTTTTCTTTTTTCTCTCTTCTCCCCCTTCCCTTTCAATATATCACTTCCGTTAAGTTAACCGATTAAATAGGTCAATGCCTGGTCCCTCCTCCCCTAATACTAAGTATGATAGATAGAAATATTAAAATAAACCCTCTCTAAACTCGATCATGTCTCTCACACCACCCCTCATTACCCTCTCTGTTAAATTATATAATCTTAATACTACCCGTCAAAAGTGTAAATGTTCATTTCATTTTTCTTTTCACCTTTTGGAAGTGTAGTCTGATGATCCAACGTCCTTTAAAAGGGCTATGGTGAAATAAATTATTACATGGAGCCTTAAAATGGCCTGTTTTTCTTTATATATATAGCAAACTTCGATGTAAACTTAACAGTATATCATCTTCGACGGTGAATATATTTGTTGAAATGTTCATATAAAAACTGTGATGATGGCTCATGTGAGACGAAAGCTGAGATCGAGGAACAGCATAATAAAAAATATCCAAATGTTGCACAGTTTTTGTCTTTATTTTCTCCTGAAATTAAAGCAACTATATGAAACTTAGAATAGCTCATGATCAAACATAATAGACATTCGTTGTCTGTTATATTTAACAATATATGTTTGAATATATATTATATATATATATATATATATATATATATATATATATATATATATATATATGTGTGTGTGTGTGTGTGTGTGTGTGTGTGTGTGTGTGTGTGTGTGTGTGTGTGTGTTGGGGGGGGCACCAATACTTCTTTTATACAGGTTTCTTTATACACCAGGTTTCTCCTTTCTGGCAAGGCACTGCGATTGAGCTTTTTATATGATATTTCTTGTATTCGTGCAAGTGTTTTCTTTTCTGGACACAAAGTGTGTAAAAACTGTCCAAAGATTTTGCATGCCTGAGTGCTTTTGGCTATATTTTAGCCATTATCAAAGACGATTTTTTTAACTTAACGTGTGTGTGTGTGTTTATGCATGTATCTGAAGTTACAAGAATGTTTTATTTTCCAAACACGGTCAGCATGTTGTGGCCGTGTTCACAGTTCATGTTATTGACTGTTAGTGTTTTGTCTTTTATTATTAGTGCTTCCATTATTTTTTATCTTTTTTTTAACATGCAGATGAGTTTATTAAACTTGTATTTTCTACTAGTATGTTAAGGACAGTGTTTGGTAGGTTTCCGTGTGTGTTTAAAGGAGTCCTAATTGAGCTATGGTCAGAAAAGTGGAACGTGAGACGTCTAGATTGGCACGTAATTGTATGAACAATATAAATATTTATGAGTTTGTTTTGGTCAGGGACACAGTTCCTTAAAGGGTAGTGTTTACACACTTTGTGTCCAGAAAAGAAAACAATTCTATAAGCACAAGAAAAATGAAATTAACAGCTTAATTGCAGTGCCTTGACAGTCGTCTTTAACGAACTTACATATAATATATATTATTGGCACAAATGTTACATTTAGTGAGTGTACGTGTTCCACTAGTCCTCCTTGCTTTTTTTAACATTGAAAGTAATGATCACCGGTCTAGAAATTGAAAGTTTTAATTAATTTACTGAAATCACTAGACCGGTAGGCAATAATGTCTGATTAAAAAAATCCACTAATATACAGTTGTGGACAGAATTATTTGCTTCACCACTGAATATTTCCATATTTTCTGAGGAATTACGAATATTTGCAAGTACTTATTGAATTTTATATAAAGTGTAGATTCCGTATTTAGTTTTGAATATTTCGTGAAATTTTTAGAAATTTCAATCTATTATATTCATAGTTATAGATTTTTCTAACAATTGGTACTGCAAAATTATTCGGTCCCACTTTTATGGAAATTATTATGAAATAATATTGCTCTACAGAAATTGTAATCTTTTTGTTCTTGATTTCACATTTAACACAAACACCCGAAGACGGCTGAACTTGATAAGATCCGAATGAAAATAACTGATGTGTAAAAACAAGGTGATGGATATACAACACTTTCCAAGCGTTTAATTGTTCCTAGATCCACTATTCGTAGCATTATCAAGAAGTAAAACGGGACTCATTGTGTTGAGAATAAATTAAGGACTGACAGAAAACGGTTAATTCCGAGAGTATGGAAAGGAAAATTGTTAGAGATGTATCGAAGAATCCTCACTTAGCAACAAATGACATTGTCAATGGTGTAAAAATATCAGAGCTGAATGTATCGACGAAGGCAGTCAATAGATACTTTCATTGAGCATGACTTCGAGCTTGTTGCCCAAGGATAACTCCTTTGCTTAAGGCTAAACACCTAAAATGCAGATTAGCTTATGTTAGAAACCATCTAGGCTTCTCGCATAAACTAATCTGCATTTTATGTGTTTAGAAGATACAAGTTTTAGGTGTTACATAGGAGTAAATATTGGAAATCCATTTTATGGTCAGATGAGACCAAGTTATTTGGTCAGATGAACACCTGTGTTATGTATGGAGGAAAGTGAATGAAGCTCACAAACCAGAAAATACCCTTCCTAAGTCCGGTGGTGGGAGTATTCTGTTCTAACGATGTTTTGCTGCTTCTGAACCAAGAGGATTAGTGAGAGTATAGGATACCAAGGATAAACAGCAGTAATTGGCTATTTTGAAAAGTAATATAAAACGGGAAGAGCACGAAATCCAACTTTGGGTCATTACTAGACGTTATAACATAACAATGACCCGTAACGCACTGCACGAACTGTTACAAAATACTGAAATGACAGCAAAATTAAGGTATTGGAATCCCCTACACATAATTAAATTTTAAGCTGAACAAATGTGCTTAAATAGAATTCACCTAGTTTTTTAAGCAGCTTTTCACATATGTCAGCGAGACATCTATCTTAACTGGGTTAGGCAAAATGAGGGTGTGTTTCACCCAAGAAAACCCGTAACTCAAAGACATTTGCCCTTTGAATTCATGGGGAATGGTTGTCCTAGTTTTGGTTATCGAACAAATTCATGATACTAGCAACCCAAATAAAGAAGTGTTCATGTTGGGTAGTCAGAATATCTGTCAATCATCGGTTTCGTTTTGTACATCAAAATATTTTTTCAGTAAAAGCTGTTTTTTCTCATCTAAAAAGATAGAAATAACGAAATGTGTTGCTATATGGACGCCGAGCCGAATGATTAGAATATTTGCTTTCCGATAATTAGGCCTGGGTTCGAATCTTCCCATAATACGTTTAGATTATTTAATAAAATATGTTTGAATAAATATATGTTGCCTATCTATCTATACATATATATATATGTGTTATTGACATTTGTAAAAATGTTCATTCGTAAATAATATCTGATCCTCATTTCGCCTCTAATGGCTTCATCAGATGGATAATCGAATAACCGAAAGCGCTCGGAACATTTGGACAGTTTTTTATACACTTTATGCCCAGAACAGAAAATAATTGTACGAATGCAAGAAAAAATGAAT
>OZ038481.1:102952093-102962093 GCA_964036315.1 Acanthosepion esculentum
AATTTAAAATTTCTAGTATTGAGATTGTACTAAGATAAACTACAGAACTCGTCATACAATTATTTTTTAGTGGACAATTATTAGGATACCTACAATTACATAAGTTGTTATTCGTGTCCTTATACTTAGTATTGCTGCTTTGGTGAGTAATCAAGTTTTTGAGTCCCTATACTTGTTAAAGACTCTGTTGTTATGTTTTTTAATTATTTTCTCTAGGTTATCTGCAAAACTATAGCTTAATTTAAGAGTATTTGGCTTAAATATTTTACTAATGGACACATGTGAAGGATGTTACTTTTTTGATTGGATGATTAACATGAATGGAAAGAAGGTAAGAGTGAGTAGAATCGGTTTCATGTGTGTGTGTGTGTGTGTGTGTGTGTGTGTGTGTGTGTGTGTGTGTGTGCATGCATATATCTTAATGAGGGGAGACAAAGATCGTTACTTATCTCTTCAATCCTTTGGGTGGAAGGTGACATCACCCTTCCTGTGCATACGTGAAAGATTTCGCGCTATTACCCTGCGTCAGTTCCCGACTGTTATGCCTAGTGCAAAGACGTGTAGTGCACGTTCTTCGGATTTTCACTTTCATACCCGGTGCCCGAACATAATCGAGCAGAGATATTGTATCAGGTCTTACCAAAAACTTTGTGATACTCAAGTTTAATCACCCAGAAGATTCAAGATGCATTTGGAGATGATGCCATAGGGAAAACACAGACCAAGCAGTGGTACAACCGCTTCAAACATGGCCGCACACCAGTGGAAAGCGAGACACGTTCAGGCCGGCCATACACAAACCGAAACGAAGAGCTGATTGTAATGATTCGGCAAATGTTCATGGAAGACAGTTGTATAAGCAAAGTATATGTGCATTTCATTTTAATGGAGGATCTATTCATGCAGAAAGTGTTGGAAAAATTCGTCCCAAGATGCTGGTGGAGCTGCAGAAGCAACTTCGCATGGAAATAGCTCAAGATATGCTGGACTGTGCAAACCATCAACCAGACTTCATGAAAACCATCATGGTGATGAGACATGAGTTTATGGCTACAACTTGGAGACTAAGTTCCAATCCTACAGATTTCAGCATCTTTATTTGACGCCCATGTTATTGTGCTTCATAAATAATCGCCACAAGGTCAAGCGATCAATAAGGAATACTACCTGGAGATTATATGTCACCCTCGTGATTCGGTGCGTTGAAAACGGCTGGAACTGTGGACGTCGAAGACTTGGAAACTACACTACGACAATACGCCCTCTTATTCCGTCCAAATAATCCAAGTCAATAACAGCAAACCATTTATTGGATAGGCTCTCTACACTCCCTACGTAGAACCACATGACTTCTGGTTCATCCCCAATTTGAAAACCACGCGGATAAGGAAGCGATTTTAGTCGTGAGAGGAAATTTTGAGAAAAGCGACGTCGGAACTCCGTAGAATTCTAGAACAAGTTGGGAGAAGTGTGTGTACTACCAAGCGTACTATTTGAAGGCGACTAAATAAAATTTGTGAAATATACAAAACTGATTTGTTTATACTCAAAGGTCAGGTAATCTTTGAACACACACACACACACACACACACACACACACACATACACACACACACACATATATATGTATATATATATATATATATCACAAAAGGATACAATCGAATTACCTCCGACCGAGTTTAATGTTTCTCAGAACATTACCCATCACTGTTAGAAAGTTCTAAAATCTATTCTCTCTAGTTTTCTACTGAGCACATTTGCTCTCCTGAAAATACGTGAATTTCTCGTAATTTGTATTATTAATAATATTCTATATACATATATCTATATATTATTTTACACGCTATATATACATATATATATATATATATATATATATATATATATATATATATATATATATATATATATATAGAGAGAGAGAGAGAGAGAGAGAGAGAGAGAGGCGAGTTCGAATCCCAGTCGACTTCGTTACATTCACTACCGTGTAGATACAATTGGGAAAGGTATGACTCGATCATTTCTTTCTCGGCTTTACGTAAATAGAAGAGCAGACTGGGCCCGATAAGCCTTCGTTGGGATCCAGTCTAGAACAACAACAACATTGAATTGAAAACAATAACGAGTATCGTTTGTAGACCGTGTGCATCATTTCTCCGTATACTTTTTTTTTCAGAAAATGGAGTTTGGTTCTACACAAGCGCTAATCCTTATAATCAAATCATTTCTTTCAGGTAGTCTGGTTATTTGATTCAAAGAATTGAGCTTCTGTACCTACATACGCTGAAAAAGACGGGATACATACATACATACATACATACATACATATATACATATATATTATATATTCGTGGTGCCACTAAATGCATCGAAACAAGTTGGCATCTTTGTAGTGAGTAAATTATTTTTGTCTTTATGAAAAAATGATAATAAATAATTATGGCTCTACTCTCGGTATTGAGCCTTCTTTTGAATTAATGTTGTAAACTTTAGAATTTATATATTATTTTCGTTCTCATTACGTTCGGATATATATACACAGACATGACAGAATTGAATAAATACCAAGATAAATTTTATTTCTGATTTTTTTTAATAACCAAGATAAATTAACTTAGATTATTTGATTAAAATTGCAGATAACAATACTGGAATATGCCACGAACCAAAGGAGCATCAGACCTCTCTGAATTTCAGCGAGGACGTATCGTGGGCTAACATGAAGGTGGTCTTAGCCAAAGAAAAATATCTGAAAATCTTTCAATACCCCTTTTTACTGTTAATAGAGTGATCGTACAATTCACCAGAGAGGGCAAGAAGTGCACAAAACATCATCCAGGACACCCTGGGCCCTCTGAAAGAACCATGCGTTTTGTCGAAAGAAATGTTGAATAGGATCCATGTTGCAAGGCCTCTGACATAGCAACACAAGTTGATGTCAGTCTCAGAACAGCTGTCAGGTATCTTCACAAGCTGGGCTACTATGGCAGAGCTGCGAGAAGGAAACCACTTCTCCGTCCAGCCAATATCAAACGCAGAAAGAATTGGGCTCATGGGATGGTGGAGAGACCTGTGACCTTTTGGACCACTGTCATTTTCTCTGATGAGTCAAGATTCACATTATTTTCAGACAGTGGAAGTGTATGGGTATGGAAACTCTGTAGTCTAGAGTTTGATTTAAAAAGACTGCAGCCAACGGTGAAACATGGGGGCCTTTCAGAAATGGTATGGGGTGCAATTTGGAGTGATGGTTGTTCAGAGCTTGTGGAGTGTGAAGGAAACATTAATTCAACCAAATATGTTTCTATATTAAAGAAAGGGATTCTTCCAATATTCTCAAGTAGTAGAATGAGCAAAGTTGACTCCCTATTTATGGAAGATAGAGCTCCATGTCACACTGCTCAAGCAACGCAACATTTGTTGAGACAAAATGGGATCAATAAACTTCCATAGCCAAGTCAGTTCCCGGATATTAGCCCTATTGAACACCTTTGGGGCATATTAGATCGAAAACTCAGCAAAAAGAACAGGAAGTCATCTTCTAAGCCTGAACTTTTAGGATTATTGCATGAAACATGGCAAGAAAGCCCTCAAGATGATATTTGTGAACTCATCGCTAGGCTGGCTAGAAGGGTCCTTGCATTAAAAAAAGCAAAAGGGATGTCAACTAAGTATTAGTTATTAGATTTATGACCATTTATAATTACTTCATTTGTATAAATTACTTGTTTAATAAAATAAACAGTTTCTGTGAGCGTCTATTCAATTCTGTCATGTCTGTATATATATATATATATATATATATATATATATATATATATATATATATATATATATATATATTAAATTGCCAGTGAAAAGCGGAAAAATACAACTAATAGTTTCATGTGGTCTCATGATTGCGTGAAAGCGTATGAAACTGTCAATTGTGGTCGGCCACTATTCACTGGAAATTTAACTAAAATATATTAAGGATCTGTCAGTTAATATCGAAATCTTTTGCACTATTGTGGCTCTATAACATGATCCCTTAGGAGCTGCTTATTATACATACATACATACATACATACATACATACATACATACATATATATATATATATATATATATATATATATATATATATATATATATGTATATATATATATATATATATATATATATATATATATATATATATATATATATATATATATTAACAAATGTATTTGTATTGACAAATCCATGGAAATGGTTTTTCCCATGGACGAAATGGCCATCTCTCTGGGGTAATTGTTAGGATCTCATTAACTGTAATTCACTTATATGCTCTATAATAAAAATTATATTGATCTCTCTTTTGTGGAGCAGTTTTAATATAATTTAATAATTTATATTGATAGAATCTACTTGGATTACTTACCCACGGATTATTTTACACACACACACACACACACACACACACACACACACACACACACACATATATATATATATATATATATATATATATATATGTAGAGAGAGAGAGAGGGAAGAGATAGTGAGTAAGAGAGATAGAGAGAGAAAAAGTATTTTAAAATTAATAGATATTTATTATCTTGTCACCACTGTTATTCGTTACAAAAAACATATATGGGTATGTATACAAATGTATATATATATATATATATATATATATATATATATATATATATATTGTGCTCATTATCTCTGATAGAGGTAATATATTCAGTTGTATGCATGAAGGTTTCTCTGATGATCACAAAACGTGAATATATCCATACAACTGAATATATATATATATATATATATATATATATATATATATATATATATATATATATATATATATATATATATATATATATATATATATAAAGAGAAAGAGAGAAAGGGGAAGTGAGACAGAGGAAAAGAGATAGAGAACAAGAGAGATAGAGAGAAAGAATGTGATGATTGATAGATATTTCTTTTAATTCCACCTTGTCACCACTGTTATTCGTTTCCAAATAGTGAATAATTATTAATTCATTTGAAACTTGCCAAATGACTTAATATTATGTTATTTGATCAGGTATGTAAATATTTCTTCCTTTCTCTTAATGTATTTATTACATTCGTTGGTGAAGATGAAACAGAAACCATTTCATGGACCAGTAGCCGAGATCAAAGTAAAAGTCTACGCACACATGCCAAATACTTAGGTCCCTCGTTTTCTTAACTGGGAATTTAATAGCACCAAAACATGGAGAAAGACATTAATCTTTCCAGTATATTCTTAACTATATTCTTATCTCTCTCTCTCTCTTTCTTTCCCTCTCTCACATACTTTCTCTGTTCTATCTGTCTGTCTTTAAGTCTATATATAAAAGTAGATACGTTCGTCTGTCGCTCGGTCCTCGCTTTTCCCTTGTCTTTTGAAAAAATTAGAGGTTTATACTCGTGTTTTCTCTTTAAGAATGGGTTTTCCGGTTCCTTCTTTTAAATCATTTTTCATTCGCTTTCACTGCCAGTAGCTCCTTATGCCTTATATACGCGACTATTCCGAATTTGACGCGTGAGGGTCAAGTAGAACAGTACCTAGGATCAGGCAACCCGACGCCAGCACATGAGATTTGATTATAGTGGTGAAGTCCTTTTTGCAGAATCATCCACAGTTTTGATGGTTCGAATACAGACAACCCTCCGCAGGTTTTGAATTCAGAGTTGTCCTTCTCCCAGTCCAGTTGCCATCCAAGGCTATAGAATCCAGTCTGTCGTGTTATTTACCCATAGCTGGGGGAAGAAGAAGAGGATTTATACCTTTCCCAAGGGTATTAGCACATAAATAGATTCGATTGGAATTCGAACTCTGCTCTCCGATTCCTCAATCCAAGCCGCTATCCATTACTCCACCGTGCCCTTCTCTCTCTCTCTCTGTCTCTATCTCTTTCTCTCTCTCTCTCTCTCTCTATATATATATATATATATCTGTGTGTGTTATCAGTTTGGAGGTAAAAACTGTTCAATATTGCCTCTTTGTATTAACGATCAATCAATGATATTAATCGCACGCACGCACGTATATATATATATATATATATATATATATATATATATATATATATATATATATATATATATATATATATATATATATATAAAGAAGAGAGAAACCGTAAACCTTTTTGGTTGTAATATGGATTTTAAAAAAATATATATTATATTATATATTATGCTTTATTTTTCATAATTTTGCTACACGTGTTTCCTATCTATATAACAACATACTCCATGAATTAAGTAAGGAGGCAATCTCATTCTGAATTTGAAACTATCCAGAAACACTACATTCCAGATTCACTTAGGAATTCATTATCGATAGCATAGAGCTAATTCTAAAAAATAACCCATTTGAATTTGACAACAAGAAACTATATCCAAACCCTAGGTACCGTAATGGGAACAGAAATGGCACCAACATATGCCAACCCTAACATTAGCTTATCTTGAGGAAAACCTGTATGAACTGATAAAACAAATATATGGGGAAAATATTAAAACCCACTTCACTAAATCTTGGAAATGATACTTAGATGATTGTTTCATTTTATGGAAATCCTCATGGGGTGATATTAACCAATTCCACACTCTACTTCAAAACTTACACCCCAAAATTAAATTCACCCAAGAATATAATTTCAACGAATTACCATTTTTAGATATACTCATTAGAAATAAAAACAACCACATAATCACAGCTATCTACCACAAACCTACAGGCATCCAACAATATCTTCATTTCAGGAGCCATCGCCCAAAAAGCTGCCTAAAATCCATTCCCTATTCTCTAGCACGTAGGGTTTGTACTACAGTGACTGACAAACGCCTCCGAAAAACCCGTCTAGAAGAACTACATAAAACTCTTAAAAAACGAGGCTATCCCACAACACTAATAAACAAAGGTTTTGAACTCGCCAAAAAAGTTCCTTTAGACGAACTACGACATCCAAAGAAACGTAACGTCGAACAAACTCTAGCATTATCTGTCTATATTTCTGAGATGAGGCATTATGTACATTATTTACATTATTCTGACTCTAGCATATGTTTCAACATAAAACAAGAACAATCCGGAACTATTTACAGAAATTACAAAAAAATTAAACCTACTTAGCAAGAATGACAAACTGGGAAATATACTAAAAACAACCAAAATAGTTAAAAGCAATCGCTAATCTAAAAACCTAAAACACATATTAACCTCATACAAATTTAACCAACACACAATACAGGGAGTCAAAAAATACAACAAAAAAGATGTGGTTTGTGACATCATTATAGAAGGAATCTCCTACACTTATGAAAACCCCAAAACGACATTCACAATGAATAAAAATTTAAACTGCAACTCCAAAAAATTGATTTATGCACACAAATGCAAGAAATGCAAGAAATCATATATAGGTATCAGCCAAAAACTAAACAACAGGGTCTCCCTACACAAAAGTAACATACGCATCTATAAATGTAACCAGGGTGAATTTAAAATTATGACAATATACCAAACAGACAATTATTCTTACCTACAAATACAAGAAAAACTTCATAAACTAATTTTAAACAGCACTAAATGGATCATAAACCCACACGCAAAAGCACACAGCATGCCAATATACCAAACAGACAATTATTCTTACCTACAAATACAAGAAAAACTTCATAAACTAATTTTAAACAGCACTAAATGGATCATAAACCCACACGCAAAAGCACACAGCATGCACGCATATGGCCAAATACAGTGGCCAAACCACACGCATCCATGCTCATACACTCACACGCGGGTATATGTGGAGCACGAATATGTATACGCATATTGGCAAAAACAATAGACTACTCACAGTTTCGCGCGCAAACCCTACACAACATAGGAAGTGTGCGTGTGTGTATGTATGTATATATGGATGTATATCTGTGTGTATGTATGCTCATACTAATTCCTTACAATAAGACAGTATGTGTGTATAGAGAAGGGGTGCGCATGTACACCCGCGTACTTGTATATAAATACACATGTTGACAAAAACAAAACTGCTCACGGGCACGCACGCCGATCCTACACAACATAGGGAGTGTGTGTGTTTGTGTGTACGTGTATGTATGTGTGTGCATGTGTATGTGTACATATGTGTATGCTAATTCCTTATAATAAGATACTATATATATATGGAGAGGGAATATACGTATGCGTACGCATGCTAACAAAAACACAAAAAATTGAATTAGATCTAAGAACACAGGCGTCATTAAAAAAATAAGAATATTGATATCTTTCTCACTCTTTCTCGGACCAGTCTTAATTGTTTTATTACCCTTCACGAAGAATTCTTTCACTGCCAGTTCAAGAAAGACATTTGGGTCACTAGCACACAAAAAAGAGAGTGTCAAATATAGAGAAAATTTAACATCGAAAAACATAAGAAACTTTTAATTCCTTTTAATAATATGTAGAGATATCCACTCTTGGCCTGATGAAGGTCGCGAGACCAGAAACACGTGTAGCAAAATTAAGTATAATATATTTTAAAAAATCCACATTACAACCAAAATCTTTTGCGCTTTCTATCTTCTTTTTATTATACTCACTTTTCTCTCGTTTGAACTACTATAACCTCTTCCCTTTATATATATATATATATATATATATATATATATATATATATATATATATGTATATAACTGCAATGTGAGACACCTAACCAGTTCAGAGTTGATTAGGCTCTCTAGTAGTTTACTGAAAAGAGGTAGAAGACTAATAGGCCGTCAGAAGGGTCAGAAGGGTCAGATGGTTCGTAGGGGTCTTAAAGACTGGAACTACAGTAGAGGATTTCGAACAAGCTAGAAAGCAAGCGGCAGGCAGGTATTTATTGTAGAGTTTAGAGAGAACAGGAGCCATGTGTGATTGTGTGTTTGTGTGTGTGTGTATGTTGTGTGTGTCTGATGTGTGTGTTGTGAGTGTGTGTGTTGCGTGTGCGTTGATTTAAACATAGTTAACAGGTAACTTTTACAAAATGTGCTGTAAAAGTGTTCAATACTACGGAGAACCTAAATAAAACTTAAAAATTCAAAATATAAAAAAAATATAATATATCTAAACTACTTGAATTTATCCCCTATTATTACGGATATCAGGTCAAGCAACATTTTAATAATTATAAATTGCGACCTTTGCTCCAGCGTTTAAATATGAAATGAATGTTTAATACGAGCGGCAATATTTATTTCTTTAAATTAATTATTTTCAGAGATTGGCTCCAGATTTCGAAAGTTTATCACCCTTTTTTTAGACTTTTTGTAGCATTGCGGACGGAAGATTTAAAAATGTAAGGAAATTTCGAAATGTAAAGTCAATCATTTAAATTAATGAAATAAAAATGCCAGCATTCATATTTAAAATTAGTGTCCATCACATATTTAGACGCGGAAGATTCAGGCGTAATTTATAATTATAAAACCTGATCTGATGATCGTCGATCATTAGGGAGAAATTTGAGTATTTACGTCATTTAAAATTTTACAACATATATATATATATATATATATATATATATATATATATATATATGAAAAGATTATTTAACTTTTAAATATCAAATTTTTCCCGACATCGATGTTTCATGGTAAAATTTCCAATATTCAGGGGTTATTGTTTTAAACGGTACTTCCAGAGTTTTTCAATTTTTTCACTTTATTCTGCGTCTTTTTCAGTCTGTTTTTTTTTTTACTCCGTTTTGTACACGTGCGTATTCATGAATTTAAAGTTTTTTAAACGTTCACGTTCATGGAATTTTGATTTGTTTAGTCTTTCATTTTTTTCAGCTGTAGATCTTCCTGCAGTTGCAAATTATTCTTCGAAATTAAATTTAAATTTATTTTTATGGCTAATATAGAAATTGTTATTTTATTTTTTATTATTAATTAAATTGTAATATTTGCTAATTTTTATTATTAATTATATTATAATATTTTAGTT
>OZ038481.1:102969593-102974593 GCA_964036315.1 Acanthosepion esculentum
ATGGAAATACAAGTAACACAGTAAAATGTAATAAATGTACATAAGATTATAGTATTTTATATACACTTCTGATAAAATTTCATAAGAAAGGTATCTATAAATTAATTAGATACCTTTCTTATGAAATATGAAATTTAATCTCATTCTTAACAATCTTATTTTAATTTCTTTATAATATATTTTCCATAAAGCATCGTAAACGTAAAGGTGAAAGCTAAGTACAAAAAAAATTAGAGCGCTGAAAGTTTTCCTTAAAAATAACGAGGTAAATAATTTGTTCACTTAAATCTAAATAACTTCACTTCTCTCCATGCGTAGAAAGAATTATCCTCACGTAAGCTATCTAAACGTCATAAAAATGTCTTTTGTCACCTGTCAAGTGACGCGAAAGGTTATGACCTGCTTTGTTTTATTTTCAAATTACATCTTTTCGGCGCAGAAGCTAAGTTAAGCCTGGTTCAAAATATTTTAAATAAACATTATAATTTCTGATTTTCTTAAAATAAGTTTTGAAAAAAATTATAATTGATTTTTAAAAGAATTTCCAACTGAGATTTTCATTTTTTTATAAAATGGAAAAAATGATTGAAAATGATTGATTATCTGCCAGTTTTGATGAGAAAAAAAACAAGATTTTTAACGAAAATTTTGGACGTGCTAGGAACGATTAAAAAATGTAAAAAATACCCCCTAAATACTTTGATTTTCCGTCTTTAATAATAACATGAACATTTAGACGATAAAAGTTTGTTTACGTCAAGTTTGGCGTCTTTTTCATCATGCTATGCTCTTTTTTAGCGATTTTATGGCGGTGCCTATGTTTAAATATTCAACGATCTAAAATTCGAAGAAGAAGCTTTGAAAGCTCTTTGAATTTAGCAGTAAGTACTGTCAAGCATCCATTCAGTATAATGTTCTGGAGGTGCTTTTCTTTTCATGGAACTGGTTTCTTAAAACCTATTGAAAAGACCCGCATTACAAGAGAATTTTAGAGTCTTGTCTGCTCCCTTCTGTTGAAAGGGTGCAAATCGACCCCACCAAGCTCATTTTTATGCAGGATAATGCTCCCTGTCACAAATTAAAATTGATGAAGGAATACTTTGATGAGAAGCAGGTGAGTGTTATGACACGGCCTCCCCATGGAGCATTATAAAGTACAGGTTCTCGAGAAAGCAGGTGAGTAACAAAGAGGATTTGATTGTGAATTTCATATCCGAATGGAATTCAATGCTTGGAGATGAGATTTACAAAAAGAACTAATGAAGTCAATGCCAAAAAGGGTTGAAAAGTTTATTGAAAATAAAGGAGGACCCATAGATTATTAAATATTTTGAACTATATTACCTATTATAAATAAATTATACCTCTATTATTCTTTATTTAAAGCTGTTCGGTTATGTTTCTATTGATTACTAGTTGCAGGAAATAAGTGAGTCACTTTTTTTGCACAGTGTTTTTCCCTAAATCTCATTTATATCCAAAATTATAATTATCAATAGAATACCTTAGGGTGAGTAAATTTTTTTTACTTGGTGGTCGGGAAGGGGTCTTTATATTAGTAAGATTAAAAATTAGTTTGACCCCAAAAACTATAGGCGAAAAAATGTTTAACTAAAAAATCAGGTGAGTCACTTTTATCGAACATCAATGTATCATAAGAATATATAGGATAGATAACTGTTACCTTTGAACATGAAAATGTCAATATTGAAGTGATCAAACAAGCATCCTATCCTGAGTTTATTCCACAAAGTTTCGAGTGGAACTTTCTTGTTACCAATGGAATACGAAAGGTCTTAGCTTTAAAAGTTTTAAATGGTGGAATGTAGCTCGTTACAACATTTTCCATGCTAATTGCAACAGAGTAGAGAGAGGTTTGCGATGTTTTGTCAAACGAGTGAGCCCAAAATGAACAGTACTAAATAAAAATAAGAACTAGGCAATATCCCTAGACATGAGAAATGGGACAAGAACAGTCAATCATCGTTGATTGAATAAAGTGTTCAGTTCAGAATTCCCTGTAGGTTAGTCAGATCGATATACACCCGAAGAAGGGCGCAACCGCCGAAATTGTTGTGATAACGACAAGAAAGATAAGTCCAATAGTCTAAATATAAATAGAGTAAACAAAAAAGCGAAACCCATTAATATTGATAGCTAGACATGACAACCCATTAATTGAAACCCATTAATATTGATCACTAAACATGACAACTCATTAATTGAAACCCATTAATATTGATAACTAAACATGACAACTTCGCTACTCAGTTTGTTCGCTTGTGATAGAGTAATGGTTAACGAATCTTGTTGATCATCATAACCCATGCGTGAGTTTTTCTTCACTGGGGATCCCATAAGTGTAGCTTGTACCAAACGAAGCTAAAGTTAATAAATATGTGTTCACCACGACATGGGATAATAGTTAACAAGTCTAATTATCCATTATTACATAGTATTGATGTTTGATTCTTGCTAGAGGCTTTATACTTATGTCCTTGTACCAAGTTAAGCAGAGTAAGCAATGTTTTACGGTTCGGAATGGGGTAATCATTAGCGAGTTCGTTTGGTGGAGAATTTCTACATAGTAGAGAGTTTGTGGCACTGTGTTAAACTAAGGTTAGGTTAATAAATGAGAACTTCTCTGGTTTCGTTACGTGAGGTAATGGTTAGAGAGATGGTTTGGTTGATCATTGCCATAGGATGTATAAGGGCACGTGGCCGAGTGGCTAGAACGTTCGCTTTCTGACCACGAGACCAGGGATCGAATTTTACAATAGTCGATTGGTCAGAGAGGTGATTTCTTGATGTTATTGGTCTGGTGGAAAAATCTGGAAAGCAAAAAGTCGCAGGTGGTCTGGTTCGGATTGTTGATCACGCTAGATAACTCGCTTCTCTTCCAGAAATAAATATCTGCTCATAAAGCATAGGTGAGCTCTGGTAAACAAACACAAAAATGCGCCTGCTCAGTCAGCATTAGCTAGTATCCACGAATATGTGGCCACCTGTCTACTAGTAGGGCCAATGCTATAGAATGTGTAGGACCAATGCTATAGGAATTGTAAGGCCAATGCTATAGGATGTCCAAGCCCAATGCTATAGGATGTCCAAGCCCAATGCTATAGGATGTGTAGGGCCAATGCTATAGGATGTGTAAGGCAAATGCTATAGGATGGGTAGGGCCAATACTATAGGATAGGTAGGACCAATGCTATAGGATGTGTAGGGGCAATGCTATAGGATGTGTAGGGCCTATTCTATAGGATGAGTAGGGCTTATGCTATAGGATGCCCAGGCCCAATGCTAAAGGATGTGTATGGCCAATGCTATAGGATAGGTAGGACCAATGCTATAGGATGTGTGCGGCCAATGCTATAAGATGTATAGGGACAATTCTATAGGATTTGTAGGGCCTATGCTACAGGATGACAAGGTCCAATGCTATAAGATGTGTAGGATCAATGCTATAGCATGGGTAGGGCCTATGCTATAGGATGTAACGGATATCAGCGCAGATAGTGCAACAGACAAACCAAGTTCAAATGCCAGCCTAGCCTCCCACGTTCACTTTCGCATAAATGCACTTACGAATCTGATGGCTTACGGAATTCGTGATCGTGATAGAGCTGTGAATTCACTAAATTCTACATACTTCTTTAGAAGAAAATGTTTAAATACTTCATAAATTGTTCATGAAAGATATATTTATTCTGAAGCTTGAGAATGCCCAAAAGTCTGCTCTATAAAGGATTTTTTATTAATTCACTTTTATACTCAAATTCAGCCAATGCAAGACACAAGAGCCAATCAAGGTAGAAGGCTACTAATAAAATTATGATGAATGGTCTGTGGTATGAATGAAAGAAGAACTGGTTGGAAGTGAGAATTATAGGGATGAGGAAGATAAAAAAGGATTGAAATTTGACTTGAAGAGGGTGGTGTTCTGAGAAGCATTAAAAAAAGTAACAATTCGTGGCTGAAAGCTGTTTGAGTAAAAATTTCTCTTTACATTTGAAATACGGAGTAAATGCTGATGATTCGACTCCGTGGAAGTGTCGTGACGTGTCCTAGCTCTAAATGTCTGATCTGGTAGAACTAAAAAATAGAAGTCCTGAACTTTTACCATGAAAATATCGATAGAACGTCAATAGGCTTGCAAAGTGGCGTCTGTTTGAAAGAGGGCGCAGTGTGGAAAATGTCTTTCGCCATGAGATGGCGGAAACGATTTTGAACACTGGTAGAGGTTCAGCCTAGATATGGCAGCAGTCCTTCATTTTTGGTCTAATCTGATTCTTCTTAAAGCAGAGAGCCATAGAATAAACTTATAATTTCCTCAGCATCTTTAGCGATGGATAATATTTGAGTTTTATTGGGGGTAAGGAATGAACTTGAGACCCAAAAGAATTTTAAAACATGGAACTTCATTTAGACTTATATTCTTACGTACGAGATGTTATATAAACATTTTCGAAAGTTGAAAAAAAAAAAAAATTGATCGAGGTCTTTATTAGTCAAATTGACACGTATATTTTATGTTACACCGGGCATTTCAAATATCTCTTGAAATGAAGAACCCAAGCATTTTCACACAGATTGAGGTTGTCAATATCAGGTAACTTTGTCTAGTTTCTATATTTTCTTTCCAGTCTCCATAGAGCCGAAAAGCGTCTCCGTGTCGTTGAGGGTGATGAATTAGTTTTCACCCTACAGCCAGCCTCCTTCCAATAAACGAAACATTGCGAGCTTCTCGGAGATCTATCGCTGTATGAATGGAAAGCGTTCAGCTGAAATATATTCGAAAGTTCCACCATCTTAACAGCTAAGACACACCACGACACGACACGCACATTCTAGGGAACCACCCTCGTTCCTTTCGTATACCATTGGTGAGATGTAAGTGTCACTCGAGCACCTTCTTCCTTCTAAGCCCTATTTGTCGAACTGACTCCCAAGAGAGTGTTTCTATGATCGCTACAATTTTACCCTGTTCACGTCTAGAG
>OZ038481.1:102979593-102994593 GCA_964036315.1 Acanthosepion esculentum
GAAACGTGAAGGAGAAAGAAAAGGAGAGAAGCGAGATGTAACAGAAATGTGAAGCGAGTAGTACAGAGAGCGAAATTGATTTAGTTTGGTTTGTTTTACGGTATATCAACCTGAATTGGTTATTTAATGCCGACAAGATTTTTATGCTGGTAAAATTTTTTCCTTCAAAAATCTATTGCTGGTAATTTTTTTTTTTTTAAAAATGTACTGCTCGTAATAATTTTTCCTTTTTTGCTTTTTTATAAAATCGTAATTCTTTTTTAGAAAAACGTATTGCTGGTATTAAAACCCATTTGTACGCATTCATAATGTTTTGGCTCCAGTTTGAGGGGTCAACCACTTACCCATAGCTGGGACCCAAACGGGCGCCATCACTAGCAGGGCGGACCCGGGAACACCAGCAACCTCCTCCACGCTCCTCAAAACCCCGCAACCGGATGCAGACCATCGTCTCACCCGGGATGCGGATGTAGTTTATCGTCATACCCAGTGAAATTGAAAAAGGACGTAAATGAGAGGTAAGAGAAATGTGAAGCGGAGGATGTAGAAGGAAATAGAAAGAAGTCAAAGAGACGTAAAGCGGGTGGTATAAAGAGGCAAATGAAAGTGGGTGAAAGAAAAGAAGAGGGGGAAAGTGTGTGAGATGATTAGTGGGTGGTAGATGAAAGAAAAATGGAGGAGGTTGTGAGATAATAGGTGATGGAAATATAAAGAGAGTGGGAGAAAGTAGTTTGAGTGAAAGGATGAATCGTAGAAGGATATTGAAAGGTGAAGTCAGTGGTCGGGAGAGTAAGAGAGAACGAGAGTAACATTCTTGAGAAGGCAAGGTTTATAGCGAATGAAAGAAAGAAAGATGGGATACGCAATGAAAAAGAAAGAAAGAAAGAAAGAAGAAGAAGAAGAAGAAGAAGAAGAAGAAGAAGAAGAAGAAGAAGAAGAAGAAGAAGAATGTCAATGAAGATGAACGATTGATATATAATTGACATGCATCTTACTAGAATCAACAAAGCCACCAACTTCTATGTTCATTGTTAGGGACTGCAGTAGAACTTATCAGCTTGGTTTGGAAAAGTAAAAAGAGGGAAAAGCGAGAGAGAGATGGGAGAAGATGTAATAGAAATGGGAAGCAGATAGCATAGAGAGGGGAAGTGAAAAAGGACGTGAGAAAGTGCTAGAAATCTGAAGCGAGTGGTATAGAGAGGAAACGTGAAAGAGAAAGAAAGGGAGAGAAGCGAGATGTAACAGAAATGTGAAGCGAGTAGTACAGAAAGCGAAATTGATTTGGTTTGATTTGTTTTACGGCATGTCAACCTCAATTGGTCATTTAATGCCGACAAGACTTTTATTTCTGGTAATTTTCTTGTTCAGTAATGTATTACCAAAAATATAATGCTGGTAATATTCCCCCTCAAAGTACTGCTAAAACCTATTTTTATACTTTCATAGTATTTTGACCCCTATTTGGGGGTTAACGCCTGGGACCCTGACAGGTATTTACCATCCCATGTCAGAGTGGACCTGGGAGCACCAGGAATTAAGAGGTGGTTCCACGCTCCTAAAACCTCCTTGCTGTCGAATGTAGTTTATCATCTTACCCAGGACGCATATCAGCCTGGAGCTGTCGACTTATACACGAGACGGCAATATTATATGCAACTCGATATTTTCATAGCTGATGTTCGGGCGAACTACATTCCTTGGTGCCACCAGTATAGATCCTCATAACTATGGCCCACCAGGCCAATTACAATGAGTTGACTCATCCTTATTTCCTACATATTCCATTAGTGAGGTGCAAGTTCCACTCTGACAGCTTCTTCCACAGAACTGATGTTGTGGAACGGACTCCTGAAAGATGCTTCCCCAATCATTAAAATCTTGACCAATTCAAGTCAAAAGTCAATCGTTATCTATCCGACATAACTTCATAATATGCACCACTTGCCCCTACCATGTATGTCCTTACAATAAACTCATTTATTTAACCTCTACCTTGAGTGTCTCTCGGGCATTCTATTCGGTTAACAATAGTAAAAACCTATTTATTTTCTGGCAGTGATAATTCCATATTTGCTACTGCTACAGGAAAAATTCATGATTTTGAGCGATGATTTTAAATATGGGATTTGTAGGACTGGCGCATTGCAAACATTCAACTCGTAAGAAAATAAAGTATAGCATGACAGGTTCAGAATTTACTCTAAAAGGTATTCCCAAAATGAAAGTTTGAGTTAATAGGTCCTGACCTGGCATCTCGACCCCAGTCATTTTCTCACAGACGTGATGTGTCTTCCCCTTGTCTTTTCTACAAATATTTTCATGGCATGCATCTGCTCTGACGAGCTATTTGCACTGGTGCCCCAACTATATGAATTTAAGCGTGCTATTATGTTGGCATCTCAGTCCCACCCTTTCACTGTCGACACAGTTAATTGTAACCGCCTCTTCTACTCCAACAGCCTCTTCTCTCGCACTTCCCGTCAGTGGAACTCCCTTTCTCTATACTTGCTTTCCTGATATCTATAATCTTCAAATATTCAAATGTAATGTCAATCGACATCTCCTGATATCTTTATGTTGATCACCGTCCTTCTCGTTATCCTTACCTCAAACGCCCCTCTTGATTCTCATTTTCACTCTCTGGAACGCCTTGCGTGCTAGTGGCACTCTCTCCTTGCGTGGCGTGAAAAGCTTAAAAAAAATTGGTGAACCCTTAGTAAAATATTTGTATACATACTATAGACAGTAGTAGTAGGATTATTAGTAGGTTAATGCTGATATTAAGTCTGGAGTCCATACTTAATATAAGCATTAACCTACTAATAATCAACTGAATGATACGATCCTTATGTATAAAATTGTTGTCAGATTGATCTGGTGTATTTTTTTATATTAGCAAGTACTTTCAAGAACATCATGTCTTCATCGTCAGGCTGTAATTTTTGCTTTTAAAATCAAAACTCGAAGACGAAATAAATGTGTTGTAGACCGAAAGATGTTCTTTTTTTAAGAATGTGTTATTTATTAACGGTTATATAGTATTGGAATGTGCAAGTCGCAACGCTAAAGTTCAAATATTTCAAGTGAGAATTTTTTATATGAATTTTGTAATTTGGTAAATCCACGAATTTTTTTTGTTGTAAGTGTTTTCTTAAAGACGAAAGTGAGAAAAAAGAAAGAAAAGTATGTATAACAAGACAAGAAAATGTTTCAAATGTGAAATAACCATGGCATTTTCCATATGCACTTACGTGCACACACACACACTCACGCGCGCACGCGCGTAGACGCACACACTTATACGCACACATACATATACAGACAAAAAATAAAAATAAATCAAACTAACACTAATAAATAGCGCATAAATTATTTTTTAACTAAATATAAAAATAGTGAAAATGAGAAAATCGACAGTCAATTGCTGATACCTCCTGACGAGTATAAAATATTGAAAGCAAGAGGGATTGTGGAAAACAGTGCATAATCTACCTAACGTGCTTGTTTAAATGGATGGTGGAACAAGGTTTAAGAGAGATAGCAAAAAGAGAAAACTTACTAAGGAAAGTACAGGAAATTGTGGAGAGTCATGATCACCAGCATCCTCAACAGACACAGTGCATAGAGGGAGAAGGGAAAACATATGAAAACGTAGTAAATTAACAGGTATTAAATGACAATATCTAATATAGGCAGGGAAATTGTTAGTTTTAAAGCTATTATTTTCACCAGAAGAAATAAAATTTAAGTTTAAATCGTATGGTGAAAATAATACATTATAACAATACTTAGTATATAGACTCGATCGCATCAAAATGTCAATATATATTCTTGATTGTATCAAAGCACTTGCTTAAATGAGCCTTGCTTACTTAGAATTTTAACGTGTGTAATTTTTTATGGTGGAATATTAAGGGGCATTTTCCACACTTGTCTACCCTAAGTCTTTATTACCTACATTATTGCTTAGATCCTTCTGACGACAGTCTTTCACGCTGGTGGGAATGGCACAGGTGTTCACAACCATTTTTGCGTTATCGTCCACTCTCACATTGGAAAATTTTTTCGCCGCTCACCCATATAGTAAATATTCTAAAGTGTACTAAAATTGTTTGGTAAAAGTTTTTCTTCTTCGTCCATGCGTCGTGTCCTTTCAGGACGTAGGCGATCATGGCTCTCCGCAATTTCTTTGTATCTCTTAGTTGTAGACGAAGAAGAGACCTGAATCAACAGAAATGTCGTTCTGCAGAAGAATTCTGAGCATGCCATGGATCGAACATTTGAGTAACGGTAAGCCAAAGAAAACATTTACTTATCATCAGGAAGAGAGAGCTGAAATTTCTAGAGCACTTGATGTGGAAAGAGGGCTTAGAAAATCTTATACTCACAATACAAATTGAAGGCAAATGGGTCAGAGGAAAATACCGCATAACCTACTTAGTGAGCTTGAGTAAATGGATGGTGGAACAGTGTTTAGAATAAATAACAAAAAGACAACTTTTATTAAGAGCTACGACAGGAAATTATGGAGCTCCATAATCGCCTACGTCCTTATTACCTCGATTAAAGAACAAACGAAAACAAAATTGACCATTGTTAAGTATATATATATATATATATATATATATATATATATATATATATATATATATATATTGTTGTGGATTCCGGGATGAATCCGATATCAATGAATAACAAACACCAGGAATGGATAAGGAAAATAAATGTATTAACGCGATAATACAAACTGGTAATACGGGTTAGTAGATCCAGGAATGCGGGTTAGTAGCACTAATATATATACAGTCTTGGTATTGAAGTATCGCGGTATGACTCCTTACTGCGTCTACGTGCTCGCTAACTGTGACGCTTGCCGAAGTCTCTGCGATTGACTTACTCTACTATTCTTTTGTCGTTCCGCCTCGACTCAACGTACCACTGCTCCACTCGGGTATTACTGGTCGTAGTATATGTATACACTGGGTGAGTCATTTTGGGTAAAAAGGGAGACCCCTTAACACACACACACGCACACACACACGCACACACATACATATATATATATATATATATATATATATACATACATGCATATATATATATATATATATATATATATATATATATATATATATATAATTTAGATTTATAGCTAGAGTTACCGTTGCAAGTGTTGATAAAGAATTAAACGATTTTTGTCCATAACCTAGAAAATGTTATTGAATGCGGAATAACCAAAACGGTGGTTGGAAAGGAAATGATAATATTTATAACATCAACAAAATACAATACTCGCCAGCGACGTGAAATAGGTAAACCACTGCTAGTGGTAGACTACATAGACTGCATATTATCCCCAATTAAAATAGTGTCCAACATATATATGAGTATTGGGTCACACCCATTAGTATTCGTAGGTATGGTATAAAACAAATATAAAATTAAAAAGAATATACACTACAAGCAAATAATAAAAATCCAACGAAATGAATCCTTTTTTTTCGTTCTTGGTTTTCCTTTATAATATTTATATCCGGAAAAAATGTTATTTCATCTGAAGAACTATTTGAATGTTAATGGTATTTCTCAAACTATAAAGAATACCAAAATATTCCTTGTCTTCGGGGATATTTATAGCTTATCTAGGGTTATGTCCCAGTTATTTCCACTTAGCCCCCTGTTTTTCATTCAGGTTCTTTGCTTATCTTGTTTGAAATCTTTAAATAACCTTTTTAATACTCGAAATTCTACATTGCCCACTAAAATCTCCAGTCGCCCTCCGCTTTCTGTTCAATTGCTCATCGTGCCCCCAACAGATGAAATCGCTCATCGGTCAGCTGTATTGCCCAGTTTGTCAAACCCTGGTCTATCACAAATATTCGTGAACTCTTTCTCTCTCACTCTCTCTCTCTGGTACATACTATCTCCTTTTCTATCATTGCTTTACGCTCTTTTGAATTCGTTTTTCCATCACTCTCTCGATCATTCTGGCTCGGAAACACATCCGCATTTGGGTGCCTAATAAAATTGTGGGGGGGGGAGGTTTTAACAATGGTGCTCGGGCATTTGGCTGACGGACATTTAACCGAATGGATATTTAGCCGAAAATGTAATGGCGTACTTACCTGTATGTCATTCTACTTATAGTAATGTGCTACATATATTTATATTTATTTACTGTGTTAATTCATAATTTTTCTTTTTTTTTTTACTGGCTTTCTTAAAAAATCTATTCAGCATATATATATTTTACTTCATATATTACTGTAAAATTTGTAATTCATTTTGAAAAAAACACATTTTACTGCAGCAAAATTCTTAAGCTTTTACAATATGAAATATCTTTCAATTTCACTTTTAATGATCATTATCTTAAAGTGATGAACTAGCTTTTATTTTACTGTTAAACACGAATTTAAATAATTCGGTATTACTTTTTACCCAAATAAACTCAAATATTTTTAAACATACTTATTTCAATAAACCAATATTGAAATAAGAAAACTTTTAACTTTAAATTTAGATGTCCTAATTTAATCACTTGAAATTCAGTGGTAATTATTAGTCCTATTCTACCTTATAATACTGCTAATTAAAATATTTAAAGTATTGCTTGTCACTATTTTTATTTGTACTTTTTCGGTGAAATGTCAGTTCGGTCAAATGTCCGTCGACAAAATGTCTGTCGACCAAATGTTCGGCCACGTTAACAATTAGGCGATGTAGTCCATTTTTTTTCTCTATATGCCAATAAAAGTGTGTAATTAACAACTTGAATAAACTATAATAATAACTGTTTCCTGTTTGACCTCTGGGGAAAAATGCAAAATTAACAAATAGGCAGTTCTTAATAAACTCGGGGTCGAAGGTCAGAAATTTGCATGAAATTGTCATCGCATTCTGTTAGACATCTGAAGAGTAAAAATAAAATAAATAACCTATAAGCAGCCTAGTACGTCTAAAACAACTGCTGGAACTGTCAGTTGACCTTAGCATATTTGGGAAGGATATAAGCATAATACAGAACCTGTACAGGTAGCAAACCATCTACATACGGATTTATATTCAGTAAATATACCAATATACGAGGGTCATTCAATAAATAAGGTGAATTTTTCGGTATAATGACTTCTAATACAGATAGAAACTTACATTTTTTTTAATGATTCAACGTAGTCTCCCAGCACTGTCACACACTTTTCCCATCTGTGCACAAGCTTCCGTATTCCCTCAGCGTAAAAATCTTTGGACTGTCGCTCACAACACTTTTGACTTCATCGTCACTTTTAAACTTCGTGCCTCTGGTGAAATCTTTCAAGGGACAAAACAGGTGAAAGTCTGAAGGGGCAAGGTCTGGGCTGTAAGGGAGCAGTTCCCAGCCCAGCTCGTTGATGGTCTGCACCGTTTGGGCTGCTATGTGAGGCCTTGCGTTGTCATTATGCAAGATGACTCCTACTGACTGATGACCCCTGCGTTTGTCCTAACAGATAAGCTCAAAGTCCTGACATTTGACATTCTCCTATGAATTTCAACTGGTTTGCACCCATCAGCAACCAAAAACTTGATAACTGACCGCTGTTCAATCCTGGAGCATGCTTCTTGTTAATCGCCAAAACTCTTTTTAATCTGCAAAAGAAATTAAATCCATGTGAAAAAGAAGTAAAACAAAACAAAAAAAAAAAGATTTAGCTTCTAACTGTATTAGAATTCCTTATACCGAAAAATTCACCTTATTTATTGAGTGACCCTCGTAGAAATGAGTGTGAGATAAGGATGCAAATTATTCAACCTACGCCCTTGTGCAAATTAATTGAAACAACCGCTTCATTTTCCTTTCTTTCACCATATTGTCAGTTTTAGACCCACTGGAGTGTCAGGGTGTAATCAATTTCTATTTTTTCCTCAGATTAGGTCATTTGCAGTTGTGTGCAGTAATATGAACCTATTTTCGGGATATATGATGCAATTTGTTTGGCCTTGAAAAATATTGCTTCATCCAGTGATTGCATGAGAATTTTATCAATCCCAGACACTATTGTCTTGACTGTCGATGATTTGTCGTACGGCCACTGTCTGCGATGAACGTGACTCCAAGGAAGCGTACGAAAATTGTAACGCTGCGTGAACACACTAGCAAGCCTTATCAGTGAACAAATCAAAGTACTATTGACTGGCCCGAAAACTCTCCTGATTTAAATCCAGGTGAAAATCTCTGGTCAAGCTGCAATTGTGGAATGGACATACGAAGTAGTAACATGTGCACTGGGTCATGTTTCATTGAAAAAATATGAATAAAAAGTAAATAATGACGGAATTATTCACTTTGTTTTAATTAATTTGCACAAGGGTGTATACAGAGGCTGTTGTACGACAATTAGACTTCCTACCAGGATTCATTATTAGCAACATAAGATATGCAGGTGACGTAGTGTTGATTCAGATACATCAAGGAAATTTCAAGAACGCTTACAAAAGGCAGCAAGGAAAGTGATAAGAAAGGACTGAGCGTCAATTGCAGTTAGACAGAATATATGGTTGTCAACAAAAGGGACAACCCAACATATACATTACAAATTGGAGATACCAAAATCAAGGAAAAAAAATTATCAGGATCGAATATGCATTGCGTTAGCGAAAAATGCCTTCTAAAAGCTAAGCAAAGTATTAAGAAAAAAAATGTCAGAAACTAAGAAAAGTGTATTGAACAATTATGTAATATCCGTCCTCCTATATGGTTTTGATTACTGGACAATCTCCTCACAAATCAAAAAGATACTTGATATCTGGCCCTGCAGAAGGATACTGAGAATACCATGGACTGAACATTTGAGCAACGACGAAGTTTTAGAGGAAAGGAAAATGTGGAGAGCCATAATCGCCAACATCATGGTACATAGAAGAAGACGATGGTAAGTGAGACAGCTGCGTATTTCAACACAGGAAAGCAGGAATTAGTATTTACATAATTGACACAAAACATCTTATTTTTTTTTAAAAAAGCTCTGCACCTGTCTGAGGCAAGTTATATAATCAGTCACTCTAAGGGAGATAAGCTATATTATATGTCCTTGGTGAATTGCTTTCTACTAACAAACTATGGAACAATGGTTAGTAATCTGATCTCATAAACCTGTAGTCATTTGGAGTCTTACTGAGTATCTGCCCGAAGTTATATCGAGTCGCCTATCGTAGCTTGTCTCAGCTCGCAGATCAGGATTTTAAATCATTTCATCCGAAGCAAAAGATTAAAATAACTAATCTATATTAAGCACATTGGGTTTTTTTTAACCTCTCAAGTCGTAGGAGCACCACATGTAGGGACAGCACTAGCAGTGATATTTCCTGGGCAAGTGACGGAGCGCATGATGCCTTCTGGAAACTAAGCAAAATATTAAGAAATAGAAAAAAATTCTTTAGAAACAAAGAAAAGCGTATTAAACTGTTATGTAATATCAGCCCTAATATAGGGCTTTAAGTACTGGACAATCTCCTCAGAAGAAGAGGCTTGAAAAGTGGTTCTGCAGGAGGATGCTGAGAATACCAAACTGAACATGTGAATTCAGACCCAAGGTTATAGGACCCCAGTGTGTCCTATTTACTTATAGGGAAGAAAACTAATTTCTTAAAGTGAATATAGCGAACTCGACTGGAATTCGAACTTGGGTTGCCGCTTTCTCAATCAGAGCAACCAGTTATGTGCCACGCGTGATACACGCGTAGGCCATCATGTATCTTTCGATACATGACTGACGAAGCAGATTGTTTCCCGCAGTAGGTTGCCATTTTTTATTACTGCAGTAGTTGCCATCCAAGGCTATAGAACCCAGTCTGTCTGAGGTAAATAAGAGGATTCATACCTTTTTCGGGTATTAACAGGTAAGTGGATGTAATGGATTGGGGAGGAATTCGAACTCGGTTCTTCGACTCCAAAATCCGAGCCGCTATCCATTACTCCACAGTGTAGTAAATGCAAATAAATAAACCTTATTACCTTATTCTCAAGACTACGACATTTATAGAATAAGAAAGAAAAATATATAAGTGTAAAGAATGAATTAAAAGAAAAAAATATTATTGCCTGGTTGTTTGATATTAAAACTGTTTTATTTTTATTTTATTTTGGTCAGAAAAAGTATCGGCAAAGCATTTCACTCGATCTACGACCAACAGAAGAGTATATTCTTGTATTTCATTTAAATTCCCTTCGTGCACATTGAGTCTTGACGATCGTTAAAGAAAACATGAAATATAATATCGCGCTCACACGTTGACGATAGCGCGACATATAAGCGGGAGAATGAATCCCGTTCCCTTGGGCTTCCACTAAGTTATATTGAAAGGGGTAATGTATCATTCAAGAGGCAAGCCAGTTTTACCTCTGCCTCCTTGCTCACGTCTCACCCTTACATTTACGCTGTTAAGCTGTGTACAGAAGAACGGTGGTGAGTATAGAACTCGGTCCCTGTTGTATCATAACATGGTGATGAAATCGTATCTTCCCTTTTCAAATGGTAGAACCAGTGAATTAGGAGGTCCAGAGATTGGGGCCGATGAAAAATCGGTGAAGACTTATTCTTCTTTACATGAAACGAAGAACCGCGGTCAAGATTTTCGTAAAAAAAAAAATATAAGTAGAAAAAAGAAACATTATATGCATGAATAAATATTAGCGTTATTCTTTGTGAGATGAGGGAAGAAGAGGGAGACAGAAAGAGATTTTTAGTAATAAGGAAAGTGTAATATATATATATATATATATATATATATATATATATATATATATATATATATATATATATATATATATATATATATATATATATATATATATATATATATATATATATATATATATATATATATATATATATATATATATATATATATATATATATATATATATATATATATATAGTGGATAACGGCTCGGATTGTGGAATCGGAGAGCCGAGTTCGAATTCTAGTCGAATCCATTACATTCACTTACGTACTAATACTCTTCGGAAAGGTATTAATCCTTTTCTTCTCCCTCCAGCTATGGGTAAATAGCAGTACAGATTGGGTTCTATAGCCTTGGATGACAACTAGTCTAAGAGCAGGACAACACTGAATACAAAATCTGCGGAGGTCGTTTGGGGACCTTGTGGCACGTAGTGCGCCAAGTCTCTGTATTCGGCCCTTCAAACAGTGTGGATGGTTCTACACAAAGCGGTCACCACTATAAGTAAATCATATATGCTGGTGTCTGGCTGTCGGTTCCTAGGAACTGAGCTGCTTGACCCTCATACGTCGAATACGACAGGAGAGTCCACCACACACACTCATCCGCACAAACATACATATATATACACATGTATATTGTTTATATGTTACTGCATTTATGGAAGTTGAGTGCCCTTCCCAGGGATTGAACTCACAACCACTATGTTACCAAATTCACAAACCAACGCTTTTATCCAGGTGTCCCGAAGATTAAATAAAGGCTTCTTTCAGAATTTCCTGTAGGTTTGCCCGGGTCGGTATAGACTTGATGATGACCTACAACAAAGATTAGGATAACAGTCAGAATATAAACAGTGTAAGTAAATATAAGACCTCATTCCAGAAATTAAGACAATTTCTTTTTATTTCTTTTTCACTAATTTTACCTGTTATTTTAATATACTTCCCATGTACAGATATTCATTGATTTGTTCGCGGATATATTTTAAACTTTTATCAACTGGAAAACATTTTCAAATTGACCATAGCGTTTTTATATATCAGGATTTCGGCTCTGCATTGATAATGCTCATGTAAAAGAAACGAAACGACAAGAAGAAAAACTCTACTGTTTTACATCTATTATTTATTTACATACTCTGTTCGGATATTTCACATAAAATAATTTTTTATACTATTGTTCACTACATTCAAGGTGCAAGAACCGATCAAGTTAGAGCTTTACTGAATAAGAGCGTCAATGGAGGAAGTAATAAGTGATTATTATGAAGATATGTAGGATAGATAAAATCTGCCACTGAAACTGAAGAGGTTATGAAGTTAAGATCATAGTGAAAGGAGAAGAGCTTAAGATCGTAGTGAGGGGAGAAGAGGTTAAGATCGTAGTGAGAAGGGTAGATGGTAAGTATGTAGTGAGAGGAGTAGTAGTTAAGATCTTAGTGAGTGGAGAAGAGGTTAAGATTGTAGAGAGAGAAGAAATTAAGATCGTAGTGAGAGGGTAAGTGGGTAAGGACGTAGTGAGAGGGAAAGATGTTAAAATCGTAATGAGAGGGGGGAGGCAAAGATCATAGTGAGAGAAGAAGAGGTTAAGATCGTAGTCAGAGAAGATGTTCAAATCGTAGAGGGAGGAAGAGGTTAAGATCGTAGAGAGACGAAGAGGTTAAGATCGTAATGGGAAGGGAAGAGGTTAAGAAATTAGTGAGAGGGGAAGAGGCTAAGATCATAGTGAGAGAGAAAGAGAATATGATTGTAGTAAGAAGGAGAGACATTTAGATCGTAGTGAAAGGGGAAGATGTTAAAATCGTAGTGAGAGGGGAGCAGGTAAAGATCATAGTGAGAGAGGAAGACGTTAAGGTAGCAGCCAGAGAAGGCGTTAAGATTGTAGAGGGAGGAAGATGTTAAGATCGTAGTGAGAGGGGAAGAGGTTAAAATCGTAGTAAGAGGAGGAGAGATTAATATCGTAGTGAGAGTGGGGAGAGGTTAAGATCGTTGAGAGAGGAAGAGGTTAAGATCGTATAGGGAAGGGAAGAGGTTAAGAACTTAGTGAGAGGGGAAGTGGTTAAGATCGTAGTGAGTGAGACAGAGAGTAAGATCGTAGTAAGAGGGGAGTGGTTAAGATCGTAGTGAGAGGAGGAGAGACAAAGATCATAGTGAAAGGGGAAGAAGTTAAGATCGTATTGAGAGGGGAAGCATCGTTTCTGAAGCCCGTTCCGCAAAGTAACAGTTCTGGAGAAAAAGATGTCCGAAGGGAACTTCCTCCTTATCATCAGAAAAAAATCAGTATATTTAAACATTGTACAAATGTTTACATAAAAACATATACAAAGAAAACAGTGTTATTCACTAAAATCGGAATGATCTTTGTAGGGAGTTTCGATGTATTAATTTTGGTCATCACGTTCACGATCTTCAAAGATTCCTTGTTATAGTCGGGTTTTGCTTGGTCTCCTTCTCGACAAATCTCTAGGCATGGTAGTACAGTGTATTTAAACAGGAGATTTAGAATGATTGTGGAATATCTAGGTCTGTAATATTTGAATCGCGCGGTAGGGGTGTAGTAATGGTAATAACCCGTTTCCTTATATGGAAATATTCGAAATTCACTGATCGAATAACCAATTCTACTGTTGGTTGAAATATGTAAAATCTTTATTAACACTTTGGCCCCTGACCAGCGCTTTACCGGTGGTAGAGAAAAATGACGTAATGCCCACTGGTTGAACGGTGGGTAAACACTTTAAACTATTTTTATATCTACCGTGAAACATTGCATACCAATTATTTGCGAATTTTGACTCAGGGGCTCAAGCAGAAGGGTTCAAATTGTTCAGGAACGCAGGGCTCAGAAGGTTAAAATAATTTTTCAGGAAAATTATTTCTTTTTATATGCCGTGTCCTTTCAGGACGTAGACGATCATATCCCCCCACTTCCCCCTATTCCTTGTGGCTCTCAACCGGTTTTGTGTTTCTGTCAACTCTCCCAGACCACGCTCCGCCATGCACCTGCCCAAGCCCGACATGTATGTCATGCGCTGCTTCCCCCTGTCTCTTTTTCCCTCTATTCGTAGCGTGAGTGTCATATTCTCCAGGCCCTCCTTTCTCATCACGTGTCCCAGAAATTCCATCTGCCTCTTCCTTATGTTAAGTATAATCTTCCCCCTTATTTGCATCCTTATTTCTGAAATCCACTAGCTGTTAGAGCTCTTTCCAGTATCGATGGTGGTTTCCTTCCTAACCTTTTATTTGAAGTAGTGTGGAATGCTAATTAATGTTCTCTTCGAGTTACATGTTATATCCATTTTACTTGTTGGTGCTTTTGAAAGTCCTCAAGTGAAGTGATGTGTTTTTTTTGTTATCTGGTACAGTTCTTTGATTGCGATTGTGTCCACGAGGTTTGAAGAAGGATATTCTTCCTCAGGAATTAGACTTTTCATTCGCTCGAAGCCATTTTCAATCATTTATCTGAGAAAGCTGTTGTATACAACGGACAGTTTAGATATCTTTGAACGGATTTGGCGCTTATCATTACATCCACATGAAAGTCTCAATCTGATGAGGCGATTTAAGAACATGACTAGAGATTTTATGTTAATGTATTGGTTTTGTTATAACTTGCTGTGTAAAACCGCGCCTAGTGCAGTCTTTTCTGTATTTTATTTCTTTATCTCCAATACTAAACTTGTTATATAGTCCTGGGTATGACGATAAAAAGCAACCGGCTGCGAGGTCCCTGATTAGGAGATTGTGGTTCTTGAGGTACAGGGAAACACCTCTTAATTGCTGTTGTTCACAGGCCCATCCTGACCCATCATGGTAGCTCATATTAGGGTCCCAGTTATGGGCAAAAGGTGAACCCCCAATCAGAAACAAAATATTAATATTAATAATAATAAATATGCAAGTATAAAAATACATTTTCATAGTAAAATACCAGTAATACATGTTTATATTAAAAATGACCAACATAGTAAAATGACCAACGATAAATTTTATAGCTAAATAACCAACAATACATTTTATCTGTAGTTTAAGGCTTACATTTACATTTAAAATATATGTAGTTTAAGCCATAAAATTGTGTTCAAAATATTTAGATTTCGGTTTTAAATTATCCATAGACGTTGATATGCCGCTAAAAGACCAACCAACCAACCAACCAACCAACCAACTACCCAACCAACCAACCAACCTACCAACTGACCAACCAACTAACCAACATAAACGAACTTTCATGACATTAGTCCATATATGATTCTACAATGTCTTAATGAAATCAAA
>OZ038481.1:102999593-103004593 GCA_964036315.1 Acanthosepion esculentum
AATATAGAAATAACCGTGAATTCGAAGTCAGAACATTATCATTGATAACTCTCTCCTCCAATTTGCGGACCTTAGATAGTTAATACTTGATATAATGCAAAGATATCGCAATGATAAATTCGATCAATAATTATTTATAACTATTTATTCTGGGACTCATGCATGAAATTACAATTAATCCATGATAATATTTTAAATTTTGAAATCATATTTTTGGCATACGATTTCTTTGAAACTGTTTCTATATCTTTGATTGTCTTTCAATCATTCCGCCTCACCTGCTATCCTCTACCGCCGCACCTGTGAGTTTGGGAATCACTGTGCTAAGTGTTCGATTAATGAATGTCGAATATTTTCTAGATAGGAAAAGTTCATTACGCTAATTAGAAAGGAGATGACACAAAGTTTAAGCTAAATTTAGCTGATCAGAATCTGTTAATTGATAGAACAGGTCTTCTTACCATAAAAAAATATTTATGTGAATCTCTGATGTGTACAGTGATAGAGCGAAACATACGTAATGTAATCACGATAGTTGCAGAGAAAATTACTAGATTTAAAGGTAGTGTTTTGACAGAGGGCGATAAATGCGACGCTAAGTTCCGAAGACGTATTGGGATGACCAAAGACGCATTCCAAAAGCTAAGCAGAGTATTAAGAGTGTTGAGCTGCTACGTAACACCCGTCTTCCTTTACGGCTGCGAATGTTGGATGGTCTCCTTAAGAGACTCTAGGCAAAGGAGGTATGGTTCTATAGAAGGCTGCTAAGCATATCATGGGCCAAGCGTGTGAGCAACGATGTGATTTTGGAGGGGATGCAAATAAGGAGGAATCTTATATTTAACATCAAGAAGATGCAGCTGAAATTTATGGGACACGTAATGAGAAAGGGGGTATTGGAGAATCCAAAGATAGTTTCCTAGCCAGTGGGAGATGATCGCGGACATAACCTCCCAGACCATGCATGTGGATTTTTGAGTACTTTCTAAGGAGAGGAAGGTAGCCGGGAATCGAGAAATCAGAGGAAGGGGATTGACGAGTTAATGTTAGTCTCGCAGAGAGTATATCAGGAGACTTTTCGAAGAGTACGATTCCACACTGCAGAAGTTTGTACGAATACCACGGATGTTGGAGAAGGAAATGCTAAATGGTTTAAGTGATATTTTGCGCTGGTTTAGGTTTATATTTTTGGTTGTTTATGGTCATGTTGTGTTATGTTTTTAAGGAAAAGGCCTGAAGTAATAGTAGCAGACGGCCATCGTATATGAAATGAGCGGAAAAGAACTGGCGCAGGATGCAACATAATGTGGCCTCAGGATGGCACCTCCATGCGCGACATGGCACTGCAAGAACCCCGATATGATGCAACTGTTGATCAAAGCCGCCGCTCAAGACGCTACGCAAGAGTTTGGGCTTCTAACTACCAGTCGGGAAAAGCAACCAAAAACTGCCAACCCGATTACTCCCACTATGAAGAGGCATTTCCACAAACCGTACACATCACAAGTGATTCATGACAGCAGTACTACTGAGACCCGAAAAAAGTAAGCAAGGGATGAGCCTCTACTCCTGTTCAATAGAAGGGGCATGATAGAAACAATCTATGAAAAGGGAAAAGAGGAAGTATTTAAAATTATTATTGGGATTGTTATTTTTCAATATGTCCTTCGTTATTAGGCATCATTAGGCATGCAAATGGTAATAAGATTCTTTACTTCTAGGGAAAACCATTTTGCAGCTGGTTTTCAGTAATACATTAAGTCACATCAATTTTACTAGCATGCAATTCCTATATACTAAAAAATCGAGGTTTAGTTGAATAAAAATTACTTTTCACATGTCTCCATAAAAAGAAATCCAATGAAGTCAAACAACAATTCTGGAAAAAAAAAACAGTTTTAAGACTTTGAAAAAAATAAATAGATAAAATAAATATTAAATAATTTTTCTGAAGAAAAGAAAAATCTAAACATATCAAACCTTCTTAGCCTTTTTACAGATTGTTTCAGTCATTTATAGTTACAAATATATAAGTATTTCAAATTGTACACGGACTATGGACACCAAGTAACTTGGGCAGTCACCCGGGGCGTCATCAAGGCAAAGGGCGCCATCATACCGCCATGTCACGTGTTTTGGATTTTCTCAATCTAAAGCTTATAAAAACATACTTGTGGTCATCCATGACTAAAGACAGATTAAATTCTTTGATTGTAATGATACAATATGGTAAACCGTATGGAATTTCCAGGAGAATATAGATCCAGGAAGAGCACTATGTCAAAAGACAGAGCAAAATTAATATTAATTAAAGAATATCAAACAGTTAAAATCCCATGGGTATTAATTTTTAATTCATGGGCGCTCTCAAAAAGCAGTTTTGAAACTTCAAGACCTATAAATAAATCAGGGTGATTTGTTTTAGGTCTTGAAGATTGAGAGCTTCTTTTTTAGAGCTCTCATGAAATAAAAAGGATTACCTATCGGATTTTAACTGTTTGATATTCTGTAATGAATAATAATAATAATAATAATAATAATAATAATAATAATAATAATAATAATAAAAATTTCAAATTTGACATGTTTACCTGATTAACCGGTATCATCAGAAAATAAATTTATTTCACACGAGCAAAATGTATATTACCGAAATAAAAGCATGGTTCGTATTGTACGTCTGGAGGTCTAAATTTTACTTCCATTGCATGGTTTTTTTAATTAGACTTTATCTAATTTTAGCTAATTTATTTTAATTCATTCATTTTCATACTTATTTATTTTATTTTATATTCACCTATTTTGTATAACGATAGAGTTTAAATAAAAGTCAGCTACTTGACATAAGACATGTTTTGACTCGCTAATGTACATTTTGTTGTTATGCAATAAAAGACATTTTTTTCTGAGGAGCCCGGTTCATCGTAGCAACATATTAACAATGTTTATTTACCACTTTGTCGTGTCCTTATTAAACTTTACTCATTATACATGGTGGTGGTTGTCGACTCACAAAGCGAGTATGACCATCAGTGACATGTGCAACCCTTCAATTAAACTCCCCTCAAGCAACAACACTGCATTCACTGGTTGTGTGAATGTCAGTGGCTCATAAAGCCAGCTATCGATCTGCATTTCTTGACACATATGTGGCATATCAAATCCTCTCCAGGTGGTGAAATTTGTCTTTGATCTTCATCACTTCCAATGTGCTCTTTCATATACCTTGTCAGGTCCGAGCTGGACTTGCACACCCTAGTGCAGGTCGGGCATTCAAAACATGCCATTACGAAATCGTCACATACAATAGACTGTTGGTGTTGGCGTGACCGCTGGTAACTGAGCAGACACGCGCTGGTCAGATATATCTGATTGCATTGTGCACATGGCGGCCAGGTTAGCACATCATGGAAATTCAGGTGTCCCTTGCGAACCTCTCCCTTTAGTTTTGCATATTTTTGTGATGCCTCATGGAAGATCTTGACGCTGTCAGCAATACCAGCTTTCCAAGAAAACCAGTCTTCAGCTAGAGTTTCCCAGTCATCCAGACCAATATTGCACTTGTATAGTGACTCTTTAAGACAATCTTTGTAACGAAGTTTGGACTTGTGCTGCGGTATGTTACCCATTTTCAATTCTCCATATATTAATTATTTTGGAATATTGCCATCCGCCATACGGGAAACATGCCTTTCCATCGCAATCTATGTTATACATACATATATATATATATATATATATATATATATATATATATATATATATATATATATATGTGTGTGTGTGTGTGCAGGTATGCAGAAAAATAGGAAAGAACACGTTAGGTAAATAATCCGGAGTTCCTTAGTATTTTTGCTTTTATTTTTAAAAAGACAGTGCTCTATACAGAAGTAGAGTTTATATTATAATATTTTTTTAAAAAATATGATTCCTTCGCTACATAAGAGTTCTCATGTTTCAAAAGCGAGAGCCGAGACCCCTAATATAATTTTTGAAATTAAATTGAATTAAGGTGTCTGGTCACGCTTCCTCGTCAAGCGAGAAGAATGCTTCCCAAATTCTCGCTTGACGAGGAAGCGTGACACCTTAATTCAACTTAATTTCAAAAATTATATTAGGGGTCTCGGCTCTCGCTTTTGAAACATGAGAACTCTTATGTAGCGAAGGAATTATATTTTTTTTTAAATATTATAATATATATATATATATATATATATATATATATATATATATATATATATATATATATATAAGATAATGAACAAATAGGAAATGTTTACCAATCTAATATGTTTCACATGTTTCACTGTTTTATATAATGTTTCACTGATATTTATAAAGCTTTATTAAAAGGGAAACATGTCAGACGTTTCCCGCTTTTTCTTTATCTTCGGTATCCGATCCATATTTGATTTACATTTGATTTTTAACTCATATACATATATATATTACTTCAAAGAATCCTTTTTTTGCTAGCCGAATGAAAAAATCTCACAAAGCGGTCATTTTTTACCAACTGTTTATTTCTACCTGAAAGTTAAAGTCGTTTACTTTAGTTTGGCACAAGGATAGCGTAATAACACATTGAATGAATATTAAATTTATTACAACAGCGAAGTCGGTCATTGAGTCAGCATTTTCATTTTTACGACACTCGCACGGAATTTAGTTGTGTTTTCTGTCATTAGTGACGTCAGAAATGTGGTTATTTTCTTTTGTTAACACAAGAATTTTATGTGTTGTATTTGCCCAGTTAAAAAAATTAAGTGTTTACAAGATTCATTAATCTTCATAGTAAGGATTACAGATTTTTTTAAAATGCTGATATAAGGCAGTCTGCAAAGGGTTTAGAATGCTAAATAAATCTTAGGATAAATGTCGCTAAGAATATGTCCGAGGCTAAATTTCGCTGAAAAGATATCTGCGATGATCGCATAAAATGCAAGGTTTATTTAGTGATGGTGCTAGATAATGCTGAAAACATTGACAAGACGCCAGTT